>JAGDYQ010000184.1:1014989-1423026 GCA_021962125.1 Bulinus truncatus | reverse complement strand
TAACGTTTTCTGGTCTTTCATATGATATAATGACTTAGAGAGTCGCATCATAGGTTAACAGATATAGAGAAAAAAGTATGTATTAGAGAAAATCGATTAAATGTGAGTCGCACTGAGAATGAGTAGAGGGACACGAGAGTACAGAAAGTTTCTTAAACAGTTTTGTACAATAAATATTCTAAAGATTACTCCAGCTGAAGAAATCTAGAACACACCAATGAAAGTTTAATTTCTTTTGTAAATTTTGGACAGATACACAGAGGTCTGGCCATTACTATTGTGATACTGACCACTACTGGTCTGGTGTGTATCTTCGCTCATTATGGACCTGCTATAAGAAAGGTTAGTCAGAGTTCGTTTTAGAAGGGTCATTTATTTATTACAATAGTTCTCTTTAAACAGCATCAATAACATGAGCATAGTTGTTTTGATTTAAACATTTAAAAAGTCTACATGTAATGGTTTGTTGATAGTGTCTGTAATTGTTATTTAATATAGTCTGTAAAAGACTGATGTTTTTAAATGGTTCTTTGATATTATTGATATTCTTTTTAATTGTGAGTTTAAACTTTATGTGATTAATTGTATATATTATCTGTAATTATTCGTTAATAGTATCTTAATGTATATGTCGGCATAGTTTTTATTTACAAGTTGATCTCTGTGATGTAATTATTGGTTGACATTGTCTTTAATTTCATTTGATTTTGTCTGTATTTATTGTGTTCTACCCGAATCTATCCAGACGGCCGTACCCCATGCTTACGTTGGTCTTACTGTGGTCACAGCTTCATATGTCCAGCTCCTATGTGGTCTGTTCAGGCCGTCGCTAGACCACAAAAAACGTTGGATTTTTAACTGGGTCCATCGACTGCTGGGCTACACAGCCCATACATTAGCAGGTAGATATGTTTTGGTGTATCTTACTAGTCAGAGTTCTCATTTTCTGCTTCAAAAGTTCTTTGTCCTTAGACCATTTATGATGAGGTTTTCACAAAATTGTGATAAGGTTTAAAGTGTAAAGTAAATCAATAATGAATTAGACTTTGTATTACTCCCATACTCCCAGTAAGTGGCCCCAGTAACAATTACAAAGCCCTCCCGAAAAATGTTTGAGAGGCTCCTAAAATAAACAATAAAACCATTATCGGGGCCCATTGCGCCTCCATAATAATGAAGAGTGTTAGTAGACCTGTTATGTATATCAAACCTTTAAATACTGTGACCAGTGCTGAGTGACATGGGCCGCCATCAGAATATTATCGATCTGTGGTGGGCTCACAATAACTTCTGAATATAAGGGCCCGTCTACAAACCGTGAAAACATTTTGTAGTGGATTTTGAAATGCAGAGGAATCTCGAAGGCTCTGGGCTCCTGACATAAGTTTGTGTTCCCCCTTGAGGTGTCGCCTAGCATAGTCGCCTGATCTGGTCTATTTCTACTAAACAGATATTTTGTACTCATTGCTTCTTAAATCTATCATTAATTAATATTACTCCAAGTTTTTTTTATGCTCGTTACTTTTCAGCTGTCACTATTTTTCTGGCCTTCAAGATAAAATATTTCCCCGAAAATTTGGCCAGGATTGGAGAAATTTCAGTCATCTGTTGGATCATAGTCCAGCTGACTTGGCATTTCATTTTTGAAGTGTTCTCTTACAATAGCCGTAAACAAAGTATGTATTGGCATAAACGTCAAATAGAGATATTTTTTTAAAATCTTATATTCCGAAATAATTACTCAATACTTCTTTGTT
Source organism: Bulinus truncatus (assembly GCA_021962125.1). Lineage (NCBI taxonomy): Eukaryota > Metazoa > Mollusca > Gastropoda > Planorbidae > Bulinus > Bulinus truncatus. The sequence continues at coordinate 1,421,269 of JAGDYQ010000184.1, read as the reverse complement.
GTTCTTTTTAAATTGTCTAAAAACCTAAATTAATGTGTATAACTTAGTCCCATTCCCCCCCCCCCCCCGCCTTATAACGGCCACTCAGCCCCTAGTAGGGTGAATGTGGCTAGTAGGGTGCATGTGGCTAGTAGGGTGCATGTGGCTAGTAGGGTGCATGCGGCTAGTAGGGTGAATGCGGCTAGTAGGGTGAATGCGGCTAGTAGGGTGAATGCGGCTAGTAGGGTGCATGCGGCTAGTAGGGTGCATGCGGCTAGTAGGGTGCATGCGGCTAGTAGGGTGAATGCGGCTAATAGGGTGAATGTAGTTAGTAGGGTTCTGTGAAACACACATTCAAATGAATACACGCACCCTAACTAGGGACTGCGTGACCATCGTAAGGGGAAAATACTGACAAAGTTATTCAAATTAAGTATATATATAATTTATATTTGTCACCAGGGAACCCTGAAGTGCAGGCTCTTGCTGACAGTGGCAGATATCAAAGTATGACAAAGCTGTGGAACTCTTTTGTACTATTGGGTCTCTATATAGCTTGCTTACTCGCTTGTTGTTTATTTACTGTTTTAATGTTTTTGTTTTATTAAATTCATAGAAAACTGACCTTTGAACTTTTGTTGTTTCATTTGTTTATTAAATTTTTCATATATTAATGTTATATAATGAAATAATCGGTGAATTGCATGATAAATGAAAATATGAAATTAGTTGAACAATGAATGCGTTTTAAAATGGTGCAAACTGTAATAATTTTCAAATATGCTGGTTTTATTTTTAAACAAAAATATGTGCACAATAAAACTATGAATATTACATACCATTATTGGAAAATGATGATTTTATCGTCCAAAGCTGTATCCGTTTACTTTCAATAAAATGGCAAAATCTGTTTTTTTTTACATTTTTATTATTAGAAATCCAAACATTCGTTACTTTAATGATCACAGAGAATGTCTTTATGAAACTGTCAATTTATGTAATCAATTTACCACCCAGTGGCAGTGTATACCCAGGATATGAGTAGCCGTTCTTAGAACTAGATTAAAAAAGAAACGAATACTGGAAAGGGAGGGGGGGGGGGCTCTTAGTCAGTGGGGACCTTGAGCGTTTGACTAGTTTATCAACCCATGATTAGGTGGCCTACTAACAGATTCTTATGAAATGCTACAAATCTAAATATTTCAAATTGCAAACATAACAAATGACTAAACTAATGTGATGTATAGCACCGCATCATTTTAAAATACAAATGCCGTTATCAAACGTTATTGCGCGTGTGTTTAATAAGGACAGAATGTATCTGTAGAATTCATCTGTTTTTTTGTAGCCCCGGATTGTGCGGCTAGAATCTTAGCCAGTCCTGATGACGATTGTCAAATACCCATTTTTAAGTTGGATGGACCTGGAATCTTCAGATGAACCTGATGCTAAAGACCGAGCAACAGACCTCCTTTCCTTGTTGACAAACGGATGTTGTACATAGCACAAACCAAACGTCTCCATTTTTCTTCAGCTCAAAGTAAAACTAGTGAGCTCGTTTATTAGTGGCATCTAAATCACCGACGATGATTGGCTTACGATTGAACAATGATCAAACTGGAAGAGTGATACGATTGACTCTTAATACGTTTAGAAATATATGTTAACAATCTTCGTTGTCTGAACTTACACTTTAGGCTTCTACAATCGTCGTTGTCTGGATGTACACTTTAGGCTTCTACAATCGTCGTTGTCTGGGTGTACACTTTAGGCTTCTACAATCGTCGTTGTCTGTCTGGATTACAATTTAGGCTTCTACAATCGTCATTGTCTGGATGTACACTTTAGGCTTCTACAATCGTCGTTGTCTGGATGTATACTGCCTCTACCAAGAATGTGTTTTGTTGTCTGATTAAAAGATAATACGCTGAAAATCATATTGTTAAATGCCTTCTGTTATTCTTTCATGCTTATTTTACTGGCATTGTATTTAAAAAAAAAAGAGAATTATGGTAACGGTATACTTATGTTTAAGGGGTAGCATATAAACTGTAACCATTTCTAGTTTTCGCTACCACTCTATGTGTACATAGAACATAACTAAATACCTCATGTGTAATGAGTGAAGACAAGTATAACTGTGTGTGTGTATTTGTTCCTGTGTAAACAGTTTTGTCTGTCTGTCTGTCCGTCATCACCCTAGATATCAACAACCATAAGTCCTAGACCCATGATGTATATATCATTTTGTAGGTCTTGGCCTGCCAAGAAATGACTTTTTCCCATTTCGCGATCTGACCTCTGAGGGCCGTAAAAAGGGGGCTTATAAAGTACCGTTTTTTACTACATAAGCTATATTAATAATGGAGCGCCCTATATCTCAGCAACCATAAGTCCTATACCCATGATGTATATATCATTTTGTAGGTCTTGGCCTGCCATGTGTACATCAAAAGTTCATTTCGCGATAGGACCTCTGAGGGCCGGGCTTCAGGGCTCCTAAGGGGCTTATATATTATATATATGGCCCCATTCTACACTTTGTACGTTCAATAACCCATTCATTTGGTGCGAAATACTGCAGCACGTAGTTTCACCAAGATTTATTAAGAAACTCATCAAATGAAATAGTAAGCTTGTGTTCTGAGTTTAATTGAAAGTATCAGAGCTATGCAACAATTGACGGAGTTTTCGGACGATTAAATGACTACAATTTCGAATGTTTTCAATTATGAGTCCTATTTCAGTAACCACAAACCACTTGTAGTTAGATTTAAGAGAAAATAATTTTTTTTCAAACATAAAGAAACGTCTTTATAATATTTTTTTTTACAGATATATGCATTACACTATTGAATTTATAAACATTTCCAAATATTTACTGAAAGCTAACAAACGTACTGATACATAACATGAAAATGCGCTAACACGTCCTGTGTCCAGAATGGAACAGGCTTAATTGCTTGTTTTTTAATGAGAATAGTTTTTTTTGTCATTTTGTCTGTTTTACAAGTGAAAATAAATAATGCAACAAAAGGTTTTTACTATGTAGTTCTTCGCTCCATTGATCAAGTTAGAACAAACACACGTTATTTATAATCAATTCGTGTGCTTTATGTTGGATCAATTATTCTTTATTGATTGTTCAGTATAGTTTTATTGACTGAAATTTTTCAAAATGTCTTAACAATATGAACACAGGGATGAAACAAAAGGTAGGGGGGATCAGTTTCGATTGTGTCGATTGTTTTAGTAGTATTGATCTTAAAGTAAGCGAACTATAATTGTTTTTGTTTGTTTTGTTTTTTTCATTTAGTTTAAAAAAAAAAGGTTTGCTATGCTACATTTTCTTCCTAAAAAATATCCATGAAACTATTTGAAACTTGATCACAGAGTAGACTAAAAGTATAGTGTTCTTTTTTAACACTTGAAGAATGCGATCAGTAAATTAAATTGTGTATTAGAAAAACAAAAGTCAAGTTTACGTACATTATAACCTTTCATTATGTCAATTAATAGACAAAGTCATAGACAAAACATGTGATGGAAATAACACCTATGTCATTTATAACCTTTTATAATGGCTAGTAATAGTTATATAGACATAGGTAATACGTGTGATGGAGATAATGCCTATGTCATTCATAACCTTTTATAATGGCTAGTAATAGTAATATAGACATAGGTAATACTTGTGATGGAGATAACGCCTATGTCATGCTTCCGGAGTCAGGGTTCAGTGATCGCCCGGTTAGCCGGCAATAAAAATCCACTCCTGCATGTATTATATTATACTAGCCGTACCCTGCAAAACATTTGCATAGAGTTATATCCCCTTAGGCTTGATCGGCAGTTATTTTTTGGTTTCGGGCAGATCCGATTTTTTTCATGATTGTATTTTAAACCGGAATACTGTTATATTAATTCTTTACTTTCGATTTAACGCAGAACCCAAATCGCTATTATTTTATTAAAGTTTATAAGACCGGTAATCGGGTTGAGTTTCTTCATAATAATATCCCCATAACAAAACAAAAAAAACTGCGCTGACTAGCTAGGAGAAAACAATGATAAGTCAACATTCAAATTTAATAAGATGGATCTCATGTGCAAAGAACGTCTTACGTTGCTGAGTAATAACAACCACGATGTGTATAGACGATGAGTTAGTGAATCACAATGTGTATAGACGACGAGTGAGTAAATCACAATGTGTATAGACGATGAGTGAGTAAATCACAATGTGTATAGACGATGAGTGAGTAAATCACAATGTGTATAGACGATGAGTGAGTAAATCACAATGTGTATAGACGATGAGTGAGTAAATCACAATGTGTATAGACGATGAGTGAGTAAAACGCAATGTGTATAGACGATGAGTTAGTGAATCACAATGTGTATAGACGATGAGTGAGTAAAACGCAATGTGTATAGACGATGAGTTAGTGAATCACAATGTGTATAGACGATGAGTGAGTAAATCACAATGTGTATAGACGATGAGTGAGTAAATCACAATGTGTATAGACGATGAGTGAGTAAATCACAATGTGTATAGACGATGAGTGAGTAAAACGCAATGTGTATAGACGATGAGTTAGTGAATCACAATGTGTATAGACGATGAGTGAGTAAAACGCAATGTGTATAGACGATGAGTTAGTGAATCACAATGTGTATAGACGATGAGTGAGTAAATCACAATGTGTATAGACGACGAGTGAGTAAATCACAATGTGTATAGACGATGAGTGAGTAAAACGCAATGTGTATAGACGATGAGTGAGTAAAAACGCAATTTATTTTTAAAAGACGAGTGAGTAATAAAAGATGAGTGATTCAATCAATGAGTCAGTGGGTGGCATGAGTGCTATAGTTAATACCAAATTGAAGCATGTCATGATGAAAAAGAAATGTAATACATCAGTTGTGAGTTACATAAATGTTCCATTTTACACTTGAAATAGTATATCGTAATCGATCCTGCCTACACAAATTAATCAATGATAATCGATTCGTCTATAAGTCTATTGAGAAAATAACACATAACAAACCATACGATAAAGAATCTGAAGATGGTGCTAAATTTAAAACAATGAGATAGATATAAAAGAACTAACAAACACATATTTTAAATAATGTCATGTGTGCATTGTTTTTTCGTCTCCGTTTATTCCTCCCTGAAGTATGGCCAGCTTACATCTCTCATTTTCTGTTTACACCTTAGTCAGTCAATATTATAATCTGCCTAGAGATCTTCAGTTAATATTATTAACTTAGGACCGTAATAACAGCATTTTAGGCCTCAGGATTAACCAGAGTGCAGGGATTACTCAGATAATAATAGAAACCACGACATGTATTTGCTCGATTGGCAAGGAGCAGTTACATCAAGGGGCATCGCCTTACTCTGATGAGCCCGTTTTTTTTTTACACGGGCCCGCATTTCCAACCTGCAGGACGATCACTTGCTAGATGTAATAATCTATAAAAAAAACATTTGAAAGACACCTAGCTAGAAGTTGTTTTTTTATAAAAGCAGGCAGTAACATACTAGCTTAACAAAAGGTTATGATGTATAAAATGTATGAAAAAACTAAAACTTGAATGTCAGCATAATTACGTCATGATAGTTCATGATTTTATTTTTAAAATTATCAATATCTTGTCAGGTTGTTAAATCATTAAAAGCTTGTCGTGAATATAAAATGTGTTAGCTCATGTTATCTTTAACCTTTAACTTCTTTATAAAATGATTCGCTGAAAGAGTCATTAAAATCTGAAAACTAATTAAATTGTCCTGGGGGGAAAAATCAAGTTGCAATAAGATCTTCAAATATAATTATATATATAAAATAAATTTAAGAAATGTTCATTTTTTCATTAATACTAGTTGCATATTCAAAATTGTGTTGTGCCAATTGTTCTTTATATTGATAACAGAAATGGTATTTCCAGTAAGTGCGTGATATTCTAATTATATATTTCATAACACCTGTTATACAGTGAGATCTAAACTTAGATATTAGAATATAAAATTCATTAATTCTCCCATGATTCAAAATCATCTTTGTGTGTAAATAAATCTTTAAATAGATATTAGATTAGGAATTCACAGTTAGTACATTTATTAGTTATATATTCAAAAACATTTTGCAGTTGTTTTTAGATGGAACTTCACATAGAATAGATACTAGAATATTATAACATTCTTTTATCTATACTAACTATAACAAAACAAGTGTTGTGTAGATAAATTCATAATATTTTGTTTTTCAAATTATGAGTTATACTAGTTTAATATAATATTTTTATCTGTGCTGCGTTTTTAAAATGCAGTAAACCAAAAACACTTGGAAAAAATGTAATTATACTTTGCCTTACTTAATGAGCCTGAGATCATTAACAAACATATCAACATAAACCTGGCAACTAACTACACTTTTGTATTAGAGTTAAAAAAAACAACTATTCGCTGGTTTGGTGGCTCCACTCTCGTTTGACAGGAAACTTCAAGTTGGCAAGCAGCAATAAATCACTACATCGATCAAGTCACTATCGATGAGCCCCTCTGCATCACGTGGCACTGCTGCTGCCAGGCGTTTGGTTGGCTCTTGTTGTAGTCACACATCATCTGCCAGAAGACTTCTGCAGATGTCAGTGTCTTGATGAACTTAGACCAGAAGTTCGTATGGTCTGATCTCCGACATTCGGTGACATATAAAGATAAAAGACCAGGATTAAATTGATAATTTTTTTTTAAATATTATCCTCATAGCCAGCGTGTAAGTATATATTTTTGTTTTTAAATTAATGTTCCTTTTCTTAGTTTATTTTTGTTAAGGATTGTCTTTTTTTTGCTATCGCAACACAGTGTTTATCACAACACAGTGTTTATCTATCACAACACAGTGTTTATCCTTACCTGTACATTGCTCCGGGGCCTAGGAAGCGCAAGGGAGGGGGTGAAGCTCAAAAGTTCAATGTTTCCTATTGGTCATTATTTATTTATTAAGAAAATAAGTTTTTTTTAGTTATAAACATATATAAGAGATTCACCAGGAGCAACTGGTCATAGGGTCGTCACAACACTCACCCTTAGAGCGACGAAAATAATACACTCAAAATGTACACCATAATTTTGCTTGTTGATTTTTATAGTTCTGTCAGGTTTTTTTTTTAAAAAGCCATTAAGCACTAATCTTGACACAATGGAACTTTAAATTCATTTGCCCTTTTCACCTCAAAATACATTAAGCAAACACAACTGCCAACCATTTTCAATTCAGTACAATATTTTTTTTCCTTCGGAAGTGACCATCCTGATGCTATTACCTGGCGTAGATCTGCCCCTTCTCTATTCCCCCCCCCTCACCCCGGGCACATAAAGACGATGCCAAAAAGTTAATTAACTTTATAGTTGTTGTTGTTATTGTTGTTTTTTTTTTTGACAGTATTTGACTAAGTGCAATTATCTATACAACTCATTACTAGTAAAATACAAGTCTTTGACTTGATACAGAATCAATACATGTAGACTTATATCCACAGACTTTCGAGACCCTACATTGTAGTCTTATATCCAGACTTTCGAGACCCTCCATTGTAGGCTTATATCCACAAACTTTTAGGACCTCTCTTGGTCAAACATGGGCAGCCAGCCAGAGAAAGATGGCTGCTGTAAAAAGATCACCAAATTTCTCTTCTCCCACATCGGGCTGTGCGCTATGGTGGTGCTGTACTGCGTGGCCGGGGGTTTCATCTTTGAGCACCTGGAGAAGAACAACGAGGAGCAGATCTGCTACGAGTCCAGGTCGGAGTACGAGCCCATGCAGAGTAAGACCATCAACTCGACGCTAAAGATCTTTTATGACTACGGTGGCGCCATCACGAATGAACAAACTAGGTAAGGAACGTGAAGTTCATTTTTAGCTACGCCAGGTTCGTTTTTTGTAATAGCAACAAAATATTAATACTAATCTTAGCCACATCATAATCATATTAACCATTCTATTTTTTGATATTAGGGGCTGTCCATTAATTACGTCAACAAAATAGGGGGGAGGGGGGGTCAGAAAATTTTTGACAAAGGGGAGGGGGAGGTCAAGAAAAGTTGACGTCAACAATGTTACTTTTTTTAATTTAATATAATTACTTAATAAATAGGAAAATTAAGCAGCGTTTGTAGTCCTGTGTTACACACTCGCTTAACATTTAGTATTTTAATTAAACTAACTATATTCCTACTAATTTTGCCACATAAACATTTTGGAAGCTATCTTTTTTTTGGGGGGGGGGTAATCAAATGTTGACGTAATTTTATAGGGGTCTCTGGAAGTTTCACAAGTTGTTGACAAGGAGGTAAAAATCGCCAAAAATTTGTTGACATAAATAATGGACAGCCCCTTAGCTACATCATAGTAATACTAGCTATTCCATTATCTTATGAGCTGCCAAATGCTCATATCACTATCAGCTGCTAAATGTTTATACTAACTACGTCATTTTCATAGTAGCTACTACATGTTCTCATATTAGTTATACCGTGTTAATAGTAGCTACATCATGTTCATTTGAACTAATTTAGGTTATTATTACCTACATCATGTTCATTTTAGCTTACTTAGTTTCTTATTAGTATTACCCTCATCATATACATTTTAGCTAATTTAGTTTCTTATTACCTACATCATGTTCATTTTAGCTAATTTAGGTTCTTATTAGTATTGCCTACATCGTATTCATTTTAGCTAATGTATTACCTTCATCATGTTCAAGTTAGCTGCATGTTTGTATTGAACAAAATTTTGGGAAGAAAAATCGATTGGCCTTTGTGACAATGGACTATGTCTAATTATTGTTTATACATGAATATATCCTGATAAAGATAACAGTTTCAAAACGACATGACATAAATAATTAAAGAACAATCCAGTTTGATTATAAGTTCATCCCATCTATTTAATTCGTGAATACTTTCTATTTTACTTAGTGTAAAACAATCAAACTCGCCTACTTATATATATTTAATTCATGAATAGTTTCTATTTTACTTTGTGTAAAACAATCAAACTCGCCTAGTTATATATATTTAATTCATGAATAGTTTCTATTTTACTTTGTGTAAAACAATCAAACTCGTCTACTTATATATATTTAATTCATGAATAGTTTCTATTTTACTTTGTGTAAAACAATCAAACTCGCCTACTTATATATATTTAATTCATGAATAGTTTTTATTTTACTTTGTGTAAAACAATCAAACTCGCCTACTTATATATATTCAATTCATGAATAGTTTCTATTTTACTTAGTGTAAAACAATCAAACTTGCCTACTTATGTACAGATTAACCAAAACACCATCAGCGTCTTGCAGAAATCATTCATTTGTGTTGATTAATATTCCAGGGATTTAATGATCCTTCAGTTGGAGAGTGTACTAGAAACGTTCAGAAACAATACACTGGCCATTGGCTATAATGGCAGATGGTGTCAGCTGTACGGTCAACCTAATGGTCCAACGTACGACTGGTCGTGGGCTGGTGCAGTTTTGTTTTCTGTGACAGTAGTTACCACTATAGGTAAGTCACGGTCTATATCTGTCTATCTATCTATCTATCTATCTATCTATCTATCTATCTATCTATCTATCTATCTATCTATCTATCTATCTATCTATCTATCTATCTATCTATCTATCTATCTATCTATCTACCTAACTATCTATCTGTCTGTCTGTCTGTCTATCTCTCTGTTTGTCAATATATTTATCAGTCTATTTGTCCGTCAGTACGTATGTATGTCCATCTCAATATATGCCTATCTGTCTATATATCTATCTGTCTGTCTCTCAGGCTAAATATACGTGTGTCTCTCTGCACTCCGTTTGTCTTTCTACCATTGACCTGTTCATTTATTTATAGACCTGTCAGCAAAATTAATTGAAACAAAATATTTTTTTTCATATTCACGTTTTTTTTTATTTTTTTAAAAATGTTTTAGTGTATTGAAATGATCTGCACAATTCACAATTCATAGCTATAATTAAATTTTCATTGTGCACCAAATGGTAAAATGAATCCGTTGTTATTGGCCTTTGTCAGTGTATGTCATTTATTCCATTTGTTGAGTGACATTGTTCCTGATCAACTTCTTCGCCTCAAAGGGCGAGCATCATGAACATGTTTTGTTAGACTTTAATAAGATTAGCAGACGACAACTCTATCCTAACGGTGACTTGAACCATTTCAGTGGCGGCCTTACATAAGGGAGAGGCACGTGTGACCCAGGGCAATTATCGTGTGCGGGTCAGAGAATTTAATTTTATCACTTCTAGGCGACATAAGAATCTCCTATAGTGGGGCCCTCTCTGGTGGTTTGACCCTAGGATGGTTGATCTAGCTTCCAATCACAAAGGCTGCTCTATGAAGTTTTCTTCTTAAAGATAATTCTTGTTTGTATGAAGCCCTACATAAATCGTCCTTAGAAAATAACGGTAAACGCCATAAAGCGCAAATAATTATTTTTCACCTGTTATTATTATGACCTTTCTCCTACGTACTAAAGGTGAGATCTCAACCATTGTTGGGTTGGTTTTATATCTGTTTATTGTTTTTTTTTTTAAACAGCCGAAGGTATAGATAGCCATGTAAACATCAACCAGGTAGTGCGCGAATTAATTGTCTGACTCACAGACTTTCTACCCAATTATGAATGAGCGTTAAAAATCTGATAAAGGTAGCACATTTTATAGATTTGCCAAACATAAGTAAACCATTTTAAATACATTTTATAAAACTAATATTAATGTATGTTTTATCATTAATTTTTTTTTCACAAATTATCTTATTTATATAGGTGACACAAAGTGTCGCATACCATAACAATAGAATAAACAGGCATTAGGAATAACTTAAATAAAACAATAGAGAATTAATAGTTATATTTCATTACCGAACGTACAGTTTGTCATCTATAAGTAGGCCTACATGATAAAGAAATTCACAGTTTGACATAAATAATATGATCAATTTAATATTTCAGCACACAGCCGATACTTCACCATCATAATATATATAAAAGCAATTTGGGCTCTGCGTTAAATCGAAAGTAAAGAATTAATACAACAGTATTCCAGTTTAAAATACAATCATGAAAAAAATCGGATCTGCCCGAAACCAATACTCAATACATTGTTAGTCTGTATCGACGATATAGTCGCTGCTACTCAATAAATTCTTCGTCTGAATCGACGATATAGTCGCTGCTACTCAATAAATTGTTAGTCTGTATCGACGATATAGTCACTTCTACTCAATAAAATATTACACTTTATCATACAAAAGTTTAATCAGATACTGCCAAGATATGAAAGTTCATTAGAGTTGTGAGAGTTTTAAAAAAAAAAACTAAAACAATTCACCGCACTATCTATACACTTAAACAATGCACTTCATTATTTAGACTGGATCTTGCACACAAAAGAAATTTCTCGAAGCTATCAATGATCAGCAATCGATACATGGGGGAAAATATCGATCATTTTTTCAAAATGGAGTTTAGAAAGTTACAATATCTTAGAATAGGCCAATAATTAAAGAGAAAATAAACACAAATTGACGGTACTCGTAGTTAAAGTTAAAACAATTGATTCGTGTTAGAGAAAATTCATAGATTTTTTTTTTATTTTGACAATTTATTTTAAAGTCTTTTTAAATGTCAACGAATGGAAGTGAATCTGAAGGCATGGACCAGAAACTACACCATTAACTGGTTGTTTCCCGTTGCCAGGCTACATTGTCTCATTGTTTGAACTTATTGATATTTTCTCTAAGGAAAACTTTTCACTGTGATGAGTGACATTGTAAAAAAATAAATAAACGCCTAACTGAAGAAATAACGAGAGACCGGTTGGGGGAGGAGGGGTGCATATAATATGAATGCACTGAACTGACTGTTGGCTGAACTGACTGACGGCTGAACTGACTGACTGTTGGCTGAACTGAATGTTGGCTGAACTGACTGATTGTTGGCTGAACCGACTGACTGTTGGCTGAACTGACTGTTGGCTGAACTGACTGTTGGATGAATTGACTGACTGTTGGCTGAACTGTCTGATGGCTGAACTTACTGTTGGCTGAACTGACTGTTGGCTGAACTGACTGTTGGCTCAACTGACTGACGGCTGAACTGACTGACTGTTGGCTCAACTGACTGTTGGCTAAACTGACTGACTGTTGGCTGAACTGACTGATGGCTGAACTGGCTGTTGGTTGATTTGAAAAGAACACACGAGGAGAACGAAATTTACTATAATTTCTATTTTTTTAATTTTTTAAACATTCCTGTTTTCTAATGTATGCTACTTATAAGGATTAAATGTTTATAATGTATGCGAGTTATTATTATTGATAAATCCTTGAAAGGATGAGTTGTTTATCTCTTGATTTTATGAGCCCCTGGTGGTAGCACCATTGCATTGCTGTCCCCTTTCCACCCTCCAACCATAGCCGAGTGTACAATGGCTTCGAATGCACCACGGTAGACATAAGTCGGTGACATGATTCTATGGGATTTGAATCCGTCACCAACTCTTTCAGACTGGTCTCATAACCAAAGCGACACACACTCATTCACTCATAATACCCATCAACATGAATCAGTTCAGCTTTAATCAGAATTTCTAAAAATTGTTTTCTTGGCGTAGACAAATTATTTTTTTTTTTTAATATTGTTTAGTTTAATATTTGTTTCAACATCAGTATAATTGTATACACATTCTTGATGCATGGTATAGTTTAGGGGGCAAATTAAACACAGGTTATAACATTGCAGGCCATAAACAATATTATTTCCATAAACGATTTTTGCCTATGGCAATGTGCAAGGTTTTCTGTTTATTTATTCGATGTAATCGATAAATATGCATCGATTTTTATCCCTTCCAACAGCACCATCTAACGGGCGCTGTCAAACCAATAACAATGGTGCTAGATTTAAAAAAAAAAGATGATGAAACTGATCGTATCATCTTGATGGCGCGGAACAATGATCTGGAAACATTATATGATCACATTGTATACAACAACAAAACAACTTCCTTACAAACTCGTTGATCTTAAATTATATTTATTAACATTCAAAACCCTTGTTTCGCTATTTTAAAATACTTTTGTTTATAGCCTAATTAATGTGTATGTGGGCGGTACCAGTGCTCGATTTAGGAAAAAACCAGTGCCGGGGATGAACAGAAATTTCTGCAGAGTTGGGGATAAATGTCTATGATTTCATCCCCGACTGGGATATATTAGCTAAAGCAGAGCCGGGGATGACAGGTCTCAGTGCCGGGGATATCCCCGGCATCCCCGGCGGTAAATCGAGCCCTGGGCGGTACACAAGATCCTGCGCGAGCGTCATACTTGGCTCCAAGAGATCAGTTTTGCCATTACTAGGTGCATATACTCAGTGGCAGCCTTACCCTAGGGAAAGGGAGAGGGGGGAGAATGCGTGGTTCTCCTCTCTCTCTCTCTCTGAACTCTCTCAGTTTTATCTGCGGGCTGAGACTTAGTCTCTTAGAGCCCGTGAGATCAGACCTGCTGTGTCTCTCAACATCTGGAGACTGCCATAGAGCCCGATGGCCAGCAGGCTTCCGGACTGGTCCACCCTGTGGTCCGCCAGTCCGGGGCACTCGAATAGCAAATGATCTACGGTTTCCTCCACTTCCCTGCAGTGTCTGCAAAGGGTGTCGACATTGGGCCTCAACCTCCCAAAGTACGCGCCAATAGGACAGTGCCCAGTTCGGAACTGGGCAATTAGCGCCTGCTCAACACGCCTGAGCTTCCACCACGGGTCAGTTTTGGACGGCCGCTCTAGGACTTGCCGGATCTTAAGTCCGTTCACCCCATGAGCCCAGCCCGAGAACCACTTCGATTGTCCAAAGAGGCAGATCATGGAACGTGCTGCCTCAAATGAGCTCTTTCTTGCACTCACGGGCAGCACTTGGGAATCTGTCGACTGGGCTATTGCCTTGGCAATGCCGTCTGCCCTTTCATTTCCGGGCACGTCCGCATGCCCGGGAACCCATTGAAGGGTCACATGCACATGATGTTGGGACACAAGACCCTGTATTGCCATCAGCATGGCTTCCAGCAGAAGCGGCCATTCTCCTGTCCCTTTTACAGCTTGGAGAACAGAGAGCGCGTCAGTGAGGATGACAATGTCCAGGGTAGGCAAAGTACCCTCACCGATTAGCTCCCCTATGTGGTCCACTGCCTCAGTAATGGCTGTCATCTCTGCCTCGTAAGCACAGAGTGACCCACATAGGCCAGCATGGTCTTTCACAAAGCCAGTTTGTGGGAGAGTGATATGAACCCCAAACGAGGCGCTTGTCCGACCGTCTCTACTGGATACAGAAGCATCAGTATAGGCCAGTATAGCGTTCCCCGAATAGTTTTCAATCATCTCCAAAGCCACATCCGTGATGGTTCGGCGATCCTTTGCGTTCCCAGCATTGGTTTCGACCAGGGTCGTGCGTACCTCAGGCATGTAGAGAGCCTCGCCAGGCGGGAGCCTTGAGACAGTTTCTAGCATTAGGCGGTCTGTCGGCAGCTTGATCTCGGAGGCAAGTCTCACTGCGTGGTGCATAAAAGACTGCATCGAGAGCCGCTTTCTTTCCACCCAGCCATCGACCATCTCCTTAGGACAGAGGTCTCCTCCTGCCGCTTGAAACGCTCATACGCGGTCAAGACGGCCTGCTCTCTACGGATGCCCAGAGGTGGCACATTTGCCATGATTTCCACCGCTGCTGTGGGTGCCGTTCGAAAAGTGCCTGTGATCAGCCGGAGAGCCTGGTTCTGTACAACATCCAGGGCCCCTAAAGAGGACTTAGACCCATAGACCTGCACAACCTGGCTATAATCTATCTGAGACCTTACTGCACCCATGTACAGTGACCTCAGGACATCTGCTCGAGCCCCCAGGACGTGCTCGCCAACTTCTTGACAATATTCAGTCTGTCGGAGGCGCAGCGGGCAACCTCCGACAGATGTGTGCAGAGAGTAAGCTTTCTGTCAAGTGTTACTCCCAGGTACTTGGGCTTAGGTTCCAGAGCAAGAACCTCACCCTCTACCTCCAGTCTAAATGGCTCCTTGAGGATACTCGTGCCCATGGTAAACAGCGAGTAGACAGTCTTCGAGACGTTAATCTCTAGCCCCCACATCCTAGTATAGCAGCCGACCGTAGTCAGGTCCTTCTGGAGTGCTCTCTCAAGGACTGAGGCACTCTTTCCGGTCTTCCAGACCGCTAAGTCGTCGGCATACAGTAGGCTTTTACATCCCAGAAACTCAGGCAGGTCATTGATGAAAGCTAGGAACAATGTACAACTGAGGGCGGAGCCCTGTGGGAGACCCTGTTCGAGGGTCCGTTTCCTCGACACGCTGTTCCCAACGCGTGTCATGATAGTACGATTACTGAGGAAACTGCGTAACCAAATGTACATCTCAGCGGTGACACCCAACCGCTGTAGCTTCAACAATAGTCCTGGACGCCAGACTCGATCGTAAGCCTGCTTGAGATCTAGGAAAACTACCGCCGTTGACTCAGCTCTCTGAAAGCCGTCGGCTATTTCTTGGACGAGGAGCGTGACCATGTCCATCGCACTCTTACCCCGCCGAAAGCCTCCCTGCTTTGGGGTAATGAGCCCTTTTTCCTCTAAGAACCACATCAACCTTCGGTTGACCATGCGTTCAGCTACTTTCCCGACACATGAAGTGAGGGAAATAGGACGGTAGCTTACGGCCTGGTCAGTCTTTTTCCCTTTTTTAAGTACCGGCACTATGACAGCCTCCCTCCACCTCTGAGGGAGTTCTCCTGTCAACCACGTGCGATTGACAAACTGGAGAAGCTTTGCTTGTCCCGCTGCCCCGAGGTGTGTGATCATCTCATTACTGATCAAGTCACTACCTGGGGCCTTTCTCATGCGACACTTCCTGACTGCGTATGCCAATTCATTGACAGAGAATGGGGCTCTGAACGTGTCTAGATTTTCCGTGCCAAACTCAGCCTTCTCTTTGACCCGTCGGACTTTATCCAGTGCCTTGGACAATGTACTCTTCTTACTCGACTTACTGACCTCTGCAAAGTGCTTGTTAAGCACTTCGGCCTTCTTGCTATCGCTAGCCGTCAGGCCTGAGTCCGTTTGCATCGGGGCACCAGTTCTGATTGCCCCAGCCTGGGTCAAGTCTTTCAGTAATTTCCATGTCTTTTGGCTCTCCCTTAGGTCCAACTTCTCGCAAGTGTCAGTCCATTTCTGCTTTTTGGCCTCAGCAGACGCCCTTTTTACTTGCTCAGTTAGTTTATTGTACTCACGGCGCGCCTCAGCCGTTTTCAATCGACAAGCTTTCTTTCGAGCGGCTTGTCTTTGCCGAACTAACCTTGCAAGGGCTGTAGTCCAAAATGGTGGTAAGGGTGGCGGCTTTTTAGAGGGTAGTAGCCCCAGGGCCGGGGACTGAAGTGGGCAGCGATAGGAGAACCACTTCAGTCCCCGGCCCTGGGGCTACTACCCTCTAAAAAGCCGCCACCGGTTTACTATATTTAAAAAAAAATTTCTAATGGTTTTAGCTTTAGTGTCATCAATATTGGTCAACATGTTTTTATTTATCTGTCTTGTTATTTGACTGCCTACATCCAGGTTATGGACACATCGCTCCAAAGACAGTCTGGGGCCGTCTGGTCTGTATTGCATACGCTGTCTTGGGGATCCCACTGATGCTCCTGTGTTTGGCCAACATCGGAGACGCCCTGGCTGATATATTTCGTTTCATCTACGCTAAAATATGTTGCTGCGGCTGCTGCAGACAGAAGAAGAAGAACAAGGACAAGGTGTGTGGGACTTTATGTTATTGTTCTGGACATATTTGACCTGGGCCCCTATCGGCTAAAGGGCCCACATACCAGTAGACCTTCGTGTCAAATCTAATGATATAAAACAACAATAAGTTATACATAAAACATCGCAAACCATGGCACTACTGAGTATCTATCTAACTATATAAATGAATGTATGTACGTATGTTTGTTTATGCGGATTAGAAATTCACATCATATAACATAAAACAACCAAACTTGTCATACCCCTCAGTTATAAGCCTGTTATAATAATTTATGAAGCCAATATATTTTCTATCCAATTTATCGAAAACGCGCAAATCCTAGTACTGAAAAAAGACCACTTCTAAGTGAGTACAGGCATGCCCCCCCCCCCCCACGTTACCGCAAGTTTAGGTAAGACATCATTAAATTATCGAAATATTTTTTGTTCTAAGACCGATTTTCACCAATAAAAAACAGTTTTGCCTCCCCCCCGGGGGTCAAAGTTTTGCCCCCCCCAGTCAAAGTTGTCTAGATCCGCCCCTGAGTGAGTAAATTTGGTGCGCATGTTGTTTCATTAAATAAGTCTTTCTTGAATAAAAATAAAAGTAAATGCATTAACATATAAATTAAATTGATGATATTAAAAATGAATTTTAATATGAACGAATTTAGATTTATAACTAAATGAAAAGTTTAACAACTTTATATTTAAGACTCTGTGAGTAATACATGATTAGTAAGAGGCATCTTAATATGCAGAAAGTACAAAACCTACATCTACATAATTTGTATCTAATATTTTATCTTGACCCATGGTTAGTGTACGGTCGGTAAAGAAGATTTTTTTCTCTAAGATTCTATAAAAACAACTAATGGAATAGGTTATGCAGTGCCCATCTTTCAGCCCCACCTTATTAGATAGGTCATAGACTATGGAAGCACTACGGGAATCAAAGACCAGTGACTAAATAAACCGGGAGTCAATCTCACAAAAACAGATTTGTTCAGTTTACCATAAAATAAAAGGAAGTAAATTATATGAGGGGGGAAGAGTGGATTTACCCCATAAGATGTCCCGGTAATCATGTACAGCAGTACAACGAAAACGTTACTAAAATTTTAACTTACTTTTTATAGTAACAAGCAATGGTTTACCAAGAGAAAAAATTTAACTTAAAAGTGAAGTTTAACTCTTCATTTTAGTTACTAGCTAAAAAGTTAAACTGCCAATATTTAGTTACTTTCTGAATATTTTTTACAAATACAAAATTTTACACTATGTTTTGTTACAGCTTATAAATTTTTAATATGTTTAACTTTGAATAGATTTATGACTGTGTTTAAAAAAACAAAAAAAACATCAAGTTTAATTCTTTCAAAACTAAAAAGTATAAAAAAAATAAGAGACTAACACATATCTATATAAATTATCATTAATAAGATTAAAATAAAAGGGTTAGGTAAACGTTTAGATATTATTTTTTTTCTATTTTAACTATTTTATACTATTTTAACTTATATAGTGTTATGTCTATACTTATAAGACGCATTTGTTGTCTGTCTGTCTGTCTGTCTGTTCCCTTATAACTCAAGATCCAGAAAACCAAATAACGTGAAATTTGTTATACATACACATACTTACATGGGGAAGGTTATAGGACATGTTTCGTTTCAATTCGATGGGTAGTTTAATTGTAATTAATTATTTTTATTTTAGTATTTTACAATATTAAAGTAATCTCGACGGCGCCATAAATAAAATTCCTCTGTGACGTCATTTCCCAATGATACATTTTTAAAAGAGGGGTAACTTCCGGAAACTCCATTTGTAAACATGGTGAAATCAATAGTCATATCTATTTACCTATCGTTTTATGCATTCAGAAGATTAAAATTAAAGGTGCACTTTAATAAACCGAAATACGTTAATTAAAATGTTTCTGTGACATTATTAACATTATTAATACAATCTCAATGGGTAGTTTAATTGTAATTAATATTTTTAGTATTTTACTATTCAATGCACAGGGAATTTCCCTGTATTCGCGCACCAAGTGAATGTGTAATTGAACGGACGGAGAAGAAAGGGTTAGGGACGGGAAAAAAAATGTATTGTTGTTGTTTTTTTTTCCTGCTGCAAGTACCCGGCTTTGGCCGGGATTAAAATAAGGTTTTCTGTTTATTTAAGAAGCGTAATTTGACAATTAATTGTACAGAGAGAGGGAGGGGGAGAGAGATAAAGAGAGAGGGGGGCAGGGAGGGAGAGGGAAGGAGGGGGCAGGGAGGGGGAGAGAAGGAGGGGGGAAAGGGAGGGAGGGAGAGAGGTGGTAGGGAGGAAGATAAAGGGGGAGGGAGGGAGAAGGAGGGTTGGAGAGAGAGAGCGAGGGGGAAAGGGCGGGAAGGAAAGAGAAAGGAAGGGAGAGTAGGGAGGGAGATAGAAGGGGAGGGAGGGAGAGAGATAAAGAAAGAGGGAGGGAGAGAGAGAGGGGGAAGGGAGGGAGAGAGAGGAAATGAGGAAGGGGGAGGGAGAGAGAGGAAGAGGGGAGAGAGGGAGACGGGAGAGGGAGAGAGAAAGGAGGGAGGGGAGAGGGGGTAGGGAGGGAGAGAAAGGGGAGGGAAGGAGAGAGGGAGAGAGAGGATGGAAGAAATGGGAGGGAGTGAGAGATAAAGAGATAGAGGGGGTAGGGAGGGAGAGAGGGGGAGGAGGAATGGAGGAAGGTGGAGAGAGGGGGACGGGGTGAGAGAAGGAGGGAGGGAGATAGGGAGAGAGAGGGAGATGGGAAAGTTAGGGAGGGAAGGAGAGGGAGGGTGGGATAAAGGGAGGGAGGGAAAGAGAAAGGGAGAGAGGGGGTAGGAAGGGAGAGAGGGGAGGGAGGGAAAGAGAAAGGGAGAGAGGGGGGTAGGGAGAAAACAAAAGGTAAACAAAAAACTTATTTTAAACCCGGGCAAAGCCGGGTACTTGCAACTAGTTGTTTATAATTGTGACATTAAATATTTATTTCATTGAATGACAAAATGCTATACATTTATTATTTTTATGTTAATATATAAGGTGACGCCAATTAAACATTCAGAGAGTGGAGGACCTTGGGAATCTGATAAAAAAGCTCTAACAGGTGATTGATTCATTTGGTATATTTTATCTGTGTACAAAATATAAAGGGTCGAACGAATGAGCACATGAACCTGAATAATATAAAATGTGCGTGTTTTAAATTCACTATTATCATCAAGTTGAGTAGTTAAATTATTTTTTTTTACTCTTCGTTAACAATTCATTAAAATACTTAACTCACAGTAAATTTTATTGACATTAAAATAGCTTTCATGTTTGCCTATTTAAGACCCTCTAGGACCGCAGAATGCCCCTCTGTCAACCGAATTCAGCAGACTGCCCACAAAATCGCCAACGGATAGTATGGACACAAGTGATACCAAACGTCTCACGTCAGCATCAAGTAACAGAGCAGCAGCCAAAAATAAAGTAAATTATGTATTATAGATGTATTTAGGCCCTATACTTAAATGATAATGTGAACAAATTTAGGAAATGTATGCATTGACTTAATGTTGAAAGTAAGCTTCTAAAATATCAACGTATTATATTTAGTCATTTTAATTTTAACTAGCTAATATGGTGTTATCACTTAGTTTTATCACTTGCATTTTCTGATTCTGTGAAGTTTATTATTATTTTGCGGTACCACTTTTAAGGCTTATCTTAAAATATCAAGAAACTGATAACATTTCTTCAATTGCTCACATTTTATTTCAAAATGCCTAGATGTTATATTATATAAAAAAAACTTTAAACTTAAAAACTAGCATTCTGTGACCAACATGAAGCAAACAATTAATTATTGGCTATAAGGCTAAAATGGCGGATGGAAAACCGAAAACTTCAAAGGCGTATAGGGGCAGAGCTTGGTACAGAGTTGTGCCCTGCGCTATTTTTATCATTTACACTAATTATTTAAGTCCCTATAAGCAGAGCTGTTCTTATGTGGGGCTCATAGCAGAGCATTGCTGACATTTACAAGGCTTAAGCGAATGTCTGGGGCTCTCTTAGCACCAATATCTAATAGAAATATAGTCAGAGGCCACTTTGGCAGTAGGGGAGGGGGGATAGACAGTTGCCTATTTTTTCTACCATTAATTACGACTCGGTCTTTAAGGGTGGGATGAGAGGATTATCCCTTAATCCTACAAAAAATTATTGGGACAGTTTTTTTGTCATTATTTCATCCCCACCATAACCGAGTGTGCGATGGCTATGGGTTCCATTACGATAGATATAAGACTTAGATCAGTGACGGGTTGCTGCGACTTGTAAATTATAACCTACAGGACATATAATTTGTTATTATTTGTTTAAAAACTACATGTGGTATAAATAATTTGTGTTATATAACAGACTTTATGTACATACATAAACAACAGATTTAACAAACAATTGGACGATGCATCCACGGTCAGTTGTTATAAGTTTGTGGACAGTAGGGTAGGTCGTCGGAAAAATTTCAACAACGGCTAGTAAAAAGTTGTTGCTCCTGCTTATAAATGTTTAGAATTCAAAGCGCAGAAAATATTACAAAAAAGTTGCTGTTAGCCACGACAAAAAGACTTCATTTGCAGAATCGGGCATGGAGACAACAGATAGTGAAGAAGGTAGCAAAAGTGACAGGGACGTGTACCAAGCAGATGAAGCTGACGATATTTCAGCTAGAAATCTTGTTAAGATTCCTACAGTCGCACGCAAATGCGACAGGTATAACATTTCAAATACTGCAGGTGCAGCTATTGCAACTGCTGCTCTAATTGACTTTGGAGTGATTGAAGCAAATGATACTTCATTAGTTTAGACCGATGCAAGCTTAGGAGGCAAAGAGAAAAGATTCGGTCTGAGTTTTCAGAAGAAGGTAAGTCATCTATGTGCTTGGCAGGCCCTCTTTCAATATTCTTCGATGGCAGAAAAGACCAGACCTTATGTAACAGTTTTGTAAACTCAAAGTGCTCCATTACTGAAGAACACATAACTTTAGTAGAAGAGCCACAATCAAATTATCTTGGCCACGTTACTCCTAAGGATTCTTCTGCTGACAGTATATTAGAAGCAATTCTAGATTTCTTGCAAGAAAGTAACGTATCATTTGATAATCTAGTAGCGATAGGTTCGGATGGAACAAATGTCAATACTGAAAAAAAGTAATGGTGTAATCCAAAAGTTAGAAAAGCATCTGAATAGACCATTGCAGTGGTTTATTTGCAAGTTCCAATGTAACGAACTACCATTAAAACATTTGATTATGCATCTAGATGGTACAACGTCAGGTCCAAATGTCTTTTCTGGCACCATTGGCAAAGCTATGTCTAAATGTCATGAACTACCAATTGCTAAATTTCAATTGAGAAGAAACAGCTTACCATCTACAGTTAAAAATGCTACAAATTTAGACATTAGTAAGGATCAAAGATATCTCCTGGATATGTGCCTAGCAATAGAAACTGGTAACGTTTCAGACAGTCTTGCAAAACGTGAGCCGGGTCCCTTAGTACACTCACGCTGGATAACTACTGCGAACAGAATCCTTCGTCTTTATGTTGCTTCTGACTCGCCATCAACTGAATTGAAGATGCTGGTAGATTATGTTTGCCTTGTCTACTCTGCGGTATGGTTCTCCATCAAATTAGAACATCAATTTTATAAGGGAGCCACGCATTTATGGAACATGATTAAACTGTCTCGTTTCTTACCAGAAAATGCACGTGCAGTGTCGACAAGTGCATTCAGCGCAACTGTTTCTTTGCTCATCCAGAGAATATGCTGCTGACAATGCTCGTGGATGAAAAGAAAGAACTGAGGGAGCTGGCAGCAAGACGAATTAAAGCAGCACGTAATTTAATATCTACATGTACATCAGCGGATATTAGAAAATTTACTGTTCCAGCATTGAATTTTGATGTTGATGAATATTATAATTTGCTAAACTGGCATGATCTACCACGATGCCAACCTCCAATGCTGGTGAAATTCGGCGACGACGAAATCGACGACGCCATAAAGACTGGCAAGAAGTGGGACCTAGATAAAATTCCATGCCATTCCCAAGCAGTTGAACGGTGCATCAGGATGGTAACTGAAGCGTCGTCGGCAGCAGTTTGCGGAACGTTGAGAAGAGATGGTTACGTTCGGGCAAAATTGGAATCAAGAAAAATCGTGCCGCATTTCGGATCTAAAAAAGACTGGAAATAAGATTAAGTTGTTAATTTAAACTTTTAGCTATTGATAATTAAGTAGCTTTTATATAAACAGTAATTAACATGTTATTTTCATTGAAATTGTGCTCTAAAAATGTTTTCTGTAAGTACATATCAAGATATTTAGAGGTAATTTTTATGGCTTAAATTATGAAATTTCCAAAGTCTTGGGGGAAAGTATAAACGCCTTCCATTTTAGCTGGAATCAATTTATTTGCACTCAGCAGATGTGGGAGCAACATTTTAAAACTAGCCATCAATAGTTTTTGAAAAAAAATACTTCAACAACCCACCCTAGTGAACAGTCCCTTTGTATATTGTTATTGTTGTTGTTTATTTACATTGATGAGATAGGACAGAATTTTAGTAACCCACGATCCTTATAGCGTAGAGTCGACTGTACATTCAAATCGCAATTCATTAGTTTTAAAATAGTGTACACTCCCCTCCCTTCCCCCCCCCGACCTATTTGCAGGTCCAGATAGTTCCACTTGACCTAAAAAAGAACGAGCCGGTTGTGCTGGATGACGACAGCGACTCCGATGAGGACGAGGACCTGGAGAACAGGAAGATCACCGTGCCGCTGACCATCACCATGATCGTCATAGGTGGCTACATCTTCGGGGGCGCCGTGCTGTTCGGGCTGTGGGAGGGGTGGGACTGGCTGCAGTCGGCCTACTTCTGCTTTATCACCCTCAGCACCATCGGCTTCGGGGACGTGGTGCCCGGCCGAGACTTCGACAACCCACAGGTGCAGGCCCAGCTCATGCTGGGCAGTATCTACATTCTGTTCGGCATGGCCATCTTGTCCATGTGTTTCTCACTGATGCAGGAAGAGATCATGGCCAAGGCCAGGTGGATTGGACAGAAGATGGGAATTGTCGACAAAGAGGCTGAGGATTGAGCGAATTTATTACAGAGCTTATATTGACATGTTCCTGTTTTAACATATTGTAATCTTAATTAATTAATAGAATTGATTTTACGGCGTTTTATGATTTTTTTTTTAAATTTACAACGTTATTGATTGTAAACAATAATTGTGTATACTACTTTTTTAAATGTTTCCTAAAGTTAATTTTATTTTCAATTTAGCTGCTAGTTAGGAAAAACAACTGGTCACTGGTGTGACTGATTCATGAAATGTACTTTCAGCTCATTATTTGTTTGCATTAATTAATGAATATAAACAAACACACGCAAACATACTTACACACATACAAACACACATAATTTTTCACCAGCACATGCATGTCTATAAATAAAGTTTCTGTTTTTTTATAATTTTTATTTCTAGAAATGTAATTTATTTTATTACATTTTCAATGTTCTTATGATTTTCATTTCACCCATACAAGACATAGCCTCTTTATATTTTAATCGTGATCATTTTCAACATTATTGTACATTTGTTTCCATTATGATATCATTTATGAAAATAGAAATTTCCAATCTTACTTTCTTCCCACACAATCTCATGTCATTGTCTATACATCTGCTGACCTAAATTAAAATATTGACTTATAATGCGTTCATGTACCTATAGTTAAAAATAAATAAACACTGTTTTCAGATTAAATAAAAGTTGAGTAGTATAAAGTAAGGGGCCATTACGTGCTTACGGTGGGTGTCCGGATGCCACTAGTGTAAAAGGGTCCAATGCAAATAGACCGTGTACATTTTTCCCTTGTCGAGGGGGATATAGTTCAGTGGTTTAGTTTAGAAGAGAGGTCTGTATAACGTGGTGTCTATATAATGCACTTATAATACCTCCTGTGGTAGATAGAGAACTGCAAAACTAACAGAGGTGTTTATTGGTTCGATGTGAAATGGACAGAAATTGACATCACCATTAAAAGGAGAATTTAGGATTCCAAAAGATTTTTTTTTTATTTTATAGAATGATTTATAAGTCCTAACAACAAAATTCAAATGATGTCAGTCACCACTTTCGCTTTTCAGTTTTTTTAGCCAATGGCGTGGACAGTGTGGGGGAGACAGGCATCAGGTTCTTTTTGATAGAACCAAAATAAACATGTTTTCCTATTATGGGCAGTAGCAGCCCCGTAGCCAAGGGGGGCACTGGGGGCCGTGCCCCCTCGCTAGGTGTGAAGTGCCCCCTCCCCCGCTTAAAAAAGAAGAAAAGAGGAAAGAAATAAAGAAAAAGTAAAAAAAGGCGCCCCCTTGCTGGGTATTGGTGCCCCCTACTTACTTTGACCTGGCTACGGGCCTGGGCAGTAGTAAGTCGATGGAATATCAAAATTGATAGCATCTTAAGTTGACTAAGTTTTAGTATAATGACTATTAGTTTGTAAAAGAAAAATTGATAAAAATAATGTAACATAAACAATGACTTTCAATTAAGTGTAATCCGTCCATTTGTTCGCGTTTTTATTTAATCAAAGAATGTTTGTGTCTATTGGAGCTAAACAGTATATTTCAAAATGTCAATATATTTCGCAAGTTATATGTATATTTATATTTCCATTCTGTGGAAATACTAGGGAATACCAGAGATATTTGGTATTAGTTTTACCTGAACTCGAGTACTGCTCAAATACATTTATGGAGTACTTGTACTTACATTTGGATATTGTACTCATACTTGCACGTTGGGTATTTTGTTTACTTATAGTCTTACTTGCAATTTTAAAAACATGTGTACCTGTACATTCTTGCACCTTGGGTACCTATACTTGCAATGGTCAGTACTTGGAACATCTCTGGCAAATACATATTTGAATTCTGTGTTTATGTAACTCTGGGATTAATAAAGAAGGGAATTTCGGAAAATATTTATCATAAGATTAAAAAAAAAATGTTTTTTATTATGAATGCCTGTGATACATTTTGTAAGTTTTAAATTTTCAATAAACTTTTGAACTATGTCTTAAATTTTTTGTTATCATTAACGTATAACGTATAAAAATTGCCCCATTTTGTTAACATTGGAATCACTAACCCAGTGAAAGATAAAAAATGCCCCATTATTTTAAACATTGGAATCACTAACCCAGTGGAAGATAAAAAAAATGCCCCATTATTTTAAACATTGGAATCACTAACCCTGTGAAAGATAAAAAAAAATGCCCCATTATTTTAAACATTGGAATCACTAAAACAGTGAAAGATAAAAAAAAATGCCCCATTATTTTAAACATGGGAATCACTAACCCAGTGAAAGATAAAAAAATGCCCCATTATTTTAAACATTGGAATCACTAACCCAGTGAAAGCGTTCAAGGGAATGAAACTTTTCTTTTTATTATGTCACCACAGTTACCCCCCCCCCCCCCCCCCGTGACAGTCCAGTGTTAATTTGTCTATAACTAACATGTGTAGATTAGTCCTTATTAGTTTCAAAGGTAAAATCAGTGGGGACAATGTCGACGCCACTAAGGACAGAAACATTTTAATACTGGAATAGCCTAGTGTACAGATCGGGGGTGGGGGGGGGGCTTGGTAAAATTTGTGTGTCGCGGGTCACATTCTGGGACGTAAATTAGACCGACGGACAGGATTAAAAGCAAATATATAGAGAGAGTTTTGACATGAACTAATATGAATTAAATATTAACGTCATAATCTAAAAGGCTATTGCTATGCTTCACTGTGGAACGAGTGGAGGGCCTGAATAGACTGTTCAGCCGGACGGATTCGACCCGCGGGACGTAACTTGCCCATGGTTAGTATAGACAGCACAGGCTAGTGTTACGTCTCTAGCTCCCGCCTCTGGTAACAGGGATCGAAAAATTTAACAGAATGAAAAATAAACATATCAAACTGTGGCTTTAAAAGATTAAAGAATGTCTCGTCTATTTGAAATACTGTCATTGCACTTAGGGAATTCCACTTTCCCCCCCCTTTTTTTTTAATTAAGTATATGTACATTGTATTATACATTCTTGAAACATTGACATATTTCACTTTGGTATATTCCCTTTTAACGCATTAAAAAATAAACTTACAAAAGAAAAATAAAATGTTTATAATTTAGTTCATTATTATATGATTTTACTCATTTTATTTTTTCCCTATAACTTAGCCCAGAGGTTTTCAACCTGTGGTCCGCGGACCCCCAGGGGTCCGCGAGGAGCTTCAAAGGGGTCCGTGGGCAGGTCAAGGAAATTAGTGATATTTCTTGTATAAAGTATTGGTTGGTTTGGTTGATTGGTTGGCATTTAGCTAAACAAAAATACTAGCTATGCCAATGTTTCAGGCACAGACAACAATGTGCAGAATTGAGAACTTCGCTGGTATTTTCGTCCGAAGTCTGAACTAGACTACATACTACATGTACTTGTGCAGTGAGTTTTTGAGTCATGTCATCTTGGCAATATTTCTTACTTACTGAGCTCTGACATCATTGTTAAAACATCCGGATCTCTGCAAACGTGTGTATTGTTGATAAATGATCTGGCTAATCAGTGGTCACAGTTATTATATGCCTCGATTGGCCTAGAAATAATCTTACACAAAAAGTTTTTGATATCAAATTGCTGATATACACTTCGCATGTTAATTTAAAATGACACTCACATTTTTTTTGGTTGAAAGTAGACTTTTCGTAAATTTTAATATAAAAATAGGCCAGAGCGATAACAAGGATTTTTCACTAACACATCGATGAAACGGTGCGAAATTCTAGCGATGAACATATTACGCTTTTCTGTTGTCATGTCATTTGCTTATTGACAAATACGTTTTAAAATGTTAGTAAACAATTCAAAATATTTGATAAGATTTGTATTTATTTTATTATTGTAGTCGATTTTATTTTAAAATGTGAGTTTTCGTCATCAGAATGTGAAATATTTTTACAGATAATTACCTCCTCTAACTCTCTCTACTCTGAAACTTTGTCTCAAATTTTTTCCCTATGAGATCTAAGTCAAAGGGACTAAACTGTTGTTGGTCATTTGTTTATCAATATTTGTCTAAATAAAACTGTTCAAGCCTAGTAGCATGCATAAATTTGTGAAGAGGAAAACTGACCAGAACATGGAAGATTCTGATGATCAAGCAGCCAAAGACGAAAGAAAAAGAAAACGGCGCAAGTATAATCCAGAGTATATATCATTCGGCTTCACTGCAGTGGGGACCGATGCTGACCAACCTTTTTGTGTCGTGTGATGCAAACATTATCGAGCGATGAGGTGAAGCCTGTGAAATTGAGGCGCATTTGACGAACATGCATTCGAAACTTGCCAGTAAAGTGAAGGAATACTTTGAGAGGCAGAAAGAACTCAATTTGAAACATAAAGGCAAACTGTTGGCCTGCACTACTGTAAACGAGAAAACTCTTAGAGCGTCGTATTTGGTTGGGAGCATTATGAATAGTGCGTTCCAAAAAACATCACATATGAGCTAATTATACCGACAGCAGTCGACATGTGCGAAGACGTTGTAGGAAAGGATGTTCATCAATATCCTGCTACCATTTTCTACGAAGTACTTGTGCTAAACTGCATTCTCTGCTGTTACTGTTACCATGTACAGGTCCAGACTGGACATTAAAAATGAAATACACATATGTTTATCTCGTATACCACCATGTTTGGACAAACTTTGTAGTGCAAAACAGGCACAGCCTTACCACTGAACAAAAAACTGTGTAACAGACATCCAGTAGAATAAATACTCTGTGAATGTTTCATTTTTTGGATAGATAGCTATTTTGGTAGTTGAAATGACTTGTACATGTTTTGCGCGTAACTTAGGCTAGACCTACCGTTTAGCAGAATTAAAGTAGATTGCATCCGCAAACTTAAGACATATTCTGGCCCATCCTGCGGTACGAAAAGATGAGGCCAGGGCGCCTTGGGCTATGGGGGTCCGCCACCCGAGCTTGGAATGCCTGAGGGGTCCGCAGCATAAAAAAAGGTTGAAAACCTCTGACTTAGCCTATAGGACAATTGATTTCAAACGGTGTAAGATCGTTGAATTATATTTAAAGATTAAAATAATTAGACGACACTTATTTTAATAGCTCAGATGTTTATTTACAAAAAAAAAACAACAACATAAGTATCAATTTGTAAAAAAATATTACAAAATTAGATAATGATTAGTTTTCAACATAATGCTTTCACTGCGCATTAACAACATAATGCAATCATTTCATTTTAACACACACGTAACAAGAAAGGTTCAGTAACTAATTACATCCTGATTTACCTTATTAGATTTTCTGAATTACCTCACCTTGTTTAATGCCAAGTAAAAACTACAAACGAAAGATAATTGGGCGTTATGTGTGGGTGGGTTTGATTCCTTACAATCAAATATTCAAATGAATTCTGGTTTTTGACCTTTAATTGGTATATATATATATATATATATATATATATATATATATATATATATATATATATATATATAAACAGTGCTTTTTTTTTGTAAAAAAAAAATATAGGTGCCGGTACTCAGTGATGGATTGCCTAACTTTAAACTACCACTTCGTTAAAATACAAGAAAAAGAATATTTTTTCCCCACATTGAAAAAAGTGCCAGTACGCCGTACCGGTGCATACCGGCACAAAAAAGCACTGTATATATATCATGTAAGCCCTTAGGCTTCATACATACTAAGTATTTATGTTTTGAACTTGTAAAAGCCTATTAATGGAATATGTACTCTATAAAAAAGTATATTTTATTATCTACTCATCTAAGTATTTAGAACCCCACTATTAAAACGGAAAAAAAAACTTGCACAGTAAACAGTTGCAGCTGTTTTGTTTACAGTCTTTTTTTTTTATTATTATATGATTAACATTTTCAACATCATATCACACCGTCAGAGGAGGATTTAACGGCAGGTGCACCGAGCGCGCGCTCCGGCACAAGATGCGAGCCTGCCCACAAAACTATATTTTCAAGCCGCAAAACGCAACTTTTATTGCCTTTTAGATGTCTTCCTTCATTTCAAAGGCCCAATACTTTCTTCTGTACCCAGGGCCCCAACCGACCTTCGTCCGACCATGAAGAAAGCTATTGAAGTAACGCTGTGTTAATAAAATGTAATTATCACAATTCATGTGTGTGAGATCCATTCATATATACAATTTGAAATGAAAATAAATAATAAAAGTAACATTTCAATTAAATCCAGCAAATAGTACATATAATTCATGTTGGTGAAAACATGAACCAACTAAATAATTATATCTACCAAGGTAGTAGAACTAAAGATACGTTAAAACATGAAGAAAAAAAAAAACAGCCACTCTTAGCACATTAAAAATAATAGCCTCAAAATGACAACACTTATTTCAATGGTCAACTCAGTGGTTGATATATTAATCAATAACTAAATCCATTTTAAAATAAAACAACAGTTTCCTTAAAATAGGTCAACATATACTGACAATTTTTTTAATTATTTTTTTTTAAATTAATCAGTTTTATTTCCTGTGTTTTTTATCTTTTAATACTATAATGGTTCTCATTTGATAAAAACAATGTCGAAATACATAATTTTAATAGCCATAACTAGAGGTTTGCATCAATAAATTTCATTCTGCAAAGCTCCATAATTTGATTTTTTAATTGTTGGTGCAATAAGACTGTCTGAATTTTCTCTTGAGGAGTCGATTCCAGACCCCTGGACTGTTGAATCCGGAATCAAAGCTTCATATTCCTCCACTGCCCAAGGTTGTAATTGTCCCGATGCAAATATGCAATAAAATATAACTCCAGCAATATGAAGGCTTCCTCCAGCAATAAATAAATTACTCCAATCTTTTAGGCTCTGTGGGGAAAAAGTAAGGTTGACGGTAAAAAGAGATAA
Source organism: Bulinus truncatus (assembly GCA_021962125.1). Lineage (NCBI taxonomy): Eukaryota > Metazoa > Mollusca > Gastropoda > Planorbidae > Bulinus > Bulinus truncatus. The sequence goes on along the minus strand of JAGDYQ010000184.1, from coordinate 1,390,363 downwards.
ACATTCAGCCAATTTTAAATAAATACTGAACTATATTCATTTTTAATATTGTGGAACATTTCACTCTCCATGTCAACAGCTGTATTTTGTATTATAATTATTGGGTCGGTCTTACACATTTCAGGGCCCAATTTAACAGATGCTTGCGAGGCACCCCTTCTATTTTTTTTTACAATAACAACTATTACGATTAATGCTAAATGTAAATTGCAGAGGGCCCATGTCAGGAGCGGGGCCCAATTTGGAACAATCGGTCAAATCGGCCTAAGTCTGGCCCTGATGATAATGTTTACAATTATTGGGTTAATCCATTTACTAAAGTAGTTAACTGTGTCGCTTGTCTTTTTTACACGCTTTTTCTTAAGATGGACTGTCAGTTTCTATGTCCCGATGGCATTTTGAAATCAATTTTTAATCCACTTCCCATAACTTAATTTCTTTGAAATTGAATGTTTAAAATTTGAACATAGTAATTGTTATTATATAGATTAATTAGATTTGACATCATATTTAATATTGCTTTACATTAATTTAAAATATAAATATAAGATTGGATTTCAAGTAGAAACCTACATGTGATTCACCGGCAGTTTTGGCAGTTAATATAGTACTTAGTATTGAACCGATCATGCCTGTCCTAGAGATGCCAGTGATAGGTCCAACAAATTTAGGCGCCAGATCTAAAGGATTTGTCTGATATCCTGAAAAAAAAATTCAAATCACAATAAATGAAAATGTTTTTAATTTTCTTTCTTAATTGTAATCGAAAATGAATGAAACTTAAAAGTCACTCTCATTCAGTTTAAAAATTAACACAAATCTATGTCAATCTATCTTGCTGTCACTGGCCAATATTTCTGTTACCGGCAAAGTGTGAAATCCGGCTTTCTATAGAATGCCTAGGCAATGTATAGAATGCCTGAATTTTTCAGGCAAAGTATGAAATAAATTGCTATTTCATACATTGCCTAGGCATTCTATAGAATGCCGAGTTCCCGTTCGGCAAAGTATGTAACTATTGGTTGGTGAAACACTATGATGTCATGATGGTGGAAAATAAGAGTAAGTTGATTAAGTTGGGATTAAAAGATCACCATACGAAGCACTCTTTGGCTGCAAAACTAAAGTAGGCCTCACAACGTCGTCCCTACCTGACGATGTTTTACAAGATGTGGAAACAGAGGAAGATCTCGAAAAAAGATTACAGAGCATACAAACAACACAAGAGCAGATAGACAGAGATGAAGGAATGCAAGAGACAGCCCTTTCTGCAGAGGACATGCATGAGGATGCAAACCATGAAGGAAAAGTATGCACAATTTAAAAATTGTATACTTTACCAAAACGACACTAGTCATTGTATAGAATGCCTAGGCATTGTATAGAATGCCCAGGAAAAGTATGCACAATTTAAAAATTTTATACTTTGCCTAAAACAACCAGGCATTCTATACATTGCCTAGGCATTCTATAGAATGCCGGAATTTCACACTTTGCCGGTAACATTTCTATTACTGCTGCACGGATTAGATCAACGAGGCGACAAGTATTGCAACACACAGTTGTTGCCCAGCGTTGGGGCAACGCCACTCGGGAGGGAGGGGGGTTAGAGGCGGATTTCACGGTGGGCGCGCACCTTCTTATAGGCCCCCGCAATCGAGTGTAAAGAGTGTGAGTACGCACACAAGAGCGACAAAAGATCAAAAGTAAGATTATTGACCATGTCAAGCTCAGAGGAAACACTGGCTATGTCAAGCTCAAAGGAAACATTGACCATGTCAAGCTCAGAGGAAACATTGACCATGTCAAGTTCAGAGGAAACATTGACCATGTCAAGCTCAGAGGAAACATTGACCATGTCAAGCTCAGAGGAAACATTGACCATGTCAAGTTCAGAGGAAACATTGACCATGTCAAGCTCAGAGGAAACATTGACCATGTCAAGTTCAGAGGAAACATTGACCATGTCAAGCTCAGAGGAAACATTGACCATGTCAAGCTCAGAGGAAACATTGACCATGTCAAGCTCAGAGGAAACATTGACCATGTCAAGTTCATAAAGGAACATTGGCCATGTCAAGTTCAGAAGTAATATTGACTATGTCATGTAACATTACAGATTCACTAATAGAGCACAGTTTTTAATGTCAAGTATTTAGTCTTGTAATTATAATTTTCCCAACTTCAAAGACTCGTAACAAAGGCTCATGACAGGTGTACTGTCCCTCCTCTAATTATTTCAGAGAAAAGTTTTCGTTTCTTATATGAAAAACCTTACAATATTGCAGTAACAGCACCATGTTTAAAAATAGTATAGCATAATTAATGTATAGGTTCTTATGTTTTGATCTGTAATTTGCCTGCCCGAGATCACACAGTAAATTACTAGTATTTAAGAATAGAATTTTTAAGTGTTGCTTTTTTTTTTACCTGAGATAGAAAATCCACTGAAAGCCACTCCAATACAGAACAATACAGTAGATACTTTATAACTGTCCACAAAACCAATTGCTAAAATACAAATTCCCATTACTCCGAATCCTGAAAGAAGAAAAATCCACTTTTTTTGGTTATTTAAAGAGATGAAAAAAAAAATGACTAGCAAAATTAACATAGCTAAACACAAATAAATAAACTTTCGGTTTGGTATTTGAAAACACATGGAGAATAAAAATGTATATGCTTGGAACTATAATATACAGTAATATGAGACTATTGCAAGTATTGCATAGACATCACTTACTTATTTGTTAATTTTTTTTTAAAGAAAAATATATAATATGCAGAGGCGGACTTGGGTCATTTGATGCCAAGAATGCAGGAGAAAATATAAATTAATGAACATAAAAAAACAGATATAAAAATAAAAGAGTTTAAAATCTGGTCTATGGTTGTGGGGCCCCTCCAAATTCAAATCTCTGGGCACGAGCGCCCTTCCGTAAATCCACCCCTATTAATATGTCTTTTTAAAATGTATAATGTAAGGACATAGACAGACATAGATAAATAGACAGACACATTGTTAGATAGTTATATAGATAGACAATTAATTATTGTATTAATGTAGATGTTAGAGGGAATTCCCTGTAGTACGGTGACGCACCTAATGAATGGATTGTTGAACGGGGGAAAAGAAAAGGAAGACACAGACGGTTGACGAGGAAAGAGATAGAACATTGTTTAGGTTATTTTTGTTTTGTTTTAAGTTTGAAGAAGGTAGGGGAATTAGGAAGGAACGGAGGAGCTAGGAAGAAGTATTTATTGTATTAAAAGAACGGACAACTGGTATTTATCGTAGAGACATGATTTAATGATTAATGTTCATTATTGAATAACTAGTTCTTACGACTATTTCAATAAAGTGATTTTGGTTAATAACTGGAGGTGTTATGAACTTGTATAAGTTGTGCAATTAAAGAAAGTAATTAAAAAATAAATATATAAAAGAGACCACCGCATCCATACCCTGACAATTTGGTGTCAGAAGTCTAAGACAAATATTAATTGTCTTGTGAACCCATGCAAGTTATAAACAGCTAAGATAGAAAAGAAACTTTGTTATAGTGTTTATCACAGCCACAAGAACAACTCATGAATGAAAGCATTATTGCTACTTATTGAGAATCAATCTAAATGGTGACGAGTCAGATATATTGTCTGTGTCCTGCTATTTGACCTGTGGAGAGCATACGGTCTGTCAGTAGCAGTACAACCATCATTATCAGCGTCAGTACAACCGTCATTATCAGCATCAGTACAGTCGTTATTGTCAGTGTCAGTTCAGCCGTCACTTTCAGCGACAGTCCAAAGTTATTTAAGACCACACCAACCAACATCACAGACCCCAACTAATATAATAAGTAGGAAAAAAAATAGTTCATCTACTAAGAACGAAATGGAAGAAATAATTGCCACCGGCAAACGATTGGGCCTTACTGATAAGGACTTAACAAAGTATATCGAGAAGCAGTGTGAAAGACAAGAACGAGAGAGGGAGAGATTATTCGAAGCAGAACAAAAGGAAAAAGAGAGACAAGAACGAGAAAAAGAGAGACAAGAACGAGAAAAAGAGAGACAACACCAGGCAGAACAACAGGAAAAGGCCAGAGCCCATGAGCTTGAAATGGAAAAGATAAGAGCCACAAATAAAAATGTTGTACAGCAACTTTCAACACCGGGCCCTTTCAACAAACCACCACCGTTTGATGGTACAACACACATAGAAAGTTTTTTAATACAATTCGAGTTAGTAATGTCTGTTCAGGAAACGGACACAACAAAATGGCCATCTCATCTTATTTCTCTAATCAAGGGCAAACCTCTCTCTTTGATCCAAACCCTACAACCAGCAGAAATATCGAACTACGAGCTATTAAAGAAAGCGCTAACGAAGATTCTGGGCAAGTCTGAGGATACTTATCGGAGACTTTTTCACACCATTAAACCAGATTATGATTATGACCCCCGACAGTTTGTAGGTACGGTCAAATCTCATTTAGTAAACTGGCTACAATTATCTGGCATTAATAAAGATGACCCTAAAGAAATCATGGAGTTGCTGGTGGTGGACAAGTTCTTGAGAACATCCAGCCCAGAATTGTTCCAGTTTCTGCAAGAAAGAAAGGTGAGAACAGAGGCAGCACTCATCAGGGAACTCTACACATTTCGTGATGCTCATCCCGATCTCCCAGTCAGCAGGACAGATTCACCACAATATACTGCTGCAATAGCGAGTCAACGCTATAGAAGGCTCAGTGTACCACCCAGACAGCAAAGACCAGAGACCAGGACGTGTTACACATGCGGGAGACCAGGTCACATCGCCCGGCACTGCCATGCTACCTCGCAAACCCAGCACACAAATACTGACTGTCAATCATATACAGGGTGGAGAAATAATCACGCCAGTAGACACCGCTCACCACCATCCCCATTACAGGCAAGAAGAAATGAGAGCAGATCCAGACCAACCACCAGACTCAACACGCCAGTCGCCGCTGTATTGAGCCCACGAGGTAAACTCATATTCTTTCCAGCACTGGTCAACAACTGTGTAGCGGAACTACTCAGAGATACAGGGGCAGTCAATATAGTGGTGAGAAAAAGTTTAGTTTTACCCACACAGTTTCTACCATTCGAGGAAGAAATAACACTCGCAGATGGCTCACAGAAACTATTTCCGACAGCACAAATTAATATCGACACACCTTTCATATCAGGGTCTGTTAAGGCAACCGTTATGGACAATCCCGTTGCTGACATCATACTTGGCAACCTACCAGACATCCAAGACTGCACTAAGGAGCAAATTCTCCACTGGATCAATGAAAAGGGCATATACAGAAAACCATGTCCTAATGTGAACAGAGAAAGACAAGAAATACCCTCCACACAACCGGACCAACATGTAGAAGAGCAAGTTAAGATAGACATAACTAAACTTAACTCAATCAAAGAAAGCCATACTGTGACGGTAAATAAACCGCCTTTTTTTCAGGACAGAATTGAATCTGTACCAGTTAAAGACACTAAGCCTGTGCATACAGTTAATGAAAGACCATTTGTCCTCGTGTGCTATTCGTGTAGAAGACTAGGTCACACATGTAAGACCTGTCCTAAAAGACTATCCAACATCCTATGTTTTAATTGTCACTTGAGGGGTCACGTTGCGAGGCACTGTCCATCAAATTCCAGAAAACAGGTATACCCAGACAGAAATAGCACCTAGACAGAAGTAGTATTCACGCAAACAAAAGTATGACTTTCCAAAATCCATGGGAAACTATTCCAGATAGACATGACTATCATAGGGCCCAGTGTTATCAGAATCCCCATGACAGACAGAGCCACGGAGTAGAGAGCTGTAAAGTTAGGTTTGGACATCAAACACAATATGGACGTAATTGTGGTAGAGTTAGGAATATGAGGCCAGCTGTTAGCAACGAATATTTTGATTGGGTTGAAGAGACGAGACTAATTAATTGAACTACCACAGTGACCACATTGAACAATTGATTTTTTTTTGTTGCTGTTGTAATGTTGCCTTCTTATTTCATTACATTATTATTTTGCATATCAAATGTAATCACTGATGTAATCACATTTTTATAATTGCATAGTTGTTTTCTTCATATCATGATGTCGCTCTTGTTTTTCCCTTTAATCTGTATTTACCTTAATATTTTCTACGTTGTCCACAATCACAAAATTTACCCATATATTTTTTTCTCTTGCTCTTATCCATTTTGAGGGAGAAAGGTGTTGTTATTTTTTTTCATTAACTCTGAAGGAGCCTACATATAACTGTAGTTGGGAAAATGTCTGCCTTCATTGTTCTTGTAAAAACATTTAACTTCATTTTTTTAATACACACAATTAAGGAAAATTAATTTTTTTTTTTTTGTGACATTAGATTAATTCTCTTTACCTCTGAAGGATCCTACTTTTGTAGGTGGTAAAAGATTTGCCTTCATTGATTTTGAAAAGAAAAAAATGATCATAAGGAGACTAAACCATACAATCAATGTATTTTTTTTATTGAGATTTGATATATGAGATTTGTGGTAGAGACTTATTTTGATATATTTTGAGACACAGAGATATGAGATAATTTTAATGATACTTATGACGATGAGTATTGAAGAAATGTGTTCATGATTTTTTTTTAGATTTGCATTTTTGTGACATTTTGTATTCATATTTGATATGGACTTGGTACTTTTTCTTTTTGTAATATAATTGTAATACATGATTGTTAATTCTGTATTTAAAAAAAAAATGCGTACTTTGTACGAATTTTTTTTTACCGAGAGGGAAAGGTGATGTAAGGACATAGACAGACATAGATAAATAGACAGACACATTGTTAGATAGTTATATAGATAGACAATTAATTATTGTATTAATGTAGATGTTAGAGGGAATTCCCTGTAGTACGGTGACGCACCTAATGAATGGATTGTTGAACGGGGGAAAAGAAAAGGAAGACACAGACGGTTGACGAGGAAAGAGATAGAACATTGTTTAGGTTATTTTTGTTTTGTTTTAAGTTTGAAGAAGGTAGGGGAATTAGGAAGGAACGGAGGAGCTAGGAAGAAGTATTTATTGTATTAAAAGAACGGGCAACTGGTATTTATCGTAGAGACATGATTTAATGATTAATGTTCATTATTGAATAACTAGTTCTTACGACTATTTCAATAAAGTGATTTTGGTTAATAACTGGAGGTGTTATGAACTTGTATAAGTTGTGCAATTAAAGAAAGTAACTAAAAAATCAATATATAAAAGAGACCACCGCATCCATACCCTGACATATAATTTTATGAAACATTTAATTATGTAACTTTTTTAACAGTGTACACGGTCGAACTAAACGGTTTTCTCTATTGATTTTGTATCAACATATTTTTTTCACGTTTGTCATTAACCACTCCTTCGGCCGCAGGTTGTGCACCCTTTGTTGCACATGATATTCTAAATTATATTATTATAACATATCTTCGTGGTAAAACGTAGAACCGGTGGGACGAATGGCCGAGTGGTGTAGATAACACTGGTAAACAGTGAATTCGTTGCCAGTGATATTTGAATCATTTTATACAAAGTCAACGATGCTGATTTAGAATATGTAAGTGCTTTTGCTAGATTGGCTCTATTTTACGAGATAATTAAAATTAATTAAAAAATGTATGCACCGTATTTGGAATTTGTCAAGAATTGCATGAAGTATAATAGTATACTAACAAATAGTAGTGAAAATGTTAATAGTCACTCAGAAATTTGTTCAAAAATATGTGTAATAATGTTATAGAAGAAAACATTTTCATTTGAAAAACTAATTATGTCTAATTAATTAATTAATTAATTTGTTAATTGTCTATGGTAATGCATTAGCAAATCGCTGTTTGCTCGACTTCCTTTTGTGTGTGTCGTTGGGGCCAATGCGCTGGAGGCTCCAACAGTAGTCAGCCATCATATGTATGTCCCATCTTCCTTGATATCTCTCCTCCATCACCTTCATATCCTGATGGAACCTCTCGCCTTGTTCCTCACTGAAGTCCCCAAGGTTACCTGGAAATTTGTCTAAATGACTGTGCAGGTAATGTACCTTGATGCTCATATTTGTTCCAATGTTTCTGAAGTTAGCGAGCATATCTTGCACCAGTTCTTCGTAATTCTCTGTTCTGTTATTACCTAAGAAGTTCCTGACAACTGAAACAAAATTGTTCCATGAAGAAGCTTCAATGTGATCCATGAAATTAGTAAAATTTTGATCATTGATGAGTTTTCGAATCTGAGGACCGTCAAAAATCCCAGGTTTCAGCTTCTCCATGCTCAGTCCGGTGAATGATCTGCAAATATACCTGAAGCAATTGCCAGATTTGTCCAAAACCTTAACAAATTGTTTCATTAAAACTCATTTGATATGAAGCGGTGGGAGAATGATCTTATTTTCTTTACCTACATTCATGGTTTCCCTTACAGGCCATGTCACTCTTGTCCAAAGATCTTGCCTTGCCCTGCTATCCCAAAGGCACATGAAGCATGGGTATTTTGTGTATCCTGACTGCTGTCCAAGCAAGAAGTTTACTATTTTTAGATCAACAAAAATTGACCACTGATGCTCATAATAACGGACTTTCTGCAATACTGTTTTGATATTCTCATACTCTTCTTTAAGTGTTGTTGCTTCACACCGAAATAAGCCAAATATGCCTGCTGCACAAAGTCGGTTATATTTCTTCTTTGCTTTTCAATCAAGTATTCTCCACAGATGTAACAGAATACATTCGGATTATTTTTGCAGCATCTTCGTGATGAACTCGTGATGTCTTTAGAATGCAGCAATAAAAGAGAAAAAAATAAACCAAGTTATAACTTGGTATATTTAAATTAAACAACAGACACCAAACTTATTGCATTTGTTTTACACAATAGGTACAATCATATTTTTAAGGGTGTCCAATATCTCAGAAACTAGAGCCAATTCAGCAAAAGCAATGGCAGTTTTGAAATCAGCACTCATGAATTGCTATAAATTCATTCAAACATTCTTGGCAATTCGCAAAAAAAATTTTTTTGTTGGGCTGTGTAATCGACTGTCGACTGGAGAGTCCTTGACTTGAATCATGTAATTTTTTTCCAGATGAAATTTTGTGTTAAAGTCGTCCCACAAGTTCACCCAGCTTTAAATTGGTACCTGCAGGCCCGTAGCCTGGTCAAAGTTGGCAGGGGGGGCACCAATACCCAGAAAGGGGGCAGTTTTTCTCATTTTAGTTACTTTTTCTTTATTTTTTCCTCTTTTTCTTTTTTAAGCGGGGGGGCACTCCACACCTAGCGGGGGGGCACCGCCCCCTCCAGTGCCCCCCCCCCCTTGGCTACGGGGCTGGGTACTTGACTTAATTTGGGGAAGTAAAGGCGTCTAGGCATTGTGGTAACTACAATATCACTTTATATGCCGAGGTTATAGAAACAGATGAATTCTACACTTTCATCAGCCCCGATGGCTAAGGGTACTTTTTTTTTCTAAACATAGAACTAAAGTTTGTGATATTTTACAAAATACTGACCTAATGTTTGCGCCAGCTTTCTCACATTAGTCCAGGAAAGTATGTTCTTTTTACCCAGATAGTCAAACACATGAGATCCAAATATCATAAATATCACCATGAAAATATGCGGCAAGCCATTCAGCAATCCATTCTACATATAAAGTACCAACAAATTTTATTTAACTTTACTATCATTGAATTGATGAAATACTTAACATACATGGCTACAATTGAAAGTAATAAAGATAGTAGTATTACTTTAGTTATTTGAAGAATATTGTAAATTAAATGATTAACCCCCCTGAATTTAGGGATTGAAAGAGTAGTGTCAATAAACTATGCAACGAATATACCCTGATCAGTGTACTGATTTAGCCAGGGTTGTGTAAATGTTTGACAAATGTACAAATGGAGTGATTTAAAGCGTAATGTTAATGAAATATTCAACCAATGTATATAGTGAAAGTAAGATGTTTGAATAATTAATTAATTTAGTGATTTAAATTATAAATTGTCAATATTAATTACCATGGCAGAATTGAGTCTGTAAACATCCTTGTAGTACTGCTGTACTTCTGTAATGAGCATAGCGAATACAAAGTTTCTGCAGAAGGCAGCAACGAATGTTGCCCAGACAGGCATGGAGGAAAATATTTTACACCAAGGTATTTTCTTAGCCTGATAGAAAAAATATAGATTTTCAGCTATCTTCAAAGAAAAAAAACGTTTTATTGACAAGTAATATCAAGTTTTGAAATTTAATTTTGTATCGATCAGTTATGAGAGGATTCCGAAGATCGATCGATTCCGACCCAATTTTTGATTCCAATTCTTGTTACAAGCGGAATGAATGAGATGTACGTGAAACTTAAAGATTACTTTAAGAATAGGGGGAAAATACATATCAATAGCATTTATAGACAGAGGCATTATGTAATATATTTCTCTGGCCTCCTGAGCGAATTGCAGATCCATTTTCATTATCTTCTTGATATTTGTAGGTCCATGGTATTTTGGTAAGCCTACAGTTGATCACTCCCCCCTCCCCCTCTCCCCCAGAAGGTTTGGCCGATCTAAGATCAGTCGAGTATAAATTGTGCGACGCAACCTATCATGGGGTGAGTTGAAAAAGCCCCCCCCCCCACCAAAAAAAAAACCGAGTGGATGGAGAGCTCTTGCAGAGGCCCCAAGGCAACAACTCTGTAGAGAGACAGGTACATGTGTATGTCGACTAGAATGGGCCCATACATTGTTATCAATTCAGTTTTAAAAAATGAAAGATTTAACTTGAAACAAATAACATTATAGGATCTTTGACCTAATCAGGAGTTAGGTAAAAATTATTCCTATTCGATGCCTACCGAAAAAAAAAAATATTCATAATTCCAATAACCTTCCCATATTAATTTTCTTTCAAAATACATGTATACAGTTTTCATCTCATAAAAATCTCAATAATATTATCTAGCCTCTCAATAAACGTAATACCTACTGAAACCGTTTTAACAGGAACGTCTTGCGTCAGAAACAGTTTTTTCTCAGAGTCACACAGGCAGGGATGTTGATCAGGCGTTGAGTGAGCAAACAGGAAGAAAAAGACAGTCCATACGACTCCTGCCCCTCCTGTTAGACATGTATACAAATTATAATGTACAATCTAGCTTTTTTGCAGTTTTCACAGTGGAAACTTGTTTCTCTATTTAATTTTCATATTAGAGTTTTTTTTTGTTTTTATATGAAATAAACTTTTTAACTGAGACAAAAATTTTGTTTTACCTAAGATATAAAAAATGCTATCCCAGCTCAAGTAACAGACACAGGCGCCAGTGCTGAAATTGGCCACTGCAGGACTTAAGTATACACCTGAAGAGACAGAAAAATATGTACAGTTTAGAAACACAAACCCGTTTAGCCCTACAGTATATAAATCATATAGAAGGCGCATCGCTATTTATAAAGCCTTCTTATGATAAATTTAAAAAATGCATCCATTTTTTTTTAATAGTCGAACACCTAAGTATCGATTCACATAGCGTAAACACACCAACTTGGAGGCTTAGGGTAAAATCAAATTAAACTGGCGATGCACACACATTCTGTATAATTTATATTCTGTGTCTAGCCCTCATAGCCCAGGATCCTCCACCCCACCCCCACCCCCAGCTCATCACGGGCTCCCTACAACTTTAAAGTAATTTTAGAGTGTATTGCAGAAAGCGACGAGGCCCCTAAGGCCCTAAAGCTCTGGCCCCCTTACTTGGGTGAACGTTGCTCCTTCTCCTCGTTGGCAAGCTTGTGCAGCTTTTGTAGTATTCATACTTTGTATAAATTAAATGCTGTCCTACTATAAGCGCGCAGCTGGCATTTGGGTTTTCTATTACTTTTTATTCCTAGAAAACTCAACATACCCCTGATGAACGTTTTAAACTGAGAATATATATAGGCCTACTTGTGTTGTTCATTATTTCATTAACCATTTCAATGCTCTACACAGGGCATAATGATAAATTATTTTGATTATTTATTAAGATATTCTACTTCATGAAGATAAATCTCTTCAACTCACCGGCATAGGCCAGATTTATCAGCCTTGACCTTTGTGTTTTAGGCGCCCATGGAGAAATGACGGCATTTAAAGATGGGGCTGTTACTGCCTGCATATAGAATGGGGTACAGTTTAAGGGGGTGAAACATCTAGATCAATTATAAAGTTTACATCAAATTATATTCAGCAGGAAGTGGGCAAGTTTATTGGAACTACACATCAAGTCTCAGAGTTATATGTTAATTAACACTATTTTTTTTTGAATGGACGATGATCAGTTATTAATGCTATTGAACCAATAAAATATGTCAACCTTTAGTAAAGGCGACTTACCTCAACTGCACCTTGGACGAACCTATAGAAATAAATGAATTCTATTTTATCCCAACTTAAAACAAAAGTCATAAACAGCTGTAGAACACTGGACAACAGAATTGTACTGCCGAATACCCTGTAAAGACGAATATATAAAAAACAAATGAATTCATTAAAAAAAAATCTTAAGTAAGGGACCGTTTGTGGGACGGATGGCCGAGTGGTGTAGATACTCGACTGTCGACCTGAGAGTCCTGGGTTCGATCCCCGGTGGTGAGGCCCATGGAATTTTTCCAGGTGAAATTTGGTGCAAAGTCGTCCCACAAGTCCACCCAGCTTTAAATGGGTACCTGACTTTAAGTTGGGGAAGTAAAGGCGGCTGGGCGTTGTGCTAAGCACACAATCCCTTCACATGCCGAGGTTATAGAAACAGATGAATTCTACACTTCATCTGCCCCGAAGGCTCGTTAGGGCTAAGAAGGGAACTTTACTTTACTACTTACTAAGGGACCGTTTACTTATTACGAAAAGTATTTGGATGATATGGGGGGGGGGTCGTCCCAAGTGTGACACAGCAACGCTATAGAATTGTTAAATAAAAATAGCGTTACCCGGGTTTGGGGTTCAAAATCAAGAAAATAGCGCTACGTTATTAGTGAATAAAGGTTGTTAAAAAGTTATCTATTTAAGTGTCGTTCATTCATGACATCAATGAAAGAGAGATGGGGTAAAAGGTAAACCAGCAACCTAGATCTGTGAAAGTAAAAGGTAGTGGTAAAGAGGGTACATGTTTACTTACTACTGAGCTAATGGCGAGGAAAATGATAGAATATTATGAAGGAGTTGTCTTAAGGTGAAACAAAACCTAACTGTATGATATTGCATTATGTGAAACTAAAACCAAGTATAATTATACATTTTATTTAGATGGTTTGGGGGAGAGAGAGACAGAGAGAGAGAGAGAGAGAGAGAGAGAGAGAGAGAGAGAGAGAGAGAAGAAGAAGAAGAAGAAGAAGAAGAAGAAGAAGACGGTTGGACAATGTGTTGAATATTGTAATGTAACTATTGTTATATTTTTAGGGTTTTTTTTTTACCATTTAGCCGAGATTCTTTGAGCTAAAGTCCCGCCTGGTAAGGAGAAAATGGCCTGACCAACAAAATAGAAAGTATTAAATAACAGAGTAGTAGATCCATCCCAGACGACAACTTTATCCCTGTTTGTACCCTCTGTTGTACACTGACAGATACAGAGAAAATAAAACAGATTACAAACTGTGAACAGTAAAAATTAAAACCATTACATTATGTAATAAATACTGCAACTGTTCATAAATAAATACTGAAAATGTTCATAATTAAATAATGTTCTTTGATAGTCAGTGCAGTATAAAAATTCATGGGATCATGGGACGAAACAGTGTGCTGGTACCCCTACTACAAAATAATCAAATACATGGTTCAATAGCAAAGACCCTGTCATGTTCCATGTAGACTCATTACGTTAAGACAACCCTTCTTGTAGAAGTTAACATTCGAGTGACCAGGATTGTATTGTTGGCATTCTATGTTAAAACTATATTAATTTTAAAAAATTGATTACAATCGTTAATTATTACTCACTAAAAGGTGTGTCATTTCTTGCTTTGTTTAATCAGTCCTGTTTTTTGTCATTAAATATTTTTTTTAAAAGTCTATTTGACTTTTTTTTAAAATTATCAGTTATTATTACAGTGGCATAACTAGTGGTGAGAGGAGATGTATGTCCCCCCCCTGCCCCCCCCAGCCCTTTGCCCCCAGTATGGGGCGGAATTTTCATCACCAATTATATTTATTTTAAGCTAGGAACGGGCACTACTAAGGATAGTTACGCCAGTGTTTATATACTTACAGGGGGACGGGTGTCATGCGGTGTAGAACGCTCGTCAACCGGAGGATGGGGTTGGGGGGGAGGGGGGTCTGAGTTCGAAGCTCAGCTAGAACTTTGGGATTTTTTTCAGGTCCAGCTTTAAATGGGTACATGACTTAAACCACACAATCCCTTTATATGCCGATGTTACTGAAACAGAGGAATTCTACACTTCATCTGCTCCGATGAGCCTGTTGGGGCTTAAGGGAGCTTTACTACTACAGTACTACTACTACTACTACTAGGTTTACTTACATTGGGAAAGAGAGAATCTGTATTTCCTGTTGATGAATTGGTTCCATTGAATGCGGTGATATGTGTCACCACCAGGGCGAAACTGGTTCTGTAGGCCACGCTGATAAGCATACCGATAAAACACATCATGACGATGAAATAACGATGCGGTAGACATTTGCAGCAGACGACAGTCATGGTTGTTGTTGGGGATCAGGCAGAAGATAAAGTGATTCTCTTTAATTAAAGTTTGAGCCGCTGGTGGTGTTTCACGGGTTGTTTGATTAATTACTAGCCTATAAGTGTGCACAACTGTGACGCACAAGTCTGTTGCTCAACTGAGATGCACAACTGTGATTTAATAGAAATGGTGAATGTTAAAAATAAACAATTTAAAATTCCGTTTGGTCCCCCTACCCTCTTTCGCTCTTATTCTTTTTTTTTTAAACTCAAATAAATGTGATTCATTTATTTCTCTGTGCGTCATATCCTTTAAGTATAATTCACTTTCTTAGAGTGACATGGCATTTAACTTATAAGCTATCTTTATGAGAGTGACATCTCATATAAGATTCATACTACTCATCCTAATTCATTTTCACTTTTGTATTATGGTCAGATCTACGCCAGATACAAGACGTCTATGAAAGATGTAGAGGGCGGCCGTGAACAAAAAGCATATCTCTTGATATATATATATATATATATATTGATTTATTGATATGAATCAGTCTGGCAGCCATCCAAACTAGAATCGAAGGTTCCATGCGGCCGTCAGAGGTGAGAAGCTTGTGCGTCCCAGCTTGTGCGTCCCAGCTTGTGCGTCCCTGTATTCAATGTCAGTGTTGCACAACCTTCTTCAACTCTCAACTCGCAGCGCACTTAAACTATTACAAAAATTCTGCGACACAGTAGAAAAAAATTCTTGGTATAAATAAATACTAGTTGACCTACATTCAGGCTATATTGAAATTCAGAAATCTAATGCAAAAAATGTAAGTTACTTAGGAACTGCGATTGCTTGCTTGCTTATGGAATATAATCAGTGCATTATTGGCTCACTATTAAAAAGAGTCTATTAAAGTTCTCATTAAAAGATAAAGCAACTTTTTTTTAATATTAATGAAACATGTTGGTAACACATATTCTTTATGCCTAATTGAAGGTTTTTAAACTGCTGATTGATATGTCTGATTTACTTCATCATTGAGTTCCATAAGTTATCTTTTATATTTATTTCTCGAAAGCCAATGGCATTGTTTCATTTGCAAACTAATTAAGATTTAGTCATACTGCTCTGTGATTTCTGTGTCCATTTAAGTAAAGCATAGTTGTACAGTAAAATCAATGTTTACTTTGACTTAATCCAATACCATCAAGCAGTATAATATTTATGTTGCATCGCTGACTTTATCATTTATAATGGTCTGTTTGATGACGTTTAATTTGTCACAACGTAAAAAACAATATCACCTGGCATTCAAATATACAGTTTATCAATAGCTGATAAGTTAGTTCAGTCATGCATGCAAGTTTAGCAATCCAATTACTGTATTAAAAACGTGTCTATTGTAGATAATGATTTAATACAAGCTTAGTGAAGTCTGTGTCTCGTACAGGTAATGATATAATGCAAGTTTTGTGAAGTCTGTGTCTCGTACAGGTAATGATGTAATGCAAGCTATAAGATGTCTGTGTCTTGTGCAGGTAAATATGTAATGCAACTGTAGTGATGGTTATCATATATTCTTGCCTGTTGTGTACACTGTTATCCCTAGTTATCACACCTTGATTTGTTATTTGTATCATTCCCCTTTATGTGGTATGTTAGTGTACTCATGGGTGAACCAGTTGGTTGCAAAGCTCAAGCATACTTTGGTGACGAGTCTGACCGGTGGAGTATGTTAGTGGTTGGTCGAGGATCAAATGACACTGTGGAGAAGGTATGTGGACGGTTAGCCCCAGACAAAGGTATATATTGGCACTGATTTTGGCTCCCTAAAGATCTTTGACAATCGAAACCACTCTACCCCCCCCCCCTCCACCCTCAGAAACTGTTAAGTCATCTTAGAGAAAAGACTCCCAGTTAGCGACGTAGGGCTTTTAGAATGTCAAACTTTTTCAAAGCATTCCTTTTATAACATTTCTTGAATAAAGAAAGATCAAATTTAAAATTTTCATTGGGCCCAAAAGAGTGCCGCCTTATCGGTGGGTGGCCCAAAACATCCGACTTTTAAGCGTATCCATATCTTACAAACTTTTATCTTACAAGTTGACAAATTAGCCTGAAAACATTGCTTGCTAGCTAAAATTTAAATAAATTTGATTTATGTAACAACTTCAACCCTACATCATACTGATTCATACTGTGTGCAGTTTTCATTGGATTTCTTTGCCCACATATGTGTTTTATTCTGTAGAAGACAATGGAGTCGTCACAAAAAACAAACTTTGTCGAGTAAATTCGACGTAAGATTCAATTATAATTCAATTATGCGGGGTTTTTTTGTTTCCGCGTAACACCCAGCACCACAGACCATAGTAGAAACCTCCCAAACTGACGGGGAAAACGCCAATATAGTTAAACTCCCGGGGCCTCTGTTACCACTGCTCGTCATGTGCCTTTATGGGTCATTTTCTTTTTTTTTTTTATGAAATGATATCATCTAATTATGATATAATATGATGTTCATTGGTACTTGGCATAGAAGAAAGCCGACTACTTTAACCCACAATCGGGGTTGACAATTATAAAATTGTTGGAGTTTTTTTTTTTTCTGTGACCGTCAGTTACATTTGATACCAGGTAGTAAACTGGTCTACTGACCTACCTGTGCAGGTTTGTTTTTCTTAGGGGAAAAACGCCATAACTTAACGTAAAGTACCACGAACAGAATATTTAAAAAATCACAAAACAAATAGGCCTGAACTGAAAAAAAGTGCTGGAAGTACAATATATATAATTTTTCTATTAGACTCTCTAATTATATCTATCTTTAGACAGGTGATTATATATTTAGTCAGACAGACAAACGAACAGTTAGAGAAGAAAAATATAGATCGATAGATATATAGATAGATAGATAAATAGATAGATAGATAGATAATAGATAGATAGATAGATACTGATAGACTGACAAACAGACAGACAAATAGATAGATAGATAGATAGATAGATAGATAGATAGATAGATAGATAGATAGATAGATAGATAGATAGATAGATAGATAGATAGATAGATAGATAGATAGATAGATAGATAGATAGATAGGCAGGCAGGCAGGCAGGCAGGCAGGCAGGCAGGCAGACAGACAGACAGACAGACAGACAGACAGACAGATAGATAGATAGATAGATAGATAGATAGATAGATAGATGGATAGATAGATAGATAGATAGATAGATAGATAGATAGATAGATAGATAGATAGATAGATAGATAGATAGATAGATAGATAGATAGATAGATAGATAGATAGATAGATAGATAGATAGATAGATAGATAGATAGATAGATAGATAGATAGATAGATAGATAGATAGATAGATAGATAGATAGATAGATAGATAGGCGAACACCAAATAGAAAACTTTGTAAAATCTTACCTTCAGACGTGAATATCTTCTCAACGCTTTCCTTATTTTAACGGAAAAAAAATGTTTTCAATATCTCCTTTTTTAAAAAAACATACAGTTGACCAAGACATCATAACATCAATCTAAACATACTATTTAACTTTCACTTTTTCTTCCCTATTTCAGCTGTCAAGCTCAAGAAACGATATACTTATTCAAATGGATGAACTCTTTTTATATGTTCACTCCTACACTTACAAATATATCCGGCCTATTTCATTAGGAATTCCCTGAGAGGACAAATGTGTGTGACTATCGCTCCCCTCCCATCACCTTATTCATTATTTTTTTTACAAACCTTCACAAATCTACACGAGGTATAACCAATTACGTCTCGAGTTTTTTGTTAGTTTGAAATTGTTTTAACTTTTATTTTTAATTGTAAGTAGGTGTAGTTCTATTAATACATTAATTTTCCGAACATAAACAGACGAATGGTAGGTGGTCCAAGAGTGTTTGAATGTTGTTCTTTGCTTGCTGACTCGGGGACAAGTGTTGTTTTTAATTATTTCATTACTTTTGATCAGAAAATTTTAATAAACCGACGATAGTGAGTTTTTTTTTTTAACTACATGTATATGAAGAATCCAAGTGTGTCCCGCATTTTTTTAAAAATTGTCTTGTAAGCGGTAAAAGAGCCATCAGCCTCATGTTTCTGAACCACAAGCGTTTTAATTTTTTTTAAATAGTTAGGGATGTAAAATTTAGGCAATTTACTAAGCCAGTTTAAAAAACACAGCAACTTTCAAATGTATGTATTACAGTATTACCAATGCCCATTGCAATGCCAACAACCTTTTCATAAGACGGGTATTTTTTCTTGCCTATAAATATAACATATTACAGGCCTTTCTATACGAGTCTATTTTATGTACTTCACATTTGACCTACTTAAAATTTCCTAAAAAAAAAAAATTAGCAATACAGGATAGACCTTTTGATCCAAAGGGATTTTCCCCTTCACCCATTCGGTTTTTTTTTCTCGATGAGTCATCAGTCCTTTCTGTTGTTTTGAGTTACCTCCCTTCTATGAGGATTTTATTGTAGAGCTGTAATGTTAAAAGTGTCCCCTGATGGCCGCATAGGTCACATTGTGTTTACGAGGGCCCCTCGATCTACAATAATCTACATTGTATTGACGCAAGGGCCGCACGGTTCATATTTTATTATTGACAGAGAAGAACACGACTCGCAATTGGAATCATTTAATACAAAAATATTTCACGTTATTTCATCTACGTATATCATTTCGGCGGCCCGAAAAAAATGCGATCCTCATTGGTTTATATCATTGCCCCTGAGAGCGAGTAAACCAATTTTTAAAAAATTTTAAATATCGAATGATTGGTACAATCTAAAAAGAAAAAATCATCAAAAAAACCACAGGCAAAAAAAAAAATAATAACTTAAGAAACTTTGCAAATCTAATGCATAGTTTGTTCGGACTTCACACGGGGACACATGCGTCCTGCGGGCCGCCGGTTTGATGACCTAGAATGTGTCTAAAGATCAGTAAATCTGATAATAAAATAGGATTTCTATTTATCTTCGGTGAAGCACTGCTCCCTCAAGGGAATGCAACCCAAACACTTGTCATGGCTCTCTAGCCTGGGGGGGGGGGGGCGGCACAATTTATTCGAGATATACTTTAACTTGTTTATTTTGTTTAAACGTAACTGAGTCCTTCTAGGGGATAGATCAGGATCTAACTGGGTGATTCTCTAGTTGGGACAATGGGGTGACGGGCAGAAATGTCCGCAGTCGAATGGACCGGCCGTCCAAAACTGACCCGTGGTGGGGGGCTCAGGAGGATTTCCCAATTTCGTACTGGGCATTGCCCTATAGGTGCGTACTTTGGGATTTGTTCCCGAAAGCAGCGATATTAGTATTGTTGTGCTAATGTGCCGCCATATTTGTTGTTATTGTACTATTGTGTATCAATTTTACGGGTTCGGATCTCAGTGAGAACCTTGGAACTTTTTCAGGTCGTGGTGAAAGTCCCCAAGTCCACCCAGCTTTAAATGGGTACCTGACTTTAAGTTGGGGGAGTAAAGGTGGCTGGGCGTTGTGCTAACCACACAATCCCTTTATATGCTGAGGTTACTGAAACAGATTAACTCTACACTTCATCTGTCCCTATTAGCCCTTAGGGGCTTAAGGGAACTTTACTTTTTTTTTTTACAAAGTTAAAAAGGAAAAACAAATGACTGTAGGTGAGGGCACAATAAACATTTTAAAAACAATATCATATTTTACAGGGCACTCATTTATCTAGTCTTAAAATATAGCGGACATGTTTTGTTCACAATATCAAGGTATATATCAAGGTTACGTTTTTAGTTTATTCAACAGGATCTATATTAAAATATATGTATATGTGACATTATCCGACTTGAGACAGGACGGACCTATTATAATATTTAGGGGGTGAAAAAAAAACTAAGTCATCATTTATATTACCAGGAAGAAATGATATCATCACAGATGATAACTGTTGCTCTTAGTGTAAATTTAGCATCTTAAGAGCAGTGGTGTGATAACTTGGTGTACGACGTTTACCCACTAGATAGACCTGAGAATTTCCGTACAACCATTTTAAAGTGACCAACGTTGTAAAGAAAATCAAAATAGATCGTTTGTTACTTTGGATAACTGCACTTTTGTCTAAGCAAAGTATATCCACAGTATACCCACAAAATACTCAAAGTATAGCCACAGTATACCCGTAGTATAACCGAAGTATACCCACAGTATACACACAATATACCCACAATATACCCGTAGTATAACCACAGTATACCCATAGTATACCCATAGTATACCCATAGAATATCCATAGTATACCCATAGTATATCACAGTATACCCACAGTATACACACAGTATACCCACAATATACCCACAATATACCCGTAGTATAACCACAGTATACCCATAGTATATCCATAGAATACCCATAGTACACCCATAGTATATCACAGTATATCCACATGCCCGTTGTACATCCACAGTATAGTCATATACCTAAGTATTATGATATTTAAAGTGTGTATGATTGTGCCATGACAGAATACATCATAAGTAAACATTGCCGAGTAAAATTTAACAAACGGAAACTGTCAGGAATGAAGCTGTGTTTAATTTAGAAGAGAGAAAGAAAATAACACAATTAGTTGATGTGGAGACCAACCTAACAAACTTGTCTGGCCAAGTAAGCGAAAATTCGATTATGGAAACAATGATGAAAAATTCTAATTTCTAAAACCCTCAAAATGTATTTGTATTTCTGAGTTGTTGACACTAAATTAGATCAATATGTGAAATATCTGAACACATGCAGACCTCTATTATGTATGATCTGTCATCAACAAAATATGATTATAAAATAGAACTGAAAAATTAATGTGAAGAAAAATCAACAACTAATAACTGAACGATTTAAAGGTTATTCTTTGTTGTGTATTTAGTTAATGTACAAGGATCTATATAAATAATAGCGATGTGGGTTCTGTGTTAAATCAAAAGTAAAGAATTAATACAACAGTATTCCAGTTTAAAATACAATCATGAAAAAATTGGATCTGCCCGAAACCAAAAAATAACCTAGCCATATAACTCTATGCAAAGGTTTTTGCAGGGTACAGCTAGTTATAAATATTATAGTATCACTTCAAGAACAGAGGCGGACTTTCGTTGTTTGAGGCCTACGGCGAAGAAGAAAATACTGGGCCCCTTAAAAAAAAGATATACATCTATAAAAGTTATAATTTGGACTCTGTAGAACCCCTCAAAAGTGGAGGCTCCGAGCCCGTCCTTAAAATCCGTAAGTACTTTCTGCACCGTGGTGTATGTGCGGTGCGTGTGTGTGTTATGTATATACATCGTTATGTATGTAGCAATACGTATGTATCTATATACGTATCATTATAACATTGATATTATAACATATAATTACAACCTAGATGTGTATAACTATTCAATAAATCTGTGGTTACAAAGTATATTGGTTAGGCCACTGCTGGTATAGGCGTACCGTCAACGCCAGTCCTAAATACTGTAGTATTAGGACTGCAGGCAAACGACGGCCAGGGTTGAAGCTGGTATATTTTTTTTACAAACCAGATTCAAAATGACCAGGTGAACAATTTCTCGGAAAATTGTTCCATGAAATGTTTTAAAAGAAGTTGTGTGTTGAATGACTCATGGGTCATGGCTGTAAGCAGGATACAACACAAAGATTGACAGTAGTTGTGTGTAACATTGTGTGTAGCTGTAAGTGGTTACAAAACATAAAAAAAAATATATGGAGTAAGATGTGTCTAACGGAATAATCAACAGCAAGGACTTAAAGGCCCCGTAGGCGAAATAAGATCGGTTGGGGCCCCGCAGAACAAACTATTGACCCTCCCCACACACACCAAAAAAAAACAAGGGAGAGACATCAAAAAGTATATCAAGATGGGCTTTATTGGCATAAGATGGGCTTCATTGGTTAAAATGGGCTTCATTGTTATAAGATGGGTTTCACTGGTATAAGATGGGCTTCATTGATAAAAGATGGGCTTCATTGATATAAGATGGGCTTCATTGGTATAAGATGGGCTTTATTGATATAAGATGAGCTTCATTGATATAAGATGGGCTTCATTGGTATAAGATGGGCTTCATTGATGTAAGATGGGCTTCATTGGTATAAGATGGGCTTTATTGATATAAGATGAGCTTCATTGATATAAGATGGGCTTCATTGGTATAAGATGGGCTTCATTTGTATAAGGTGGCTTCATTGGTATAAGATGGGCTTTGCAGGCACCTTAAAAGCATAGGCCCAGATGCGTGCCCTATGCGCCTGCTGTCATGCCCGCCAGCAATTGACAGGGTCGATGTAGGTCTGTTTTTTTTTGTTTCGGGATGTTTTGTTATGTTGGGACTTTAAAGAGATATATGGAAGTTCTCTAAGCAAATGTGCCTGACGGGACTTTCCACTGAATGTAAAGACATGTATACGGGCTTTACGTAAAGGCCCTTAAACATATTAGACAACAACAACAACAACATGTGTAAAAAATTGTGTATGGTCATAGAAAGAGAAACACTTCTCTCAATCCCCAGCCACGTGATCGCTCTTCAAAGATGTCTGTTGTTTGTTTTGGTTTGTTTTTAAATAGCACCACGCCCACTGGCAGTCCGCCATATTTTTTTCTCTCCGCTCAAGGTCTGAATTCCACACGAAATAATTACATCCGTGAAATAAATATAATTCATTAATTTTTTTTGTTCTTACCTGTACAAGAGAGATCTAAGATGACCGGGGGGGGGGGGAGGGCCGGGTGCTGTAATGTCTAATGGACTTAATGTGACGAAAATTTTTCTCAAGTTCAATTTTTTTTTCCATAGTTACAGACAGGGCCATTTTAAGGACATCGTAGGCCCCTAGGCACTTTCAAAGCCGTAGGCCCTCCCCATCTTCATTTTTAATATTTTTCAAGAATGCACAAGCACTTCTTTGCGATTTGAAATCTAAATAAACTTTTGAGGACGTCATATGTGACTTTGCTAAGACAAAGAGGCGAAAAGTTAACATACTGTAATTTACAGATCTGCAGCTTGACGTACTCATCTCACACGGTTATATATATATAGTTACTTGAATACACACATTATTAAATTTTATTGGCATTCTGAACTTGTTTTCACTTTATGTTTTGGCTTTCGCAGGCCCTTGAAAAGTCCGTAGGCCCTAGTGGATAAAGCGGCCCTGGTTACAGATGATAAAGGGGACGCGTGGTCGCGCGGTGTAGATCGCAAGACTGTCACCCGAAGATGCCAGGTTCAAACCTCAATGAGAATCTTGGTATGAATAATAATAAAGAATATCTTTAAATGGGTGGATTTTAAGATGGGAGATTCAAGGAGGATGAATATTGTGCTAGCCACACACTCCTCAATATGCTGTGGCTACTGAGACAAGATGGGTTCTTCACTTCATCCCGATGGGTCCTTGGGGGTTTAAACGAACTTTACTTTTACAATAACAAAAGTGTATTTATTGATTTCAGTATCAACAAGTAATCGCTATGCTACGCTATATGTAGGAAGCCCATGAATTCAGCGTCATTTGCTATCTTCATTGTCTTAGGGTTTTACACCCATAGGTATCTAAGGTGAGAGGTTGTGCACACAATTCCCAGAGGGCGCGCACAATCATTACAATCCAGCACACAAAGGGTTTCTGTTTAGCAGGCTTACTTTACATATGTACGCACACAATTAAAATTTCCAATTCAAAGTTGGACACAGTCAAAGCCTTTTGAAAATTAGCGGCGACACTGGCAGGTGACCCGCCAAGCTGTAAGTGACGCAAGTGATAATAGGCTGCATTATGGATTGTAATCACGGATTAGATAAATGATTGACCGAAATATAGAAGTTTATGTTTAAAATGAAAATACAAATGAATCTCTTGTCTCTGGTTAGAATGTTCAGCTTTGAACTCATCGACATAAAGTAAGGATTCATAAACAAGATGATTAGCACATTGCTTGGCAGAAATGTTTCAAGTACTGACCAAGTACAATCAAGAGTGCAAGTAGCCAATGTGCAAGTACGAGTTCAATTACAAGTGCACACTTTATTTTTAAATTTGCAAGTAAGACTACAAGTGCTGAGTACTAATGTTGCAAATACGATTACAAGTACACTATGTGCTATTACGAGTCGCACTACGAACATGTATTCGAGTATTGCAACTTGATAAAGCAAGTACTAAGTACCCAAACTCTGTTTTTTTTTCGTCATAAAATTTTAACCAATATAAACAGACTAGCATTTTATAGGCAATTGGGAGCTTATCCCCTACCACCACCACCCCCGGCTATGACAACCTTTGCAAACTAACTAACTACTAGATGACACAACTATCACTCTTGACCTTTATCCTTTCCCAGAGTTACCCACTCCTAGGTCAATCATCGGTGATCAAGGTTTTTTTCCCCTCCATTAATTAAAACTACACACATCCTGAACAGAACCTCCGACTTACACTACTAGTGATGTAGCCTGTTACACGACTTACACACTCACAACACACTGACACGGTCACGACATACACACACATACACCACACGACGCTAGTAAACGCTGACGATACACAGATCCTGAAACAAATAGATAAGATCTATAACACACATACACAGCACAAAACACGTTCATGACACCCATAACAAAACACATAGACCCGCACTTCACGACACCCACATCACACAGACCCGCTAACGACAACCAGATCACACATCACACAGACCCGCACTTCACGACACCCACATGACACAGACCCGCACTTCACGACACCCACAACACACAGACCCGCACTTCACGACACCCACATCACACAGATAGGTTAACAACACCCATATCACACATCACTGAAACACGTTATTTAGTGTTATATTTTACATAAGTTACATTAGTGTCATATGCTACATAAGTGTCCTATACATTAGTTACATTAGTGTTATATCACGTATATATGACTCATATGTTACATTAGTGTCCTATGTTGCATTAGTGTCACATGTTACATCAGTTACATTAGAGTCCTATGTTATATTAGTGTCGTATGCTGCATTAGTAGCATTAGGGTCATATGTTACATTAGTTATATTAGTGTCCTATGTTACATCTGTGTCATATGTTATATTAGTGTCCTATGTTACATTAGTGCCATGCTACATTAGTGTCATGCTACATTAGTGTCATATGCTGCATTAGTAGCATTAGTGTCCTATGTTACATTAGTGTCATATTATGTAAAGCATAGATATAAAGAAGTAAAGTGTATGATGTTACATCTACAGGTCTGTAGGCTGTATATGAATGGTTCTGTAGTGAACAAACTATGCACGGATAGCGTATAGGTTTGTGTACTCGCCATACATTACTTAGTTAGATATAATTGAACAACATAACTATTTTGTTGAACCCAAATCTTACAAAGACGTGCCTATTTATTATTTAGATTAAAGTCAAACGTAAACAGTCCGTGTTAACTATCTGGGTCATGACCGTTCAAGGGTAATTGTGTGCAGAGATTTATTGAGTAATTAATATTTGACAGGGGGCCCTGAATATGACCATTGTCCAATGAAGTGCACCTGCATGAGAATCACCTGCGTACGTCGCCACAACACTGTACAGAGTACAGAGCCATATGTCGCCACAACACAGTACAGAGTACAGAGTCATATGTCGCCACAACACTGTACAGAGTACAGAGCCATATGTCGCCACAACACTGTACAGAGTACAGAGCCATATGTCACCACAACACTGTACAGAGTACAGAGCCATATGTCGCCACAACACAGTACAGAGTACAGAGTCATATGTCGCCACAACACTGTACAGAGTACAGAGCCATATGTCGCCACAACACTGTACAGAGTACAGGGCCATATGTCGCCACAACACTGTACAGAGTACAGAGCCATATGTCGCCACAACACTGTACAGAGTACAGAGCCATATGTCGCCACAACACTGTACAGAGTACAGAGCCATATGTTGCCACAACACAGTACAGAGTCATATGTTGCTGTTGTAGCGATGCCAGATACAGGTGCGATATAATATGGAGCAGAGTCCAGAACATTGGCTGGAATACTAAAATTAAAAATAAAAAAAAATAAAAAACTAGTTAGTTGATTTGTTTGCCTTGTTTTAATGAAAGCTGACATGAAAGCTGATATCGACATGTGAATAGCCGACAGCAACACAAACTAAAACCAACCCTTCATCTCTTTGGTTTTGGTTTGAAAACCCAATGCCCAGTGTACACAATCCCATGACTCCAAATCCTGGAGGGTGTGGGGGGGGGGGGGACATATTAAAAAAAATTAAAATAAATTGCATGTTGCTGTTGTTTTTAGAACTTATAATTGTTACTCTCCACAGGATTTAAATGAATGTACTTCTTTACTTTCAAGTAAAAAAAACCATCGGAAACTCAGTAAAGTATTTACTGTATAAAGATGAATTTAATGTTTATAGTCACGCTAAGAAGCTTTTATGATTTATCCAATGCTGTAGAATGAAATGAATGCCACTTATGTCTAGCTAATTCAGATTTATTCATTCATATAAAATCTCAGTAAGAATGAAAATTTTCATTTCAGTGCTCAGAGTGGTATCTTTTATTAAGCTAATAAACGTTGTATAGATAAATATAAAGTTAACTAAGGAAACATTACTAATGCCAATACATAATTTTGTTTTAAAACTTACTAACTTTGATTTCTTTTTTTAATATAAATACAAACCTTTTGTCTCCGCAAGTTTTCTTACCGCTAGTCAAGCTGAGAATTTAAAAAAATCCGAGCCACAACAATCATACAATTCAACATGAAAACATGCCAGGAGGCCAGTGTGTAGTGCACAACGAAATTATGTACAAGTAAAAAAAAAACCAATATAAATTATGTGAGTTAAATATATAAGAAGATGGCCACAGTTGGACTTATGTAGGTCCTACCTGAAATGAACATTTTGGAAGTAAAAATAGAATGTCAAGTTTACAACTGACTCTGCGGTGTATTATTTTCACAGTAATGCAGATAATTAACTCAATTTGTATGAGATTATCATTGTTTTCTATTAGAAAAAAAAAGGTAAGTTCCCTTAGCCCTAACGGGCCATAGGCAGGTTAAGTGTAGAATTCATCTGTTTCCATAACCTCGGCATGTGACGGGATTGTGTGGTTAGCACAACGCCCAGCCACCTATACATCCCAATCTTAAGTCAGCTGGGTGAGAAAACTTTGCATAGAATTTCACCAGGAAATAATTACATGGTTCTCAACCAGGACTCTCAGGTCGACAGTCGAGTATCCACACCACTCGGCCATCCGTTTTCTATCCCCTATCATAAATACTGACTACCACACATTATACATAAATACTGACAAAATCAATGAACAAAATGTTAATGCATTAGTTTACTATCAACCAGACAGTGTGTGCATCACATGATCATCGTATCTGTATCCTCTTCATATTTAGCTGTTCAAGCTTTCCCGTTGACAACATCCATCAGAACTACTTTAATACGAGGTCCTGATACCCAAACTGTCATGATTTAAAAAAAAAAAAGTATAAATTGACTGATCTGTACTCAGGACCGGCCCAACAAATTGCGGGCCCAATTTAACGGATGCTTGCGAGGCCCCTCTACAGCAGGTAATACATTTTACTAAGTAGAGGAAATAAGCAGAGGGGGCCAGACAAAACGCAGGGGCCCCCTGCACGCTACGGGCCTGTGCGGTCCCCCTGCCAGGCACTGGGCCTAATTCAGAACAATCGGTCAAATCGGCCCAAGACCGGCCCTGTCTGTACTGCATTACAGATTAATATTTGAGTAAGACTCTCGGTGCCACCAGGCTAGGGCCCCTCATGACAACACCGTATATTGGAATTTAATATTCATGAGTCTGCATGGGGCCCACAGATTACTGTCGTGAACGTTAAGGAGGGCCATGCATCAGTCTCAATGGGTGAACTTAATTGGATGTTTTATTATATCCTGTGCTTGTCTGTGATATGCGAGGATTGACACTGTGAAATACATTTCAGGGAACAACTAACTAGCCTCTTGAACAATTTAGCACTCTTCATTTATAATTAAAAAGATGGTTACATGGTGTTTTAGCTGGGTCGTGAAGAAGACTCATCAGTATTTTTAAGGGGGTCGCCAAGAGAAATAGTTTGTTTTTTTGCCACAAGCAGAGCCGCCGCGAAGGGAAAGATGTGTGTGTGTGTGTGGAGGGGGGGGAGGGGCAAACCGAAACATTTGACTATTTGGCAGCAAAATTTGGCCGGGGGGGCGCTCCCATCGACATAGTTTTTCTGGGGCACCAGAATTCCTGGCTGCGGCCCTGATCCAAGTCAGAACGAGAGCCCGGCTGACATCTTACCCCTATCGTACGCTGGTTATTTAGATCAAATCTAGAAGGGAAGATATAATAACAGGGAAAAACCAAGATAATCTTACTAGGGACATACATGTACTTACTTGGCACTTGTAAACATTTAAAATAGACATACGGGAGATTTCCTATACTCGGGGAAATACCCTTAACACAGCGATCATTTAACATTACAAACAGTACAGTGGGATAAGTATTAATAATATGTCATTAAAGGAGCAGAACCATTAAAAAAAAAGCAATAAGATGTTTTTAAATTATTCATGTGTGTATATATATATATATATATATATATATATATTTGTAAGCTTGGGCTTAGGTTGCATATAAACACATTTTGAACACTTACAAAAACTGTTGTCTCATTCACATGAGGAGTAAAAAAGAAAATACAACAACACTGGCTTTACTGTGTTTAAAAATATTAACCATCCAATTTTACAGAGAATGGTATGTTTAAGTATTACTGTGGGTAGAATAATCAAAAAAAAAAGAGAATCAAATGAATACATCTGTAAGCAACCAATACAATACATCCTTTGAGAGTTACAGGGTACATTTAAAGCTCACTTGAGTAATGAAATGAACAGTGCTACAATAATAGCTTCACTAATTATTTAACTCATCAAAATACGTTCAGGATTATGTTAATATTTTAGGCAATAAACAAATGGGAGAAAGGGGTAAAAAAAAAAATAATGGAATGCTGTGAAAATTGTCTCTAGATGTAGACATAAATATTTTGTATCACACTCAGTTTAAACAACTTTATTCAACCTGATAAAATATTTTAAAAAGTATCTTAATTAACTTCAAAGATGTTACACTGAAGTTTTAAAGAAAAAGGTCATTTTTTTTTGGTTTAATACAAATGATCACATTATTATTATTATTCAGATTTAAAACTTTTATATTTAGTAGCAAGAAATCATTAATTATTACTAAAACGTTTTTTTTAAATCACATAAAATCATCAAATAAAATGATCGTGATATCAACAATAAAAATGGCCAATTCTTCAAAGCTAAATTCAAACATTGAATTAAAAAAAAAAATGTATGCTTTACCAAGAATGTGCACATTTTTTTGTTGCTAAAATTTCTGTTTGAATGTTTACAGTACAATTAAAAAAAAGTTTGGCTTGAACACATGTGAAATGTATAACAAGGCACATTATTTTGCTAATACACTGTATATGTATAACAGGTTTTGTGAAAATATTTCTAAAAACATTTCTTTAGCAAAGTCATAAATATAACAACATTTGTAAAGTAAAGTAGAATCATTTTGCTATTATAACAGGATATTAGGAAAAAATTCTTTAGCAAAGTTATAAAAAGATAAGAACAGTTGTATCGTAGAATTGTGAAAAATGTTTTGCAGAAGCTATTGAGCGATTAATGGAATGTTTGTAATTCAATTATGACAATAAAAAAGATAATTACAAAATACACTATTTTTATAAATTATTTACAATAATGTCTCTTTATTTTGAAAATATAATTTTTAAAGCTATACAAATCATTACAAATTTTAAGCGTTTTAAAAAAATAATAAAAATCTTTAAACATTACAATTTACATAGAAATAAAAACAATGGATGTAATTAAAACAGTGCAACAAAAAAAAAGCCTATAATTACAATGTCATATTTCTATTAACGAAACCAAATGACAAATAGTGTTTTAAAATAATGACTAAAAGTAAGCAATTATTCACAAAAAAATATAATTTATTTTTCTCCATTCACCTGTAATTTATGTAGTAACTGGATAGGAATGTTGCAGAATAAGCATTTTATAACTTTCATCAGCGTACATAAATTTTGTTCCAAATCAATTGTTATTTTTTATGGATGACACGGTCGTGTTTTTAATACATGCACTTCTATAAAACAACAGCCTATTTATAAGCAATGTAAGTCTGTTATGGTCTTTTCCTCACCTAATCTCATTATATGCTTGAGAGTTGGAAAAAATGTCCATAAAATGTTAAAACATTCCTAAAACTGGCCATAATATATGCCATTCAAAATATATAAAACAATCTATTCATTATACCTCACCATTCATAATGATCATTTAGACAACATAATGGTTAACAAAACAGTGAGTATTTGTACCATACTTTATGTAGACAGGGTCACTAATCTAAATGTATGACAATTAGAAAATATTGTTCTGGCATTAGATAAAAAAATACTATAGACTATACAAATATTTAAAAAATAGAAAATGACTAGTCCATAAATGCATAAAAATTCCCCATAAGTAACTTTTATCAAAAAGTGCTGTCATGTTTTGCTATTATGCACTATGTAAATGGCTTTATCTAAAAATGTACAC
Organism: Bulinus truncatus; assembly: GCA_021962125.1. NCBI lineage: Eukaryota > Metazoa > Mollusca > Gastropoda > Planorbidae > Bulinus > Bulinus truncatus. The sequence continues at coordinate 1,358,850 of JAGDYQ010000184.1, read as the reverse complement.
AATATTTTTCTCAAACAATCAATTTTTTAACAACCTTAATTTTTTAAAATGATAAATCTACTTTTATATCCCCTAATCCACACTGTCAAAAGTATGTTTATATTTTAAGCATAAGTTTAAATTTTATTTTACGCACATTCTAAATTTAGTTTTATTTTTCAGTGAATTTTGATTAACTTCACAGTTAAGTTATCATAATGAAGACATATTTATGATGGTAAAAAATGAGCTAAAAAATTTGGCTGTTTTTTAACTATCCCATTTTTAAGTAAAATGCCAAAACGAACCAATTTACACAATGAACTGAAAAAAAATCATGAGATATCTGGAATATATTAAACAGGCTTTAAATTAAAAATAAAATAAAACATAGTTCCTTGATTTATATTCTGAAGTTTGCAAAAATTAAAAAAAAAAAAAAGATACATAGAATTAAAGATCAAAATGATGACTCTACAGTCCACAGCTTAAAAATATACGACAGTTCTCTATCAAGAAAACTTTTTTTTTTTTTATTCTTAGCTAAAATATTAAAATAATTTTATTAAAATTTCTTTTTAAATCTTTCAAGTTCACATTTCATTTCCCTTTTTGTTCTTTTTAATTGATTTCATAACATATATTTAAAAAGGCTTGCTCCTCTCTTTTGGTTTGGGAATGAAAGATGATTAAAAATACCAATAAAACAAAGAGAGAATCATAGCAATATTTATATCAATAATTTTTACAATTGAAAAAAAAAATAAATAGGAACATTTCTGAAAAGCTAATGCATGTAAAATGTTTTATAAAAATCATACTAGTCAGTTGGCATGAGTTGAGTAATATCACAATGGTTACATTCTATTGGCATTAAATACTGTACTGTCTGTCTTAAGCTTTAAGCGTTTATTTTCTTACAACTTAACAAACTTTAAAAAATATTGCATTTAATACTGCATTCTTATGTAATCACTAGCTTTACTTTTCAGAATATAACAAATTTCAACCATTTTGAAATATATTGTTTGGCTTTTTCTCTAGTATCAATTTTTATATTTGTAAAATTATTTCTTCAAAAAACTGCCAAATGTTAGACTTAAATTGTATGCTGGTAAACCAATAAATTTAAAAGAATTATATATTTTGAAACAATATTTTTAAAAAAAGAAACAGATCCCTTTGCAGAGGACTTCAAACATCATGGCAAAGAAATCAGCCAATCAACAACTGAGGATGTTATTAAACGAACTCTTCTTTCACAATATTTCTTTGAGTGACTAATTCAATGGACTGTGTAGATTTTTTTGTATTTTGGGAATGTGGTGATCCACTACTAGGTATTCTGGTTCCTGATGCTGATCTATCGCTAGGACTATCACTAGGTACTCTGGTAACTGATGGTAATCCACCAGTCGGTACTTTGGTAATTGAAGCTGACCCACCACTTGGTACTCTAGTAACTGATGCTGATCCACCACTTGGTACTCTAGTAACTGATGCTGATCCACCACTGGGTGTTCTGGAAACAGACGGTGATCCACCAGTTGGTACCCATGTCTTTGAAGCTGACCCATCACTTGGGACTCTGGTAACTGATGCAGATCTATCTTGAGCTGAGCCCTTTTCTAATGAATGCTGTTTTTTATTTGACGAGGCACCACTTGAACGTCTCTTGGGTTCATAATCTACATCTGACTCAAATACATGTTCTCTTCCACTATCCTTCTTAGAGATAAGATTCACAGGCCTGGAATCTAAGCCGCTGCCCTTATCAACCTTTTTCTCTTCAGATGAGCTTTCAGCCAAGGCATTTTTCTTTATATGTGTATGAGGTGATTCTGTCCCACTATTACTCCCATTCTGTGTCTGACTATGAGTGAAAGCCTGGTGAGCTTTAGGGGGGGTGTCGTAGCTCAATAACTCTTCTTCTTCACTTATTCCTTTCTTATTTCGACCTGGACTTCGCCTTCTAATAATACGCTGCGATGGGCCAACAGACTTCTTCTCTTTTTCTACAATGCTTTCTATTTGAGCCTTAAATAAAAAGAAGAATATGTATGCAAAATATAAAGAGTGAAATTTTTATGAGCAAATTTACTTTTTAAACTTGTAGTTATTAATCATGAATAATCTAAATTAATGTTTTTTGTCCTATTTCTGTCTGCATTAGATTGAAAGTAAGAATCAAGAATACTGTTTCCTGTTTAAAACATTAATTATGGCTTCTTGCCCTCGTCTCAATTCAATAAATGTTTAGAAAAAATCTAGTTTTAATAGTTTATGTGATTTTTAAATATGAGACCTAATAGTTGAAACTATTAAAAAGTAATAAGAACATATTTTTATTCAAATGATTGTTGTTGTTTTTTTTAAACATGGCATATTACAATCGTTGAACAAAAACAGTTGTGATAATCGAAAATTCCGACATTAAGAAAAGCCGCATTCATTATAACAAATAATGTAAACAAATTTGCATATAAATAAAGTTCTCAGTAATCATGATATTTTATTTTTTATTTATAAAGTACATTAACTTGTTTTTAAATTGTAAAATACGACTATGATTAAAACTTAAACCAAGTGTAAGTTTTAAAGAATCAAGCAATCTTTAATATAAATTTTAAAAAATCACTTAAAAGGGTGACTCAATGGTCGAATGGTTAAGCGGCTGGCTTGATATGCTGGCCACCCAGGTTTGAATTTTTTTTTTAGTTTTTTTTTTTAAAAATAATTTATCCCTTAGGTTGTTGTAAGGAAAAGAAACAACAATAAATTTTTCAGTTTCATTCCTAACATACATTTTAAAAAAAGACCTCAAAGTTGAAAAATATTTTTGCAGGGTAAGTTAGTATAAATAGTACATATATTATGTCTTGCTTAAACAAGAAAAAAAAAAGGGAATTACTTTATCTAATGAATCCTGACTATGAGTGAACCTGTTCCAACTTAAAGCTGCACGTCCAGCTGATAAATCTTCTGTACTTTGAGCTAACTGTTCATTGGCTAAAAGCATGGCTCTTTGGAGTTGTAAACTAGCTGACGCTCTTTGATGTTGAGACAATTCTGCTAAGGCCTATGATAAAACAAAAAACAAGATAATTGATGATTAGCAACTGCTAAAAGTTATACAGAAAATAAAATAGACACAAATGTAAAATGTGACTGCAATCAATAAGTTTACCTGTAATTGTTTGGCCTGACTTTTCCCCAAGTTCAGAACCATCCTGGCAAAAATTCCATCATTATTTTTCAGCAAATTATATGGGGAGTCAAATTCCACCAGCTCACCATTTTCTAGAACCTATAATAATTATGAACAAGTGGTTAACTCAATTAATAAAGTAGACGTTTGCTAAAAAATAGAAAAATTCTTTAGAATTAGTTTTTAAAGCACTAAGAAAAATGTATGAAAACAACATGTAACCAAAAATATACCATTATTCTATCACAGTCCATGACAGTATATAAACGATGAGCTATGATTAACACAGTGCTGTCTCTAAATCTGGCTCTAACTGTCCTCTGTATAATATTATCAGTTCTGTAAACATAAATAAAAGCACTGCATCACTAATTTTAAACTCATTAAATTTTCAAAAAAAAAAAAAAAAACGTTAATTTTTTAAACTATACTTCTTGATCAATGGGTATGTAAAACAAAAAATCAACAGCGAACTGCCTTACTCTTGATCCACATTAGCTGTAGCCTCATCTAGAATTAGAATTCTATTATGCTTGAGTATAGCCCTAGCTAAACAAATCAACTGTCTCTGGCCAACACTCAGGTTTGCTCCATTTTCTTGAATGTCTGCATCCAGCATCCCTGGCAATTGTTCCACTTTTCTTTTTAATTGTACCTTTTAAATTAAGGAGGTTCATTTAGTGTGACAGATAAATAAAATTTTATAGTGAACAGCTACGTTAGGAGGTTACTTTATTTACAACTTTACTATGAAAAAAAAAAGGTTAAATTAAGTAGCTGGTTAAAGGAGAAGGTTATGGTAATAAACTTTACGGACTTAATGGAAATTTAAGCTGAATAATTTTTTTATACTTTACAATGGGTATGTATTGGTGTGACTCCCCCCCCCCACCCGGCGTTGGTTATCGGCTTTATTATCCGATTTGTTTCAAAATATTTATAGTGAAAGCAAAACTATGGGAAATAACCTGTTCTAAGGCATGCCACAATCTCTCATCGCTATATTCTTCTAAGGGATCCAGATTCCAACGAAGTGTTTGACTGAAGAGAATAGGATCCTGAGGAATTACTGAAATTTTACTTCTTAACTCATACAGTCCAAGTTTTCCGATGTCCACGCTGTCAATGTAAATGGTGCCTTTTGGTTGAGCAAGCCTAAACAATGCAGAAATGAGCGAACTTTTGCCTGACCCTGTTCTACCCACAATTCCAACCTAAAAGAAAAAGAAACATTCTAATATGTGTACAACAGGTAAAATATTATTTTTTAAATACTACATTAAGGTTTACCAATATTATTTAATTTGGCTCTATAGATTACACCAAAAGGTAAAAATTTTATTATCAGATTTAATTGTACAAACTGTTTTCCTACGGACCACAATATGATTGTATATATTTTTGCTTTTGTTGGTTAAAACAGTCTCAACTACTTAGATGTATTTAAGTATGATTATGGAACAGGAAGAAAATAATTCAATGCATTTTAAGGCTCAATGATTTGTTAATGTTAAAAAAAAATTATTTGCAGATAACAACTTGTTCTAAAATAATTTTAATAACATTTTCACCTTCTCTTTCCCTTTGATGTGGCAATCAATTTTTTTTAATACAAATGGAGCTTCAGGTGAATATTTTAATGACAGGTTTGTGAAGGTCACAGCACCGATCACTGGCCAATCAGGTGATGGAGGTTTGTCAGATATTTTAGGAGGTTCCTGCTCTAGGTCACAGTAATTTAAGACACGCTCTACTGATGTCATCTGTAAAAACATGTTTTGATACATTTTATTACTTTTGCATAATTTGCAGGGCTGGGGTTTTGGGCAAATTTTATCAATGAAAACAAAAAATAGTATATGTTTCAACAGGTGTTTATTAAAAAATATACACATTCAGGCTGGTCAATATATAACTTTGAGTAGACCACATGCACAAATAATTTAGCACATACCCCCACCATATGTTCCCTCTAATTATCTGAAAAATATCCAAGGCAACAGATACAAGCTGTGCTCAACTTTGGAAGAAAATTAAAATTGTGTGGAGCAGAAAAGAATTAAAACAATAAAACTTAGATATGTTGCTGGCCAATGTCACCGGCAATCAAACATTGACCATAACAGATACACTAATGCCTTTCATTATTAAGCATACAATTTTAAGTAGCATTGCTACTTGCCACCCAGTTGGTTACAATGAAGATTTTTTAAAAAAATGTAGTATATCAGTATATTACCGTGGGCTATCAATTCAAATTGATAATATTAATGAATGTTAAAAACATAAATCTTTAAGTTAATAAACAACTAATTAAGTTTATAAAAATTTGCCACATTTCCCATATTTTCTATCAAACACCTGGCATTGCCTTAGAAGTAAAGCTGTTCATAATCCCTTGATTAGCCTGGTTTTGAAAAAGCAGTTTTGCTTAGCGCTGCCAAAAATTTGAGACCCTCCCTTAATATACACTGCACTGGTTTTATATCGCACCTTGTTTTCTTCGCCCATGCGCCATTTTGTCTGTCTCTGGGTCACTCAGCAACAATCATCGAAGCAAGATGTCTGACTTACTTATTGTTTGTGCTACCCATATCGATTTGATTACTCAAAAGACTTGACTGACGACGATCTTCTTGCAACTAAGCACAATAAATCATACGAGGAAGAAAATAAAGAGGAGATGGAAGAAGAAACACCTCCTAAAGAAATCCCATCTAAAAGGATTGAAGAACTATTCAATGCTATCGAAAAATCAAAAGAAATCGTAAAGAGAATTTGATCCCAACAACGAAAAAAAAGCATGAATGTTCGCAGTGGAATCGACAAGCAAGTCTACTGTTACCAGAAAATTGTGGAGGAAAGAAAAAAATGCTACTGTTCAGTTAGAGTTAGATGCATTTTTTGGTAAAAAAATAAATTATAAACCTACTTTATTTCTTTTATTTATATCCTTCTATTATTTGAAAAATATACCCATAGTGAAAATTAAAATATAGGTCTAACTTTTTTTGATGATTCATACTAATTATTCCCACTGGTTTATAAGTTTGATTAGCAAGGTTTTGATTAGCATGGTAAATCTTAGGGATTTATTAACTGTGCAAATAAGGGATTGCTGTAGATTGATAAAATAGGTGCTACCTAACTCCACCCCCTTCTATGAGGACCTCTTTTAAAAATTGTAAGTTTAAAGTGTTGCTAATAATAAGTACAAATCTTCTAAAGCATCTTGTTACTCATAGGTGTTTACTAGTTTTAAAAAAATGTTGTGGGCGAGTTTCACATTCTGTCTGGGGGTCAGTGTATTGCGCCATAAAAAGCTTCCAACTTGCCAGTTTGGGGATGAGGTTAGAAGGGGCCCTAGTTGTAAAAGAATATTTTTGGCTGAGTATTTGCAAGGGTGCCTTTGCTTTTGCCTAGGGCCCCCAAATATACCCTTGTCTAAGGTCCCACAAAAGGTATTTTGAGGCCCCAGATGCAGAAAGAAATCAATAAAGGTATAAATTTGACCTGCTTTTTAAGTTCCACAGTCAACATTTTGTTTACACAACCAGACTTTGGTAAATTAATTGGAACATTGTCACCATTACTCATTATTTCTTCTTGCTCAAAACTAAACCAATCAAACAATAGTGCTACACAAAAGTCTAATTTGAGACACAAAAAAATCACCCCTCTTTTCACCCTCTGCATAGCGCACAGGTGTAGAAAAATATTGGAATTTCCATGTCGACATTCCTCAACCTAGCATGGGTATTTTTTTTGACCTAATTAAAAGAGAGATGACACTTGTGGTGTTTTTGAAGCGCGGGTAATAGTGCAAACTGTCATACTGCATCATATTTAGATCAACATGGTTCTAAAATGCACTAGAATTACATGAATTCCAACAACATTTAGATGTAACTACCATCTTTTATGAGTCATGTACCAACCCAATTTACATGGGAAAACAAAAAAATGCTGTTGTTATGGACTGGCAAATTAGACAACCACCTCGGGGGCCCCATAGCTATAGGTTTGATAGGACTTTGTAAGCACTAATCATTGGCCGCTAAGTAGTGTGGGGGTGGCTAGGGGTAACATATCCATAAGAACGGCTTTGGTCAAAGAGCATACTAAATCATACCAAATCAGATGCTGCATGTTCTTTGCTTAGTCTGTGCCAATAGACTCCAAAAAGAAAAGAATGGCTCAGCTTAGAAGTGTTAGATAAATAGCAATCTGTATATTGTGCATGAAAATAAAAATCAAACAAAGTAAATCTAAAAGAACAGTGTGCAAACTCAAAAGGATTTATCTATTTGAAAATATTATGAAACACACCCCAATAAAAAGGTCATATCAAACAGCATACAACTTTATATATTGCTTAAGTGGTGGACACTGACACCGGGCAAGGCTAAAGTACAGACACCAGGCAAAAGTACAGACACCAGGCAAAAGTACAGACACCAGGCACCAGGCAAAAGTACAGACACCAGACAAAAGTACAGACACCAGGCAAAAGTACAGACACCAGGCAAAAGTACAAACACCCAAGCCCTGATTATTCGTAAGGTTTGTAAATGCTTGTACTTCAAATAACAGTGAAGATACATTTTATTTGATATTAAAAAACTGAATGCTATAAAAGTAAGAAAAATCTTTACCTACCTGAGTTTCTAGATCAGCTGATACTCTCATATACCATTCAAAAGGTTCCCCTATAGCAATACAGTAGATTAAAGAAAGAGCTAACAAATTACCATTCAGAGCTGTAGAGAAAGTGAAAAAAAAAATGTTTAAATTATTGGTAAATTCTTAATGTCATGAATTTATGTAATACATCATAAGTTTAAAAGAAAAGTATGCTACATGGGGAATATTACAGTTCAATATGTGCCATTCAGAAGTTTTACTAGAAGATTCAAACTTTCATTCAGGTTGATAGACTTTTTCTTTTTCTGAATATACACATAGACAATGACTTAAGTTTGCTATGAATCATTTCAGTGTGACCTTCTATGGTTACCCATAGATTATTTTCCAGCTGTTCATTTGTTCATCCTATATGTGATGCAGTTCAAGCTTTCCTCTAACATATATATGTCACGATTAAACATTTCAGTCCATGTTTCTAAGCAGCTATTTTATTATATCTGGGGACAATGCAAATTCCTTATCTGTTTCTTATATATCTAATGCAAATGATTTTCAGATGTAATTGATGTTTCTAAGCAGACATAGTGAAATACTATAATTGTGGGGAAAAAGCTCTGCTAGCAGCAAAGGTTAAAATATTTGCTGCTCTGCAGCGGAAATCTGAACTAATGTGAATAATTCTTATTAGTATGTCATAGCAGCAGACAGAACAGATACGGAATTCACAAGGTCTAGATACTTGAACTTTGCACCAGAAGAAGCTTATCATAAGGTTTCCATAAAATGGCAGCCAATCATTTCTTTTAGCGTTTATTATTTGGTCACTTTCACTAAGTGCACTGTAAGGGTGGCACTCTTATGTCATTCAGCCAAACCAACCTTGTGTTTATTAAGTTAAATAATAAGCTTATAAAGTAATATTTCTTAGGATCTTTGCACTAAAGTAACCTTGTAACCTATGATACAATGTACTTTCATATATTACAAAGTTATATGATCCCTGAGATTGTGAAGGCTTAAATATATATATATACTGAATCAACAGATGTTTGAACATGGTAAGGAACTACATCATAAGGATCTCTTATTAGGCTACACTTATCTTGTTGCACCTTAAGGTTCAGGTATTGTGAAGCTGTACTCTACCTGTATGTTCTCTACCTGTATGTAGTCTACCTGTATGTAAAGTTACCTTAGCCCTATTGGGCCATCGGGGCAGATGAAATGTATAATTCATCTGTTTCTATAACCTCGGCATATGAAGGGATTGTGTGGTTAGCACAACGCCCAGCCGCCTTTACTTCCCCAACTTAAGTCAGGTACCCATTTAAAGCTGATTGGACTTGTGGGACGACTTTGAAACAAATTTCACCTGGAAAAATTCCATGGGCCTCACAGAGGATCGAACCCAGGACTCTCAGGTCGACAGTCGAGTATCTACACCACTCGGCCATCCGTCCCACCTACCTGTATGTACTTGTCTGAATTTGATATTTATTGGGAAATATGTGCTGTACTAACAGGATCATCAAATAGTGTAGTTGTATGACTTTGGATTTACTGCCTTTTGTATTTATCTAATTCAGAATTACTAAATTAATTAATTCCATGACACTATACATTTACTTATAATTTATAATAATATTACAGTTGATAGTCATTTAATTGTATATACTTCATATACATGTAGTTATATTGAATAAAAGTATTGAAAACTAGTTGCAAAAGGCCTGCTTAAGCAAAAAAAAATTAGGTAAATATATCTTTACTGATACTCACAATCTTTGAGAGCAAGAGAAACAAAAATTATTATGTTCATGTACACAACAACTGCCCCAAGAGACCGAACTGACATCCATCGGTATGAGCTGAGGTACAGGAACCAGGCAGATGTGTGACTATTTTGATGCTCATTAAACTCTGTCAGAAACTGATCTTTTTTTCCAAGAGCTCTTATACACTCTAGTCCCAAAACAGTATCAGAGACATGAGAGTAGACTGGGCTCCGAGCTGAAATATTTAGTTATACTTTTAATGAAGTTTATTTTTAAACCAGTATTGAGCAACGACAGTCTTCACACAATTAATAATTTATCATTTTAAAAAAAAAGTAATAAATACCTTTGGCTTCTAATCTCTTCACTTGTCTGAGAGTCCGTAAAGCATAAAGTCTTATAAAAATAACAACAAGCATGAGAGGTACAAATGCAAAAGTTAGCCATGGATTTACAATTACTGTCACCAAAAAAAATCCTAGAAACTGAGTTGTTTTCTGAAAGCATACAAAATTTCCACAATTTAAGTTCTGACATGAAATTTCTTTGTTAGAAACAGCTAACAATAACAATGATTGTAAAATATATAAATACAAAACTATTTTACAAACCATTGACACAAAGTAGCCAAGAGTAGAGACAGAATCGTCAATGAATCCCAGATCTCTAGAGAACCTGTTTAAAATCTCTCCTAAAAATAAACATATATCACAATAATTGTAAAGCTGGTTTATAACAATATAAGGCCTATTGCATTACATGAGTGCCTAATATACATGAATATTAAAATTACCCTACCTACAGGATGCGTGTCAAAAAACCTAGAGAAAGTATTGATTAAACTTTTCAGCATGCGGTCATGTAATCTAGCACCTGCCGTCGCTGCCATCTGAAGGAAAATTGTTGCATACAGCATGTAGGCTACTGTACTTGAAATTAGAGCAATGATATAGATCTGTAAGTTTGTAGGCAAGTTGTCCCACTCATGAGATTCAGCATGAGATGTGACATTGTCTGGTAGTTTTTGATCCTGTGAATTCACCCTAAATAAGGAAAAAAAAAATACTTTTTTAAAAAGTAATAACTGCGATAAGATTTTATTAAAGCTTTATTAATGAAATGTTTAAAATTTAAATGGGAAGAAGTTGAAAAAAAGCTCACCAATCCGTGAGCATCCAGTCAGACAAGCAAAACAGAGCCTGAAGAAATATAACATTTTAATCATATTTAAAATAAAATAATGTATTTGTGGAACACTAAAACACGTGCATTATGTTGGGTTTAAGTTAGTCACTTTTGAAACAAAACAATGACTGATAACTGCACCACTTACTGGGCCAGCAAACCAGAGGGGAAGAAGCAGTGGCAACAGTACTGGTCCAAATCCAGCAGAAAAATATTGCCAATAGACACTGAAGCCAACAGCATCAGTAATAGTTTCATCTTTATCTTTAACGTCATTATCAGATGATTTCAAAAGTTTGCACTCAAGCTGAAATAAAAAAAAAAAAATTATAAGCCAAGTAGCAAAATTTTTGACTGCAATTCATTTTTGTAATAAAAAGACATATTTTTTTTTTTACTAATAATTGTTTTTCTTCTTCCTCAGCTTCTAAGGCAGCTTCTGTTGCATGTTTGGGATGATCTCCTAATGTAAGGGCTTTCATATCCATGCCTCTGGATTTTAACTCATCATAAGTGCCTACATCATGAACAGAGCCCTGCACAAATTAAAAAATAAAATATCAACCTCTAGATGATCAAAAAAATAATAAATGACTAAATTGTTAAGTTGAAAACAAAGAAGTTCAACTCACGTCACGGAGGACAACAATCCTGTCAACCTTTTTTAAATACTGAAGCTGGTGAGTCACAAGAACAACTGTCTTGTCTTTCAAAAGATTTAATATGCAGCTAGCAAAAAAAAAAAAACAAGAGGACATTTAGATAAGCATGGCAAAAAAATCATTGAATCTATACATGTATATATAAAGAAGAATGTATTTTTGTGGTGGTGTGTGTGTGGCTGAGTATGTAGGAAACCAGAATTTCCATTCCTGAATAAAAAGCAATTAATAAAAATAATAGTCTTCATAGTTTTAAATATTGTGACAAATATTGGTTGTTATGTTTGGTTTAAAATAGAAAAGAGTGTCAATAAATTAAGCTAAAATTAATTATATATACCTTAAAAGAAAAGATAATTTATATAGAGCAAAAAAATTATTATTCATTTAGGTGTACTTAAATTTTTAATTTAATTTCGGAGAAAATGATTCAGAGGGAAGTAATTCAATTAATTATTTTTAGCTGAGAAAATTTCTATTTGACTTTTGATACTGACATTATAAATCTTCTAATATCTCTTCATAGATACAATATTTAAACTGTTATATATAATTCAATCAATGCTTTCTTTTACATTAATGATTGCCAATACATCATGATTTGATTGGCACCAAAAATTTACTTTTGTTACCCTTAATATAATGGGGCTTATTTTTCGAATTACTGAATTTGTAGAACATCATGGGGATCAAGGAAGACATCAATCCATTTTATATGATTTAAAAAGGAAAAAATCATTTGGGACTTAAAGGGACTAATTGCAGAGTTGTGTAGAGTGCTTGACTGTCAACCTGAGAGCCTCCGGTTGGATTCTAGGTGAGAACCAAAGGAATTTTTCCTGGTCCTGGTAACAAGTCCCTAAAAGTCTACCCAGCTTTAAATGGGTATCTGACTTAGTTGGGGAAGTAAAGGGGTCTGGGGCGTTGTGCAAACCAAACAACCCCTTTATATGCAGGTATTATAAAAAACAGATGAATTCAACACTTCCAATGCAACTTTACTTTTTTTTTTTTACAATTAACAGGAATAGATTAAGGTTGGATTCTGGAGACGTAATAGTGAATTATGACTTTGTCTGCATATTATATGTGAGATTTAAAAAAAACTTTGAAAGTATGTAAAATATAACAAAACTAGATACGACTTATAGTTCAATCTCAATTACAAAAAAAATAATGCTATATAGAAATACATCAATACCTTTGAAATATATGTCTTCCTACATTTATGTCAACTGCACTAAGTGGATCATCAAGGAGAAAAATATCCGCATCATGATACACTGCTCTGTTCAGTAAAATTTAATGAGGAAAACGATTAAAAAAAAAGCAAATGAACTGTATTGTGAAATAGCAGTAAAGAAATAAACAGGTTAATCATTTTCGAATAAAGTTTATTAACCTTGCTAAGGCCAGTCTGGCCTTTTGGCCTCCACTAAGCTGAAGTCCCCTCTCTCCCACATAAGTCTGGTCACCTTTAGGTAGGAGATCTAAATCATGGACCAGCCCACAGGCCTGAATAACTTGCTGATAATGGCTTGCGTTAAAGGAGTGACCGAAAAGAATGTTGTCCCTAACAGTTCCACTGAACACCCAGTTGTTTTGACCACAGTAGCTAACACGTCCATTTATAGCAATCTGACCAATCTCATAGGGCAGCTCACCAATCAGAGCCATAATCAGTGAAGACTATGTATATGAAGGATCAAAGAGATTATTAAATATAGATGCTATAGATGATAGTGTCATTAAAATGTACACACAAAAACAATGAAAGATGTTTTAATCAAAATTTCACAAATATACCCTTTTATGCAAATGTAAGATTTACTTTAAATATTGGAATCAAATTTAAAATATAGATATTTCAAAAGATTACTATTTTTGTAACAACAATCATAAAACCGAAAAGATATTTTGCAGTAACAATTTATTTGCTAAACCTGGGTGTCATTAAAAAGTTATTAATTAAAGATTACATTTGTGGTGCTGAACTAAGACTGGTATTATTAATTAAAGATTACATTTGTGGTGCTGAACTAAGACTGGTATCATTAATTAAAGATTACATTTGTGGTGCTAAACTAAGACTGGTAAGGGAGAAGAAAAGCATTGTTTTTGGTTATTTCCAGCTGTGAAGCACCAATTATATTTATTTTCAATACCAATGTAACTGCCACCATTGCACTAAATTAATCTACAAGTCAGAAAATAATTTTATAACAAGGATGCTTTTGACTTAAGAAATTTGAATAAGCCATATAAAAAGTTACTTATTAAGCAGCCAAAAGATTGAACATTTGACAGCTCAATAAGTAACTTGGTTTAAAAATTCAGCCTAGACAAAGGCAGTCTACTAGTAAGTTTTACAGTCTGATGCCCACATGTGCTAAGAAAGATTTTACAAAGAATTTTTTTAATTAATAAGGATTGCGTTTCAATTTTGTTATCTGGATGAGTTAAAATTACATCCGGAAATCACTTTTACCACAATAGCAAAAATAAAGAAAGAAAATTTGTTAAAAACCTTTCCAGAGCCTACCACACCAACCACAGCCAAAAGTTCACCCTAAAAAAAAAAAGGAATTTTTTTTATTAGCTTCAAAGAGTATTAAATTTATATGTACCCATTACTAGATTTAAATACTATCTAAGCTTCAACAGAAATATCACTAACCTTTTTCACTTGCAAAGATATGTATTTTAAAGAAAATGCATGATCAACATCACTCTGCAAAGAAAAAAAAAAGTTAGATAATGACAACAAGGACTTTGCAGTAAAAAAAAAAATAATTAGCTAACGTCTCAATATTAATATTAGTAAATTTTTAAATGTTAGTAAAAATACAAAAAAAAATGTTTGTACTTCATGCAAAAGACTTTTTGTAGAACTGGTGCTAGTCCTCTCTCTTCTTTTATTAAAACGCCTTTTGCCCTCAGTGTATACTAATGGCCAACGAGCTGTCATGTGATCGATATCGATCGCCCAATCAGTCCGAGGTTCATTACGATAAACGACAGACCTATGAAGGTGAAGATCTTTGATTTGTTCTTTTTCCTCATCTAATAAGAGAAATTTCTGCCAAAAAAAAATTTAATTGAAATTAAATTAAGAAAAAAATACTATTAAGTAAGAGTTATTAAAAATTATGCAATTCATTTAAGCTTTAAAATCAATTACATGTATAAAAAAGTTGACTACAAAATTACTTCTCAATAGTAAAATTTAAATTTTTTTAAATTAAAAATATCATAGCAGAAGAAAATGTTATTTTTAATTATGAAAAAGCATGCAAAGAGTTAAAATGAAGAAATTACCATCATCAAAAAGAACAATATTTCATGCAGAAAAATATATCTTAGATAAAAAGGTTTAAAGACATTTAATGAACCCATCATTTGTAAAAAAAAATTATATCAAAAAAGCTTAATGCCATTAAAGTAATTTTTAAAAAAATGAAACTTTAAATGCATTTTACTTTATTTTTGCAAATTTACAACAAATGTGTATCATTAAGGTTTTCCGCTTGCTTAGGAAACAGGGCATAAAGCTGAGTGGGATTTTACTTAAAAGCCATTAGTCATATAGTCTAAATACATTTTAAAATATTATACATTCATAATTATTTAACTTAAGATATGAAAATAGTTAATTACATAGTTATTAAATTTAAATAAAATAATTAATAAGTAAATTATAGAAAAAAGGTGAGACATATAGCAACAAGAGTTAATTGGTACAAACCACAGGCAAAACATGCAAGTTTATGTTATAATTAATAATGCTACTTTCATGTACTGAACAATTATTTTAAAAAATTAATATAAAACCACTTCTGTGTTTAGTAGAATGTGAATATTTTTCATTTTTATTGATTTTTGTTATTGTTTTAATCAGAAATCTTGTGGTCATTGCCGAAAATGTTCAATATATTATCTACAGATTATACATGTATATTAAAGATATCTCAATAACAATGAATTTTCAAAATGTTTTTTAAAACAAACTAAAAATAAAATGATATGGCTGAAAGATTACAAAACATGGTGATATGAGACATTTTCTAAACATCAAATATTAGTAAAATATTCAATTTAAATCCTATAAAAACATCACAAATATTAAAATTCATTTAAAAACAGTCCTTTAAATTAAAAAAAAAAATGATAAGTTGTTTTTATTACAGTAAAATTAAAAGCTAGTCTTCAGTTTCCATCAATAACTAAAAGAATAAAATATGTACAAGTCATTAGTATTTTTGTAAAGTTCTTATTAATGTTAGCAAAATATTGAAAATCTATGAGCAGTATCTGGATTACATGTTTTTTTGTAATATATACAGAAGCCCATATTGAATAAAACAAAGAAAGACATAAAAGAAATATAAGCCCATATGAAAATAGATATTTGACTGCTCTATACAACTTAGATACACAATTTTAATAAAAACAAATGTCCATGAAAACTCACTTGCACAAGCTCTGCTGAGCTTTGCAGATTTCCCAACCCTTGTAATACTTGGACAGGAAATTTACTTGCAGCACTCTGAAGTACAGAGAGCCAAGCTACTGTTGTGAAAACATCTACTGCCCTATTTGTGCCTTTGTACCAAAGTACTATGACTACTGCCAGTAAGGCCATGCGGGCAGATAAAATATCTATAGCAGACTCTACGCTTTGGAGCAAGACAGATAATCTCAGTAAAGACATCTCAGATCTGCAAATAATTTAATCAGGTTTCTCTATTCTTTTAGTTTATAAAGTTAACAAAAAATGGTGTACATAAACAGATACATTGAATGACCATACATTGCTGCTCGGTTAAGTTAATTGATTTAAAAAGCTGGAAAAAAAATTTAAGAAAAAAAGTACAAGCAAACAGCTTGAGTTAAATAAGATGATAAAAAAAAAATTATTATTTGTCAAGCTATTAATCATTTTGAAATCTAAGCTCATGTGCTCACATGAAATCATGTTGAGTTAATAAATATAAATAAACAAAGAATGCAAATGAAAATTTGTCACCTAAAAAAAATAAATATATATTTAAAACATTTGAAAAAACATTAGAAGACTGATTGAGGATATAATTTGACAGAAAAGATAGCTGAATTTGAAGCACAAAAAAAAATCTACTTTGCAGCCAAAAATAAAATCATAATAGCAAGTTTGCTGCTAAAATTAACCTTTTTTATTACACATTAAAAAAATTAGTTGTTTCCTATTTGAAGCAAAGGCAAAAGAAAGCAATTTTGGGTAGGCAAAAAAAATTAAAAGGGAGTGGGTGTGCAGATTTTAAAGAGAGAAAGGTAAATACTGTAAATTGATACTTTCAACATTTCTATTTATTTCTATGTATATTTATATATTCACTTAATTACATGAGCATATTGATTTAAACACACCTCAATTCTAGACAAAGAAACTATGAGCTGGCTGACAGTTTCCACAGAATAATAGATAAAGAAAAATCCTGTAAGACGAACAGCATCAAGCCAGCCAATAATAGAGAATATAGTCTTTGATGAAGCTATGTTATCAGTAGAAAAATTAGTTGCAATAATTATTGCCAATATCATCATTCTGGGAGAAGTATCTGTTATTCCTGCAGTCAATGACTTCAGGAATGCTCCAACGTGATAATAAAATATTTCCTGTCTTAAAATAAGAGAAAATAATTGTTTAAAAAGCAAATAAAAACTCATGATACAATTTATTACAAAGAGTTATAAACAAAAAGTAAACAAAGTCTTGTTGTTAATGCTGTAATAATGTAATGCTAATTAACATTATGTATTAAGCAATAATCAATATAAGTAATACTTATAACAGGAATCTTTCATATAAGCTTGTAACTGGAGAGCAATGAATCAGAACAGAATACCTTTGATGAATATGACTTTCTGTATCATTCTAAAAAATTTCGGTTGTTACATTTTTTTAATGACTAAAATGTATTTACGAAATCTTCAATTATTCATAATAGTTTTAAAAAAAGACTTTAGATGTAAAATCTTCAAGTTTTTTTTTTATGTAGCAACATAAACTGAATGTCAAATATATAAAGAGTTATCTTCTTCAAAAGATAAAAAGTAAAATCTATTTTTGCCCTCAACAGGTAAAATATAATGACAGCAAGAGAAATGCATTTTAAACTAATTTTTCGTTTCCATTAGAAGATCACAAGTGACTACTTCAGGGAGGCATGCCAGTGACAAAAATGAAATAGATGAATAGTAAGAAGTAATGAAATGATTTTTTAAACATAGCAAGCATTTGGCAAATACATAGACTTAGATGTTAACTGTGAAAAAAAATTGAATTTCCAGCTTTTTGAAGCAATAACTAATGAGCTTGTGACATGGCAATTATTTTGATAAATATCATAAGTATATATGAGGAAGGTTTACAATGTTCAAGTTATATAAAGTAATGTGCAACAAAATGCAAAACAAAAAAAAAAAACAAGCAAAAATAACATCAAATGTACCTTATTTTAATTTAAAACAGCTATAATTACACATAAAAAAATTTTACTGACTAAAAGATGACAATACCTTCTCTGCTTGGATATCATAAAATGAAATGGCTTCTCCCAGCAATGCATTTTTATAACCCTCATTGCTATGATGATTTCAGACATTAGCTGTATGCGTCTATCAGAATAAGCCCCAATTTTCTGTCTGCTCAAAATGAAAATAATGAAACCAATGAAGACAACCCAAAGTTAATTAAAGTTTACATATAAACTTAGCTTAATGGTCATTTGCTCACCTAAGTTTACCAAAAGCTGAAGATAGGCCTGCTTGAATGGGAACAATGACTGCTACCACTGCCAAGCCCCAGAAGCAGTTGACACCTATTTGTCTATACATAAGGTACATCACGATGATGATTGACAGAGGAGAAATCCAGAAATAATGTAAAAGATCAATCGACTGAAAAAAAAAAAGATAAACATAATATAAAAGCTTTTTAAAAAAAAACAGAATGTGTATGCAATTACTTTTTTTTTTAATTCATTAAATTTTTAAAGAAACATATTAGAATCAGCAAAATTAGGATTTCTTTACATAAAAAGTAATCTAGACTAAATGTAAAATATTACACATATGATTCTTTGTACAAAGTTTTTAATCTTTAAAAGTAAAAACTTGAAATTCCCATAAAACCAAAGCGTTTTGAAAAAAATGTGTGTTTTTTAAACCCTTTTTCTCTTGAGAGCTAACAAGGCAGTTCAATTTTTATTTTATGTGAAAAGTTATACATGTATATGTAAATAACATTACTGATTAAACAGAAAATAGTTAAGTGACAGAAAATTTAATTCTTAAAATAAAAAACAAAACAATTTACAAATAGACTTTTCAACTAACAAGAGAACAAAGTTTTCTAAAATATCTTTAATAGAAAAGATTATAAACAAGTACATTGGATCCATTTAAAAAGGAATGACATGATAAAATCAAAGGAGGAATAATGGAAAGCTAAAAAAATTATTACTGTAAAACTTACTGAATTGAATTTCTCTAAATCAGTTGATAAATGATTGACTATCTGTCCTGAAGATGTATACTGAAATGCTTCTGTGCTTAAAGATAAAACCTGCACGAAATGTATTCAGCCATTTAAAGCTAACTGAAAATCATTTAATTTTATCATTCTAAGTAACAGGGGGAAAAGTGATTAATATTCATTAACAAGATTAGGTTTGAACTTTTAAAATAAGTATAATTATACATATTTATATGGATTAAACGTTACAGCTTAACCCTGTCTTTAAAGAAAGCATATACACACTATTTTTTTTTTTACCTTTCTGTATATCAATGCACCTACTGCAACTTTCATTCGTAAGGCTAAATGCTGCATGATAAAAAAATAGGTAGGGTTTATTAAAATCTGAAGTAAACCACTTAAGCCAAGAGCTGTTCCTATTCCGTAGGCAGTGGAAATATTCACTGATCCCTCTTCATCATTGAAATAGGATATCAATAAGCCAATAAGGAAAGGCTGTAGCAATTTTATAGCTTCCTAAAAAGAATAAATTAAAAACAAAGATATAAAAAAATAATGGATGATGTAACATTTAATCAGAAATTTAAAGCACTACGAAGGAAATGATATTTTGATATTTCGCAAAGTAAATTCTTTATTCTTTATAAGTAAGAAGGAAAATATTTCCCAAAGTGATACTTACAGACAAGAAAATTAAAATACCAGGCAAAATCCACTGCCATTTAAATGCCCAAAACACAGCCCGGAAGAGGCTCGCTCGTCCCCCCTCTGTATACTTTTGAACTTCTTCTTTCCAGTAGCTTGGAGCAATAAAAATATGAAAATTTAAAAACATATGAAATCTTAATATTTTTTTTCCAATTCAAAAGTTCTAATCAATAAACATAAATATTTTTAAAATCTGACTCATTTTAATTATATCTAAGCTTTTACAAATATTTTTTGTACAAGTTATAAAAGGTCTGGTCAATAAAATACTAAGGGATAAAATAAAAATAAAAAAAGAGGAAAGAAAAACAAAGAAATTTGCTGACATACAAATTCAGGAAAGACTAATTTGCTGAAATTTTAAATACAAATTAAATTGGAAAAACAATTTTAACTGATTTGTCATCTTTTTATTTTTTGTCCTGCCTACATGATAATGTCAACATAAAACACCATATTTGTGAAGCATAAATAACCAATAAGATAGGAAATATTTTTTAACCAAACTGAAGTCTTCTTTTCAGTACTTGTTATGAGTTTGTTTTATTGTCTAATGTTGTGTGCATCGAATCCTTTATCAGACGCCTCCTTCCGTACTATCATTGTATATTTAGAGATACATAAATAACCGAAAGTACGAGGGTTGCTATAATGATGGCAATGTCTACTAAACAATAAAGTCTCACAACATGAAATATAACATAACTTTAACTACTCCAGACTACTCTGCAGTCTTCTCTCTCAACTTTAATATCCAAATCTAAAATAACTCGTCTGTTTCAATTGACTCCTCGCCCCTGAAAGAGGTCGCAGGGGAGTCGGGGGGGGGGGGGGGGGCTACCTGAGCTTGATAGCGCTTTGTTGTTGGTCAGTGACCAAAGGTGCGAAGTCACATCTTTGTCCAACTCCCGAGCACATGGTCATTTTGATCTGCGCTTTGCAGATGGGGATGAGGGGAACATAATATAGGGGTAGCTGTGGTATCGGAGGGGACTGTGATCTTAACAGTACTAAAAATTCAATGTTAAAGGCCCAATGTATTCCAGACCATATCTAAGTAGAGTAATTTATGGAATTTAAGATTGGCTCACCTTTCAAGTTTGGATTCTAAAAAGCTGGACTCATCTTCTTTAGAAACATCACAGACATTGAGAGAAGAAAGCTGATTTTTGAATCCCAATTTAAAAAGTGCATTCATCCACCTGATAGAATGTTTATGTACCAATAAAAAAATTCACTTTAGAAATGCTTCATATGAGTAATAGCAAAACCAGAGGTTCGCACATAGATTGAGTCACTGAGAATGATTTAAAGAGGGTAGCCAAAAAGTTCAATAAATACTAGAGAATATATTCTATTTATTTTAGCTTTTAAATATAATATTCTTTTTTGTTTAAAGGGGGAGGGGGGGTCACAAAAACCAAAAAATGTTTTCAAGTGTGTTGCAAGTAGCAAAAGTTTGACAACCACTGAGCTGGACCAATAATATAAAAAAAAAACAACTTAATAAATGTTTAAAAAATTTGTTTTTTTAAATCGTATACATTATCATCCAATAATTGCTTTACTTACCAGAATGTGACCTTAGAAATAATGTTGGCATGGTCATATGGACAAGATCTAGATGTGTGATCAACCATGACTGTATCTTTTTTTTTTTTTTAATGAAAAGTTAAAAAACAAAATGAGCATCATCTTTAGAAAAAAAGCGATAAATGAATGGGTGGTGAAAATATTTCAGTTATAAAAAAAAATAGGTTTATGAAAGTATTTTTTTGTTAACTATTATTACTTAGAGCATCTGACAATATGGCACTCAGTCAAAAAAGTGCATACATCTAAAATAAACATTTTCTTTTTTTTTCGGTAATTTGTATAGTTGAAATTGAGAATTTGAAATAAGACTATGACAATTCACACATATGTATGTCCTCGCTATTTGAACATATGTATATATCTATTATTCACACATATATACATGACAGTTGCTACCATTTCAATAATGATATTAGTCTAATAATAAATAATTTTTGTATTATTAATTAGTGTTGTTGTTTTTTTTTGCAGTCAAATATTTTATTGTAAAAAAATACCCTTGCAAATAGAGATGGGAAAGACTATTTGCAGAATACTATTTCCATTAGAGGTTTATTTTACTATCATTTTTATGAGCGACTTTAGGGGCAGGAACACATGATTAAAAAAATACATCAGATCAGTCATTTTCAATCATTTCAATTATTAATAAATTATTTAATCCTTTTTCAAAAATATATATTTAGTTCTGGATCCACCAACACGAAACACTTTCGTGCGGAACGCGCGGAACCTTCCGGGCAGAAGTTTCAACTTAGCAAAACTCTTGTAGATCCACCGGGACGAAACGGTGAGCGCCGAAACAACTCACCAGAAACAAGATTTTTAAATGATTACTTCGCACTTTTTCCTGCTAGTGAAAAAAAAATGATACTTTGAAAAGCAGAAAATACTGCATCCTGTGTGCCTTTTTGTTCTTATTACAAATAAATTGTCTAGCTGGAAATGGAAAACTGTTTTGTTAAACTTTTTATTCGATTGGTAGCCGTTCATTTTTTTTCATGCTCAGCCAAACATTTATTTAATAGCATTTATGTTTTCAGACAGCGCTTCGATCGAAAGAAATTTCATTTGTAGAATATGTAGATAGGCGATGTATATTTTCTTTCAGAAATTCATATACAAAGACTGTTGCCGGCCAAAACTTACAGTAATTCATGTTTTTCTGTCAAAATTCACTTTGTTGTTATTGTTTTTAATGAATATACACTAATGTGAAACATTTTTCTATTCGAATCGACGTTTCTTAGCAGCCATTTTGTTTATTTATCATGACGGAAAATGTAGCTCTCCGGAAAAAAACTCTGCAAGCAGCGAAACAGATACGGAATTCGCAATGCCCTTAGATACCAGAATTTCGTCTTGGTGGATCCATACCTTTATATTGCACTGATAGTTTAATTAATATTGAACATGTAATGACTATTATTTATCATTTTTATTGTTAGTTTAAAAAAACTATTAACTACTACCACCATATTTGTTGCTCACTTAGTATCTTTAAGCTTTAAAAAAAAAGTATTGACAGAATTCAGATATTCTTTTGAATCATGTAAATGACCATAAATAATGCTATTAGTATGAGTTATGAGAAGGGCATCTCACTATATAGCCTTCAACCAGGGATGAACTTTTATGCACTAAATATACACATGCTGTGCTTTTAAATTGAATTGCACAAAAATAAGTCCAAATAGTACATGTGTGTGATGGACACTCTTGAATATTATATAGATGTAAATTATAATACAGTGCCAAACATAGGGATTTGGGAGCCTGCGGGGCTTAGCCTCTTTGGTGGCCCCTGCATTTTGACATTTGACATCATGACATGAGATAACATACTAAATATTTAATGTAAAAAAAAATCCCCCCCCCCCAAGCTTGGGCTTCCCCCACTCTGATATAATATTATATAGGCTTAAGATTAAGTAAAGTCAGTATGCTACATTGTCAACACCATTCATCAGTGAAGTCTAAATTAATCATACATAGCCTATTAATACAATTTTTTAATTCTTCCTTTCTCATGCTTTGACTTCTACAAGTCATGTCAACTATTAACTAATATAATTTAGACATTTCAGAAAATTAAAATTGTATTCCAAACTGAAGTGATGAATATTAATTTACTATAAATTAGTGTTAATTAATAAAATAGTACAGATCTAAATAAATTTTCAGAATACCATACAGCATACAATAGTGTACCTTATTTATTGCACGGGTGTCTCTCATATATTAATTGGTATTTGAACTATTTATCAATGTCAACAATGCCCTTATTGCCACAATCATTGTAACTGTCAGATCCTTCTTAAGCCTTCTAGGAATCTTGCAGCATTGCAAGACACAAACTCATAACGGCATAACTTGAAATCTGTAGTCGTAAAGATAAAATAAAGATAAATAATATTATAATATAATGTTATTTATTAAATAACATTTTCATATAACAAATAAATTACCGAAATTGAACCCGACCCTCGGTTGCTAATTTTTCAACAATCTTACAAGTGTCAAAAAAATAGTTTTCTTTACTTTCGTTTCTATTCACCTTTCTGCAAAGTGCAAATATTTTATTCTTTTCCACTTCCTTACCGCGTAAGATAGACTACTCTAATAGCAAAAAAATATTAATTGATGTTTATGGTATCTAAGAAACGTCAAATCCACAAATCAGCAGTCAAAACAAAGTCATATTTGTAAATGTCAAATTATTTAAATGAAAGTTTAACATTAAAATTGATAAAAACTTTGTCTTTCGTTTTAAACTAATAAAGCTTATTTTTCATATGTAATGGGCGATGGTATGCCTTTGCCTTTGGCTTTGCAAGGCAGGTTATGCCAGTCTACGGACATAATTCATCATTAGTAGACAATAGTTACGAATTACGATTAGTATCATTACTCATGTTCATATGATGTGATATACTAATTTAAAACTATTTAGCAAGATCATTGTGACATACCGTAAAATCTAACACTAAAAAATATTTAAAGGAGTCATCTCATGATTTCAGCATTAAAAAAATCATTTACTTTAAAATTGTATTAATTTCATTGATTTCATTTTCAACTGACCCTACCTGAGCCCTATCTTGACTTGCGTTTAAATTTTTTATGTTATGGTTATTCAATCACTGTCACCATTGTTAGTTTTTTTTTTTTTGTGATTGCCAGATTGATAATAAGTCAACCCAAATTAAGCTAATTGTAATAACCATATTTTGATTTTATTTCTTATCTAAAGCTCTGCTTTATTATGCTAATATACGTTCTATATAGCTATAACTATATACATTTTTTTTCGAACAGCCACTGCTAACATGACATGGTGTTGTGTGCTTTCCACATCAGCTTTATTGAAAGCACATGATGCCACTAAAGACAGTGTGATTGTGCCGGCTACATCAGCTAGCATGGCAGAAAAAAGGGTTTTAGCATATGCCCAGACTGGTCAGACCAGCTGGGTGTGTGTACTGCTGATTGGCCAGAATGGCAAGGCAAGTGTTTCTCCTGCCACCATGGACAGGGGGAGTGGGGGAAGGTGTAGTTTACCTAAACCCTATCTGCCAGATATGGCAGGTTGTGAGAGTGTGGGAGAGTGTTGTGTGCCAACCACATCTGTAAATACAACCAAAAACCTTAAATTATAGTCGATTAATTTACTTATCTATCTATCAGGGCTGCCTTGATGAGGAAGCAGCCCGAACACTTTTCTGGGGGCCCCCAGCCATTAATGGGAATTTTTTCATTCATGTCTTAATGGGATAGCCTTGAAAAAACTATTGAGCACATCAGTGCCTAGAGTCACAGGAACTCCTAGCCATTACATGTACTACAATGATAGGGATAACCAAAGTGCCACCAAGTCACCCAGTTATCCTATCATAGCTACAGAGTTTGTATATAAAATGCCCCATCACTTGATATCTGAGATTATATAAGCCAGTGTTTCTAAAAGTATGGGTCACAACCCACCACTGAGTCACACTCTGATTTAAAATTAGGCACCAAAATTCTTTAATATCTTATTGAGAATGTATACACATAATTTCATTTTTTTCTTTTTTACATGTGGGTCACACAAATTTAACAGGTTTCACAATGGGTTGCCAACAGCAAAAGGCTGAGAACCAGTGATGTGAGACATTTTGGTAACTATAACACTGTGGTTTATATCAAGACAACTTATTTTTCCCTTTCACTATTTTGGTTTAAAGTGGGGAGGGGGGGGAGATAAGGCTGCAATTCTACCATTTAAAAAAAATTTACCCCAATAGGTAAATAAAATAATACAGTCATGCCTTCAGATTTAAATTAAATCCATTCCTGTAAGTATTTTGAATGCCAAATCTTGTGAGCTCCAAGTCAGTAATTGTTTTTTGTTTGTGTTATATGTAGATCATCTAACATAAAATAATCTTTTCCTGGGTCCCACAAACATGATTATTCAATTAATTTAAAATAACACAATAAGAAAACCTCAACATTAAAATAAGTTAGATGCTTTCAATACCACTTCAAACAATGACGAAGCTTGTATGTGATAAAGGTGGCCATAGCAATGGAAGAAAGTACTCAAAAACATCCATAAATAGTGTATTAGAATTTGTATTAAACCAATTGCTAAACTTTGGGACAAATTTTGCTCATGTTTATTTTTTAATTCCTAGTTGTTCAAGTTTCAGGGCATTGAAGGTCTAATTTTACAAATATGATAGTTAGAAACTCACAATGTACATGCTTTCTTTAACTATTGTTTATACATTTCTACCAACATATCTATTTTCCATTTTATTTTGCAGATTATGTTGTCATATTGTCTTTTTTTTATTAAAATCATTTCAGAATAATTCATGAGTATGATGATGGGATCAGCTGCCAGTACCAGAATGTCTTTACCCCAAAGTACCAAATCAATAGAAGAAGACCCATTAGAATATAAGTGTAAGTAAAAGTGGGACTCAGCACTTGGTGAGACTGACTGTTATATTTTTTTTAAATTACTGGAATGTTGAATCCCAATATAGATTCATTTCTCACTTTTTAAATTATTATTTTGAAATACAATTTAGTGATGCTTTTGGCTGAAATTAAAATAGTTATTTCTCAATATTATGTTTTTTCCTCAGCTTTAGGTTTTGCTCCTCAGTTACCAACTTCTTTACCTGCACAAAAAATAATTGAAAGTGTTTCTGAAAATTCGGAACAAAATAGTATGGCACAAATTGTGACAGATATGGCTTCTTTAAATAAATTTGGGAAATTGCTTCAACAACTGAACCTTTCAAGTAATGAAATAGAGTCCAAAATAACATTATTCAAAGAAAATTCAAAATTACATGAAGTGTTGATGCTTGCAACTGTAATAGTTGTAAATCTTTATGATACTATGCAGTCAAGGACTAATTTATTGAATTCTGTTCAAAAGCTAGATGGTTTTTATCATGAAATTGAATTAGAGGACAGAAAACTTATTGGAGAATACCTTTCTAGTATTAGGTTTACTAAGGAAAGTTTTAAAACATATCAAACTATTTTAAAGGAGGAAGAGTTAGACAGTTTTGATGATCGGCTCTTAAACAATGAGATTCCAGTGGAGCAAAATAAATTGCTTCTCATATATCTTATTCGTGGTTTGTGGTGGAATTTCTCAGATGTCAGTTGTGATTTTTGCTTCAAACTTGCAGAAGATGGGATTTTAAAAGAATTAGTCAAAGATTTAAAAAAGCTAATTGGAAAAAAAGAAGATGAATTGGTAAGAGATTTTAAAAAACTATGAAAGATCAAAGAACCTATTACTTTGTAGACATTTAAAGTAACTTTAAAGATTATACATGTATCTTTATGTTGATGAGTGTAATATTCACTGTCAAGGTGAGGAAACCAATACAACGTCAGTGACCCTAACTTAAGAAGATTATAGCCAGTACAAACTGTGTGTTTTCACTGAATGGCAACTATATGAGAGTAAATAAAGTATAGTGTATGTCAGCATGCTATTTTTATGTTCACCACATGACATCAATGTTATATAATTTCTGTTAATGTGATAGCTTTTGACGTTATATATTTTTCCTAGAGAGAATGTGTAACAATATTATTCATGTTAATGCGAATGTTTTGTTGTAAAATAATTACTTATTAGCTATTGATAAGATTTTAAAATTACAATCTTAAATGATCTCTAATCGGTAACAACTTTACTTTTAAAAAAAATATTCATTTGGCTTTAATTCCTATTCTAACTTTTTATTTACTTCACTTTTTTATTTTTTCTCAGAAAGATTCATTTTGTTTTGAATCCTGCTTGGGCGTTCTCCATAATTCAGCAAAAAATGATAATCTTCGACCACTATACAGAAAATACAAAGTAGTTGATATTCTAGTAAAATTTTTCATTTATGAAAATCTGTCTAGTAAGTTATATGTCAAATAATTAAAGAAAATTAATAGACAATTAAGCAAGCTATACTTCCATTAATTTCTAAATGTGATTTTTAGTTTTATCATATTTAGTGTGGTTTTTAACTATCAAAATTTATTATGAAAAATAAAAAAAATTTCCACAGTTTTTAGTATGTGATAACAATGTAAACTATCAAAACTGTAAATTGTTTTTTAATAAAATATCTAGATCTTAAAACAGTAGTTGAAAAACAAACATAAAAAAATATTCTAAAATTCTATTTTGATTTAGATTGCTTATATTTATTCAACTAAAGTACATATTTATGCAAATGTCTATGGCTGGATAGCAAAGTCGATAGTAAACTCGACTCACATGTAAAGGATAGAGGGTTAAATTCCTGGTAAAGCCAGATATTTTCGCCGCTGACTTGGAGAGGGAGATGGGTGCCACCAAGTCTTTAAGCCCACAGAAAGGACGTATGAAAGCACATCTGTATTTCTTGGGCGACCTCTCTTCCGTTTACCTTGGGGGTTCCACCTCAGTGCCTGCCTTGTGATACTGGCTGCTGGTTTGCGTAAGGTGTGTCCTATCCAGCCCCATCGCCTCTTTCTGATCTCTTCTTCAGCTGAGAGTTGGCAGGTCTTTTCCAAAAGGCTGACATTGCTGATGGTGTCTGGCCAGTGAATTTGGAGGATTCTTCTGAGGCAGCTGTTTGTAAATGTTTGGACTTTCCTTAGTGTAGTCTTAGACATCTTCCACGTTTCCGCTCCATACAGCAGGACTGATTTCACATTGGTGTTATAGAGTCTAATCTTGATGTCTAAGGACAACTCTCTGGAGGACCAGACATTCTTTAGCTGCATGAAGGCGGCTCGGGCTTTACCAATTCTCGATTTGACATCTGCCTCTGTGCCACCCTGCTGATCTATAACACTCCCCAAGTAAACGAAGGACTGCACCTCTTCCAGCTGTCTTCCTTGTAGGTTGACGGGATTTGTGCTGGTGGAGTTTATTTTTAAGATCTTGGTTTTGTCTTGGTTTATATTGAGGCCAACCTCGAGCGCTGCAGCTGAGACTTTATCTGTCTTCTCCTGCATCTGTTGGTGGCTGTGGGAAAGGAGAGCAAGATCGTCTGCGAAGTCTAGGTCGTCAAGCTGGCTCAATAATGTCCACTGGATTCCATTTCTTCGTTCTCTGGTGGATTTTTTCATGATCCAGTCAATTGCAAGAAGGAAAAGGAATGGTGACAACAAGCATCCTTGTCTGACTCCAGTTCGCACCTGGAAGCTTTTTGTGAGCTGTCCTCCGTGGATTACTCTGCATGACATACCCCTGTACGAATTCTTTATGATGTTAACTATCTTTGGTGGGATTCCGTAGTGTTGAAGGAGCTTCCAGAGGGTCTCTATCTATACTGTCAAACGCCTTTTCAAAGTCCACAAAGTTGACATACAATGGTGAGTTCCACTCTAGGGACTGCTCTACTATAATGCGAAGTGTTGCAATCTGATCTGTGCACGATCTGTTTTTTCGAAAGCCTGCCTGCTCATCTCGCAGCTGTGGGTCTATTATATCTTTCATTCTCTCCAATAGAATCCTGTTAAAAACCTTGCCTGGTACAGATAGTAATGTGATACCCCCATAGTTGCTGCAGTTGCTGAGGTCACCTTTTTTTGGAAGCTTGACAAGGTAACCTTCCTTCCAGTCTGCTGGTATGTCTTCTTTATCCCAGATCCTCCCAAAGAGAGGGTATAGCATCTCTACTGATGTATTCAAATCTGCCTTTAGTGCTTCTGCTGGAATGTCATCTGGTCCAGTTGATTTTCCATTTTTCATCAGGGTGATGGCTTTCCTGATCTCTTCTCTTGTGGGCTTTTCGCAGCAGATCGGGAGATCCACTTTGGCTGGTTCAATGTCTGGGGGGTTCAGAGGTGCTGGTCTATTAAGGAGTTCTTCAAAGTGTTCAGCCCATCTGTTTAACTGTTGATCTAGGATGTTTATAGTTTTTCCCTGCTTGTCTTTGACAGGTCTTTCTGGCTTGTTCATCTTCCCTGAGAGTCTCTTGGTTATGTTGTATAGCATTTTTATGTCCCCGCTACCCGCTATATGCTGCCTGTTCTGCCTCCGCTGCCAACCCCTTCACATAGTTTTTCTTGTCATTCCGAATACTCCTCTTTACTACCCTGTGTGCTTCTGCATATTCTTCTTGAGCCTTACCCTTTGTTGCCCTGGTTTTACTGTTATTGACTGCTGCCTTCTTTTTCTTCCTGTCTTCTATCTTGTTCAGAGTTTCTATTGTGATCCACTCCTTCTGGTGATGCTTCTTTGGACCCACTGTCTCTTGGCATGACGATCTTAAGGTTTCTTTCACTTTCTGCAACATATTGAGTACACTATTTTCTTCTTCCACCAAATCTTGAAGCACTTCATTTTTATTCTTCAGCACTAAGTTGAACTGCTCTTTAGTTTTAGGGTCTTTCAGCAGGCTAATGTTGTATTTGACTCTTTTGTCTGATATGCTGTTGAGAATTCTCTTTAATTTCAGCTTCACTCTTGCTACCACCAGGTGGTGGTCCGATGCTACGTCTGCCCCTCTTTTCACTCTTACATCTTGTAATGACCTTCTAAATTTTTTGTTGATGCAGATATGATCGATCTGGTTCTCACTTGTGTTGTCTGGAGATATCCATGTACTCTTGTGTATCCTTTTATGAGGAAAGATGCTACCTCCGATGACCATATTGTTTAGTGCGCAAAAGTCAGCAAATCTCTCTCCATTTTCATTCATCACCCCAAGAGCATGAGTGCCCATGACTTGTTCATATCCAGCGTTGTCGGTCCCTATCTTGGCATTGAGGTCTCCCATGAGGATAGTGAGATCCTTGTTTGGGAAATTCTCCAGAATCGTTTGGAGTCTGCTGTAGAACTGATCTTTTTCCTCTTCGTCGCCGTCGTTTGTTGGCGCATAACACTGAATTATATTCGTTTTGATCTTTTTCTTCTTTGTACGGAAGGAAGCAGTTATGATCCTGGGGCCGTGTGCTTCCCACCCAATCAGTGACCCCTGTGCCTGTTTGGACAGCATAAGTCCACCCCTGTGAGTGGGGTGCGTCATCCTCTTCATGTCCAGAGTACAGCAACAGCTCTCCTGATGTAAGTCGTCTCTGTCCAGCTTGTGTCCACCTTGTCTCGCTGATGCCTAAGATGATCAGGTTGTTTTTCCTCATCTCTGATGCTACCTGTGCCATCTTTCCTGCCTCAAACATGGTCCTGACATTCCATGTACCGATGGTGATTTTCCTGGTTGTCAGAAGGGTAGTCGGCTTTGTGGCTTCCTTTCGGCTTTCACCACAACTAAGCTTCATAGGTCTTCGTGCTGAAGAACCTTCTTCTCCCAGGACAAAATTTTCTGATTTTTCTGTTGTTCATGTTTTTGTAGCAAAGGGTGTTTTTACAGGATGGGGTTGCTAGCCCCACGCCCAACCCTCCTCCTTTTTCAGCCGGGCTTGGGACCGTCCTTGGCGGAGTTAACTACCACATCAGTTAAGGGAATTTTTTTAAAAGTACTTCACTAAAATTTATAAAAGAGAGAATGAATCCATTAATAAAAAGTTGATTTTTAGTTTAACGAAAAAGAATCTATGATCCACTTATATCAGTAAAACATTGCTTGTTATAAATCCATGATATTAATCAATATGATAATCTAAAAACATTTATGGTGTGTATTTCTTTTGTATCAATTTTTATAGTGTGTATTCTTTTTTATTAAAGCATTGCTTTGCTTTTTATGAATTTTATCCTACCAATTGGAAAATCTGGTGCCTTTATTAAATTTTACCTGTGAACTATTCTAGGTTTGTTTAGGTCTTCTAACTTTAAAATTGTATATATTTTTTGCAGCAGGTTCATGGACTGTATTATGATGTATGATTTTTTTTTATTCATAGACAGTTCTGAATAAGATATAATAATATTTAATAGACTTTATGACCTTAACAATGTCTTTTTATTGTTAGAACTAAGAATTTACTGCACTTTATTTTTGAGATATGCAGCTTTTATAAGTCTTTCAGAAGCTGCACATTTATTTTGATGAATCTTAAAATAATTTTAATTTTTGTCTTTACTTTGACAGCTAATAACTGGTGGCCTATGTTCTGTGTGATTGTTTTCTTTAACATGATTTCAAGTTTGCTATGAAGATCTATATCTAACGAAAATTGTTGAGTGGTGAATGTGTTGGTGCTTAGCATTCATTGTGGTTTTGCATTTGAGTTAAATCTTTTGTTTATAAGTCATGTTGAGACATATTTATAATTTATTAGTGCCTTGTATCATTTTGACACTAGAGCAGCACTATATTTGTCTATAATTAAAATTACAGGTCTTTATGTCTTGAAAGTCTGATATCAGTTTAGCTCATTCTATTCGTCTCCATCTTGTATCCACAGTGCTAGAAAACATATTTATATCATAGCCCATCATCCCATTACCAATTGTTATTCAATGTTCTAATGTTCCAGGTCCTAAAGTTGTAAAATAAAGTCTAACACTGGCCTGTGGAGATTGGCTGTACGGACTTATGATGGATTAATGTTGTAATGACTTTATAAATAATGTTCATCTTTTTCAATGGCTGAAACCCATACCATATCCTCATCTTTCATCATTGCTTAGAACCAGCAAAGATGACCCTGAGAAAAATCTCATTGAAATAGATTATAAATATGTAAAATCATGCTTTAAGGAAATAAATGTATGTTTTAATTTTTGTCATATTG
Organism: Bulinus truncatus; assembly: GCA_021962125.1. Lineage (NCBI taxonomy): Eukaryota > Metazoa > Mollusca > Gastropoda > Planorbidae > Bulinus > Bulinus truncatus. The sequence goes on along the minus strand of JAGDYQ010000184.1, from coordinate 1,326,369 downwards.
CTATACATCTCAATTTATTCACTACAAATTTTTTTTTTTATTTATTCTTTACTAGTTTATTATATCTGAATTGAAAGAGTTAAAAGGCAACTAAAGCTTTCAGTAAATATCTTTTGAGTTTTAGGAAACTAAAATTAAATTAACACCATGTCAGTGGCGGTGCAAAAAAAAAATAGTATCAACTAATCCTAATCCAAATTTAAATGATTTGTAACAATGAAAAATAACTAATGTTTTGAACAAATGATTCATTTTTTTTTTTTGCAGAAGTAATGATGTTAGTTCTTATCACTTTGGCCTTGATAATAGATGAAAACCAAACACATTTATTGACATCAAATGAGACAGTGTTTGATCTTATTTTGAGCATTTTAAAATCTTCACTCCGAAGTAAAGAACATCGTTTTGATGGATTCAGGTTTTTTTATTAGCTTTTTTAAAAATATTATTTATATTAAATAATTTTTTATAATCAAGTCTTTAATATATATATATATAGTATAAGTTAACTGATAATATTGCTAAAATGTTTTAGTAAATATTTTAGTTAGATAGCAGAAGAAAAAGGCTTTAACTCTTCATATATATTTCTACATTTATTTTTACTATATTATTTTTTAAAAGATACAAAATTGGGCAAAAAACTGCTTAGTTTTCTAACAGAGAATTTCTTTATTTTAAATTCATCTTTCATTATACTTAATTAATTTTTTTAAAATAAATTTCTCTGTTTATTTGAATTTCTAGTACTCAAGAGCTACTAGTCTCATTAACCAAACTTTGTAGAAATGATGAGGTGAAAAGGGTTTTGGTAAAAAAAAATGCTCTAGACTTGGTGTTGTCTGTACTGAATAATGGTAAGCTTGATGAAAAAGAATGGGCAGCTAAACTACTATGGGAACTGTCATTTGCACAAGAAAATGAAATACAAATAAGAGTGAGTAATTTAATTTTTTTGACAGTATTAAAATTAATCAAACATAGTCAACTTTATAATTCAAAAATAGGATCTTTAACAAATTTCAATTTAAAAGTGTTCTGCATTATTTTAGTTTTGCAAGGCATTTTTCTTCTAAATATTACTTTTGATAATCAAATCTTTATAGGATAAATTTAATTGTTGAAAAAAAAAATTATGTAAAACTATAAAAGTTACATCTTTTCATAATTTTTAGAAATATTTCTAAGTATTTTTTCTGAATAGGAAAATGAGCTGCTTATGACAATTGTACAATCATTGACCACACATTCCAATCATCACATTGCAAAAGCTTGCCAGGGTGTTATTCTTTCAATCAGCAGAGAAAAATTACACTCAAAAGGTAGAAGTGTGATTAATTTACATTAATATTTGAATTGTAGGAAACGTTTTGTAAAATCACATTGATCTGTGTATCTTGAACTGTACACTGACAGACTTATTGATGTAAATTGAATGCATTATTCAAAGAGCCACCTTACTTTTTTGTTCTTAATCACTGTTCTTTTAAATTTAATAAGATAAAAATGAGTTGGCAAATTTAGTAAAAATATGTAAACCATTGATAAACCCTACTTTCACCAAGGGTTTTTAAATTTACAACCTTAGCAAAATAAATAATAGAATATCTCTTTTTTTTCATTTCAGTCACATGATCTTTACATCTTCTCTTTAGTGCCCCTATTTTTCTATCATTTATTCACTTGAATGTAATTTTTTTTCTTTTAATTAATATATAACTTAAAAAATGTGATATTTCTTTTTTTTTTATATATACTTTATATTATTTTAGATAAACAAACTTCTTCAAAAGCTAAGAAAGTAGAGCATCAACAAGGTCATATTATGATAAGCTATAGCTGGGCGAATCAAAAAGTATTGATTCAGGTAAATATTAAAATTGATTGAAAATAAGACAATGGTGCAAGTTTGTTAATGGATAGTGGAATAGTTTTGGCCACATCATAAAAGGACAACTGGTATAAAAACAGTTTCCAGATAAGCTTCATGCTTATTAGTCAACATATTAAGGCCCCTAGTTCACATTATCACTCCACTAGTCTAGTGCTGATTTCTTTTACACCGAAGATTTCAACTTAATTAGAAAGTTTTTAAAGAATGTTATGACATAATAAAACAATGTCTATTTCAGGAAAGAGTTATTAAAAGCTACAAATAAAAACAAAATTGATAACTATTGCCTTGCTATGTTTAATTTATATCTACTTTCCTATAATGGATCTCAATGGCAGTTATTAAATTAAGACAATGATATAAAGTGTTCCAGCACAAATTTATACTCTATATTAAATGTTCATGGTGTGTGGCTAGTATTTTTTTTACTGAGATTAAACTGCACACCTGTATTTTATTAACAGAATTATTTAGAAAAAAAAAAAGAATTGGTCAGTACATATACCTGTTGATTAGCATTTAGAATTAATTCTATCCATCAAAGAGCTTTGAAATTCTTTTAGAATATAATTATAAAGCGCATGTTAATTTTACAAATGTTATACATCATTTAGAAAAAAGTACTTTTTATTATATTAAAAGATTCGTGATGCCCTAAAAAGCCATGGCTATGCAACATGGATGGATATTGACAATATAGCAGGCTCATCAGTAGAAGCTATGGCGGAGGCAGTTGAAAAATGTGATGTGTTTTTGATGTGTATGTCAGAGAATTATAAGGAAAGCACTTCTTGCAGAGCAGGCATGATTAAGGAAATAATAATAATTTTGTTCAGTTTTATAAGTAACATATCAAATAATGGATAATTCAACAATTTTTTTTCAAATGTAATGAATCGTGATGCCTTGTTAGTTTATAAAGAAAATTTAAACATTGAATTTTTTTCAATCCTGTAAATCAATCAATTTTATAACCAAAAAATTGTTTCCTTTAATTTGCACAAACTAAAGTAATAATTTTTAACGATAGCTTTTAATTAGTGTCTACTTTTGTATGGAATTGTTCAATAATAGCAAGGTTTAAGCTTTAAATTACCCTTGAGTCTGTATTGAATTTTTCAGAGGCAGACTATGCATTTAAGAAACAGAAACCTATTGTCCCACTTCTTATGCAAAACAAATATATACCTGATGGATGGCTTGGATTTCTACTAGGATCAAAGATATTTTATGAATTTACAGGTAATGCGTACACACATTCATTTAATTAAACTTAATTAACATTTTTATAAAAAAAATAACCTAATCATTATGTTATATGCATGTAAACAGAAACCTGTCTCAAATAAAATATCAGTCAGAATGAGGATTAGGCAGGAAATGTAACATGACATTGTCAGTAAACAGATTCATTGCTCACACTGCTTCAGTCCTACTCTGGTGTTTTTTTTTTTTTTTTGTTTTTTTTTTCCACAAAATATGACACTATTAGACATTTTACACAATTCCCTAGTATCATTTGAAGGGAGGGATTTTTCGACCATTTTCCTTCATCTGAATCACAATTATTACACAGTTATGATAGCATTTTTAACTCCATAGTAAATAGTCCACACTCTCATGTATATTGACTAGATAAAAAAAGCATGTTAAGATAGGTCATGTGAGAAGAGAACCATCAGCTTAGTAGTGATCATATGCTGCTTGCAGGCATACCAGCATTTTTACTCATTAAAAAAATATGCTTGTTTGCAAGACATTTCAAGAAAATGAAGTACAAATTTCTGCTTGTCTTGCAAACACTAATCTTGCAAGTTACTGCATGGTTTCTGATTGGGCTAAGAATATTCTAAAATGGCTCTCTGTGTGTAATCTCAGAATAATTACCTTTGCCATTAATATTGTTATAGACATATTTGTTCATAATTTGTTATGTATTTATTTATTGAGGAGTCAGAAACATCTTAATGTCTTTATTAGTTTTATCAAATATATTTACTCATACTCCATGGTGTATCAGGTGTATATACATGATGTACTGTGCCTTTATCTTACACCACTGATTTAGAAAATATTGTTTAATGACAGGAAAGTATGATTTCAATTCTAAACTGAGAGAACTAATTAAAGAAATAGGAAACAGGGGAAAGATAACTGAACGTGTAAGTTTACCTTTTGACATTTAATTTACATTTTATTTTAGACAAGTCAAAAAAAAAATATTTCTTATAAAAGTTTATGATACATGTGTTGAGTTTCATAATTTTTTTTAAAAGGATGAAGTAGACATGGCAGTAGCAACATTCCAACAGCCACTTAGTACCATTCCACATGCAGTGAGCCAGAAATTCACTGTACAGGACTGGATCGCAGAAAATAAACTTTCTGAGTAAGAATTAATCATTACAGTGAAATACCTATTCTAAATTTCCTCTTAGAAATTTTCTATTTGCTTTTATTTTTCATTTTAAATTTCAGACTTGCCCATATTTCCAAGCTATCTTGTGAGAATTTGCTATTTTTAAAGAATGTCTCATTTAGGGTAAGGACAAAAAGAAACTTGTAAAAATAGGCTTTTGTTTCAGAACAATACAAATAGAGCCATTCTTATGGATATGCAAAATAGGCAGCTACCAGACAATCTGAGCAATTGCCAGGGAACCTGGGCTAAAGTTTTTAATAGTTGAGGAGTCTGGAGGGGGGGGGGGCAAGTTATCAGATTTATAGGCACACAATATTTGCAATCAGTGATATTAACATTTTACTTTTCCTATAGCCCTAAAGTTATATTCACCCAAAAAAAACCCCACTAAGAACAGCTCTGAATAAAAATGTTAAACCCATTTTAGAAAAGCGGCAGTGCAGCTCTCATCGACCTCATGCATGGCCTCCCCTGAAATATATCCAGTCATTAAAAAAAAAACAGTAGTAAAAATATGACTTCACTGAATTCTGATTAAAACTTCTATTGAAAATTAAGTATGTGTGCTACAGTATTTTAGGTTATGGGTATGTCATTAACTACTGAGTCATTATTGGTATAAACTTCTAAAATATCTCCATTATTGAAAATCACAATTTGATTTAAAGCCAGCATTGATTGGATTTATACATAAACTAGCAGTGTACCTGGGTTTGCACAGGAAGATGGATTGTTATGTGAGACTTGAGACATATCTATTGCTCATATCTGACACCTTGTTAGGGTAATAAATTGGCACTAGTTTACACATAAAGTGTGTAAAAGCAATCTATATGTTATCTGTAAAAAAAATTATGGTTTACCCTTCAACACTTATATCTTATCCCGGATAAATTGTAATATCTACAGTCTAATAAATCGCATTTGTATTTGTATAATTATCATCTATTTTAAGGAACTGAGCATACTTTATATAACTGGTTAAAAAACAATTTTTTTCTTGAATACATTATAGTATACATAAAAGATACTGAAAATGATTTTTGATTACATCATACGATCAATCTAAGTATGATGCTGTGCGCTATCTATACTCTCATTCATGGAAGTGGTCTATTTTAATACTGAGATTTATCCAAGAAATAAAAAAAATGTATTCTCCCATCTATACAAGAGAAAGCAGACAGAATACATACAGAAGTTTACATTTATATATACATGTATATAGATTAAAAATACATTTTAGCTACATCATTTGTTAACACTTCAAATAAAATGAGGAATGATTATAAGGCCTGTTTTTATTAGTCTTACAATTTTTACAAGAAATTCTCATTATAAATGACCTTGGCTAATATGTTGTTGTTTTCAGGCCCCTGAATTTTATTTCTCTTTAATTCTTGATCTTATAAGTGGAAAAATGACAGCTAAAGAGCTCACTTCTCTCATGATGGTCCACACAGCAATAGAGAGGATTAAAAGTTAATAGCTTTAATTTAATTTTTATTTGATCTGTATTATTATGTTTTTGTTTTTATTGTATTAAAACAATAACTCATGTATGCAATCAGCGATATTATTTTGCTTTCCTTGTTAAATATTTTTCTACAAATTCAATTTATACAATTATGTGATATTATTTTATGCTTACTTATGGATTTTCTTTCATTTATTTGACAGATATTATAAAAATTCATTTTGAGATATTGCTTGGCATATTTTTACAAATTCATACCTTTTATTATATTTATTTACATGCACTAATATTATACCGTGATTTTTTTTTACTTAATAATTATTCTGATAATATAATAAAACAGTTTCTTTTGTCGTTTTCTTTCATTGCAACAGATGCCATTCTAATCATATAGTGTTACCATACTTTTGGCCATTATACAGTAAGCCATTATAAAAAATTTGTTAGAAAAAATTGTCAACTATATCTGTTTTATTTTGCTGATTACTGAATATACATGCCATGAAAAGTGGATATTTCATTGTTTTTATATTTATATATTTGAATGAAGGGTCTCGTGATTACTTGTAAAAAAAATATTTTTTATAGATAAAATACAGTACAATATATTATATCTTTCCATTAGACTTAGAGTAGCAAAATTATATTAATATCTAGTAATAACCAATAGTTAAAGTTCATTGTATGTTAGAACATCTTACCATAAGTAAAAAAAGAACGATAAATGAGATAATTTATCTAGTGTTTGTTTTATTTTTATTTTTTTAAGGAAATGTAACAATACTGTTTCATTTTCATTTCTTAATTGTCTCTCTGTAAATATAAATTTCAAAAATTTATATTTATATATTTTTATTTACATAAAAAAAAATACTGAAAGACGAAATAAAATTTCCCATCATAAGCACTAAACTAACATTGATATTTTACCAGTCATTTTTCTACAAATATTTTGACAAAAAATCTTGCCCTCGTTTTGGAATAGTATTATCTGTATCTTGAATACCTTGATTGTTACTTTCTGGTGGTCTTTTAGGTTGAGTCTCTTCATTTTCTGAATCACTAGAAAAATTTTCAGCTTGTAAGATTCCATGTGTGCTCTGTACAGGTCTTGAATCAGAGCTCTGTTCACTACTGCTATCTATGCTGCTTTGCATAGTTTTTAAATCGCAGACTTGCTCACAACTGCTATCTATACTTTTTTGTACAGGTCTTGAATCAGAGCTCTGTTCACTACTGCTATCTATGCTGCTTTGCATAGTTTTTAAATCGCAGACTTGCTCACAACTGCTATCTATACTTTTTTGTACAGGTCTTGAATCAGAGCTCTGTTCACTATTGCTATCTATGCTTCTTTGCATAGTTTTTAAATTGCAGACTTGCTCACAACTGCTATCTATACTTTTTAGTACTGGTCTTGAATCAGGGCTCTGTTCACTCTTGCTATCCATACTTCTTTGTACAAATCTTAAATCAAATCCCTGTTCCCTCCTCTGCATAAGTCCATCAAATATAACACTTTGTACTGGTAAAGGTCCCGTTGTCTGGTCCCTTCTAAAATTAAAATGGTTATCATTAGGGTTCTTTTCTGAAGAAAGTAAATAATTCATACCACCAATGGCACTTGCTTCCCCTGAAGACTGGCTTGAGTTATCTGGGCTTATCAACACAGGTCCTATATCACTTTCTGATGATACATGAATCCTTGTTGCACTAATAGTTGAAAATTTTGAAAAGTCATTCATAGCTCTGTTTAATGAACTAGATAATACATTTTGAAGTAGTACTTTTGATTCATCTCTTTGAGGATACTTTTGCAGAGTCATGTTGTGAGAATTTCCCACAGAGGGTCTGTTGCCCTTACTATCATCATCTGAATCACTTTCAGAATCTGTTTCGTCAGCATTAGGATTGGTCTCTATGATTTTTTCAGGAAAATAACTGTCAGATATAATTTTAAAAAAAAAAAAATATTAAATTTATTGCTGAAGACTTTACCTTAGTGAGCGAAATGTTTTATTTATTAAATCCGTGTGTTTTTAAATTAAAAACGATCTATTTATTTTTGTTAGTTTTTACAAAATTAAGTTATGCTATATTTTAATTACCATGCTTCATTAACAAGTGCATTATATGTATAAAAATAAAATTATAATGTCAAACCTTTTAATATCTTCGGGCTCAATGCTATTAATTAAGTAGGGAACTTTTTTCCATTGGTTGTAGTACTCTAGTCCTAACTTATTTCCAGTATCAAATCCAAAACTTTTGATACTAAGTACAATGAATGGAACTTTGGAAAAGATCATCATGCTGCCAAGCTTATTTCTGCAATGTTTGCCATCTTCTGGTTGAGCCATACACTGAACTGATCCAATTAATTGAGCATCATCAAAATACTTTGCATTTTTGTAAGGTTTAACTTTTATGGATTTTAAGATATCTCTGGAATTATGTAAGCCAATTAACATGAGTCCATATGGTAACAACAAAAAAACAGTTACAAATCTATATTTGAATAATACATTATAAAACCTGATTTAAGAAGTAAAATATTAACCCTTTCGTTGCTAAGTACTCTAAATGTGATGTATTGCCCAGTGCTAACCTTCGAAATACAAAACTTTCTCCCTGTGCTGAGTTATTTTTTCGACCTCAAGTGACCCCAGGACACCAACGAAACGTGACGGTATTGGTCAATTTTAATGTACCCGGAATATTTTAGCAGTCATTGTGTATTGCCACCTGCTTTCGCCCAAGGTTACCGTAATGGCTATTTATCTGGAGGGTTATGGGAGTAGCAAGCAAATACTATCTGTGTAATTAGGGGTGTTTGGGGAGGAGCTAAGCTTGAAAGAGAAAGAGGGAGAAAGAAAGAAGGGAAATCGAGAGAGAAGAGAGTGAAATAATCCAATTTATAATGTAGATTGTGGTAAATAAATTAATGTTGATTTGTTTTTAGTAAAAAAAGAAGTTATTTTAATGCAAGATAGATTAAAGAATTTTTTTTTTAGTAAAATACTTCAAAATATGGTGTGACACACAAAGGTACATCACATGCCTTGTAAACTTATCTCTATTCTCTGTGAGTACTCTGTTTAACTCACATAACACACCTTCTTGTAAGCTCCTTTTTGTTATGAGGTTTTGGCTGAACAGTTGACGGAAAATGTTTCTGGTCCATCTATCATTGGAATGTTTAGCGATTCTCTAATCAGATCCAGCCTATTCATGACAAGTGCATACTTTCTCAAACCATTGGTCGGCAGTTAAATTCACCAACTGCTACATAAGATGCCAGTTCTAATGTGTTGCAACGAATATATTTATAAATTTAGATAACCTAAATTCTTAGCCCAAGCAATATGCACATTTCCATTAGCCGTGTTTCCACAATTCTATTGTAAGACAAGCAATAAATCTGACTTCTATCATCAAGCCCCAAATTTGGCCTATTGGAATAAAGTTTTACATTCATAACTAAAGTCTTGGTCATTCCAAACATTCCACGCACCTCTCCTTTAGATGGACTGATAAACAGATGTTATCTGTTGTGGAGATACTGTGTTCCCCATGTCACTATAGAAATATCGCAATAATGTTTGCCATTCTATCTCAAAATTCAAACTAGTATTATTTTCATGTCCCCATAGCCCCCCCCCCCATCCCACCTGAACGTCGTGTTTCTACTCTGTATAATGTTCTCTACTTAAACTGTCCTAACGAAGTCTTAGCCCCGCCCACTCCTTTCCCTGCTGATATCATCTGTGGTGGAGATGGCCAGCCGTGTTTTCACAATGACATTGTACACGTGTCTCTATCTTCCTAATAGTAAAACTTTCACACCCCTACCCCACTGAACTTAATATTTCTACTCTGTATACACGTTTTCTGCCTTGACTCTTGGTCCGTCCAAACATTTTATCCTCCCCATGGTTAGACTGATGACTAAATCTTTCATTTCTGACACTATGTTTGTTGAGATGGTCACCCTTGCCATAATAAAATAAAGAAATAATAAATGGGTTTCTCTCTCCAACGTTCCACCAGTAGAACATTTAAACATTCCTATCTGACAATCACTAAATTGAACAGTGGTAAAACAAACTACTTGCGGCAGTAAAAAAAAATCTGGTGTTAAAACTTCGCCAAACACCAAGACAGAAAATGGGCGTGAAGTGGGTGTGTCACAGTGTTTTCAGTCTAAATATACCATAAAGTGAACTTTAATCTCAACTTTCTTAAGTTTTTGTTAGTGAAACATGTAAAAAACTAGACAATGGACTTCCCCTCCAACTTTGGCTAAAAACAAACGTTTAGTTTTAGTACAAATGAATGAAAGCGACTATAGTCGTTGGTAGCAATTTTGCGTAGGAAAAAAAATGCGACTTAAGTCCTCCATAGCAGCGAGACTGTGAGCGACTAAAGTCGCCAATAGCATCGAAAGGGTTAATTAAGTTTAGAAAATTATGATATAAATCAATTGTATTTTTAAAGAGATGTAATTTTTTTACCTGTTCACAACCACTCTATGTGTTTCTAATATGGTTCGAATGTTTTCACTGCTGATGACTAATTTGCGGCACAAATGGCAAACCTGAAGAAACCAAATAAATTGAAATGTTAAAGAGGAACAAAATAGGCATTAACAATCTTAAATTTCTTTTTACAATAGCTTTAATTAAGAAAAAACTACAAAAAAACTTAGATTATTTTCCCAAAAAAACACAAATTTTAGTATATTTACAATTCATTACTTCATTAAATCTAAATATTTTGTCTTTTTTATCCCATGAGTATTTTTATCTTCATTTTTTTAATATACTGTTCAAACAATTGTATGCAGAATTTTCTTATTTGAATGCTTTGATAATTTGCCATTATTTTAATTATATTTTTTTTATTGCATGACACCCAATTTAATTAGAAGAATGAATCTATCCACAGTTTTTAAATCTTATTTTTTATTTATAGTGTTAACATCAAATTTTAAGTAATGTGGTATAGTATTAGAAAAAGGTAGAACTTGATATCTGTGTTTTTAATTTGGGTGCCCTTTTAAGGAACAGGTGCACATCTAAGGCAATATAAGAGACAGATTCGACTGAAGCAGGTACAATCTTAGTTGAATGCCTTCTTTTGTTATGCCTAACAGAAGCTTGAAACTCACATATGAGAAAATATTAGTTACTTATGGGATAAAGCTAATAAATAGATGATTCTTTCAGTGAATACGTTTATTGACTTAATATGGCTATGTTTCTTTTTTTTAACCATTTGCTTCAGCAACTGGAAGATTTGAGTTAAAACGTACTGTAAATAAAATACCAACAGACAAAAAAAGTAAAAAGTGGGCTGTACAGGTGAAAAATAAGTATGTAAAATGTTTTCTGTATAACATAAAATTACCATATGGAACTCTTTTATTTCAAGCATACTCTCTTCTTGTAATTTCACCATCTCTTTTATATCTTCCTCTTTTAAAATTTGTTCTTGATTTCTCTTATTCTCCTTCCTGATTGTTGAGCGTTTCATTTCAGAAACTGTTTTTATTGCTCTGGTCATCATTTTTGCTTTTTCTTGATTAATTCTTTCTTTCCTAAATACTTTTTCCATTGCCAACAATATGGACTTACCACCATTTTTCAGTAAATAGTTTATTAAAATTACCTTTTAAAATGCAAATATTCCTTTTTAAAAATGTTCAAAATATTATTTCAATAAAAAATTCCTTCACTATAATATTGTTATGCATGCCAATTGATGCCTAACAATAAGAATAATAAAATTTCAATACCTCTGGTTTGTACTGTTGTCACTTCATTTCCAACATGATTATATTTAATGACCAAATTGCACTCTGGGATGTCTAAGCCCTCTTCACCAACACTAGTGGCAATAAGTAGTCTTACTTCTCCTCTTCTGAAACGCTGAATTATCTCTTCTTGTTCCGACTGAGTCATACCTAGTAGAAAAAAAAAACATTAAAAAATGTTTCTTTTGTACCTAAGAAAGACAATGAATTTAAAAAAATACAAATGCTATAACGTTTTCACATCTTCTTTATTTACATACCTCCCTGGTCTACAGTTGCTGCTGTTCCAGTAAAAACAGTTGCTTTCAACTTTCGAAGACTTTCATCATCACACCGATTCAGCCAGGATGATAGTGCCTCAGTCAGAGCTCTAGTACGAACAAAGATAATTCCACAGGATTTCTCTCCCTTATCAATTAAAGATTCTTTTAAAGTTTCTTGTAGTATGCAGAGATTAGGGTTTAGATCATCCTTTCTTTTTTCAAGTAACTCTTTTATACCTTAAATAAGTATATTGAATAAATTTACTGTTAAAAACAAATACTGTTTGAGATGCTTCAGGGAAGATCATTTCCTAGCTACCAAAAACCCTAGGAATTAATACTTAAAATGTTTAAATAACTGGAAAGATAAAAGCTTCTTTTTTTTTTTAAACATACCAATACATTTATATGAAAAACTGAAGAACTCACCACAAAATAAATTGTAGAATGTTTCTTCACCAGTTGTACATTTTTCATTTTGACGATATTTATCAAATGACCTTTCCAAGTAATCTATTACATCTCTGAGTTGTACAAGATCATGTGTTTCAAGAGCAACATTGTAAACCTTTAAAACCACACAGAAAAAAAGTCAAAGGTCTGACAGACAAAAAAATGTTTTCAAAGGTCTTTAGAAATAAAATGTTATTTTGCCACCTTTCTCTATTTAAATGAATACAATATTTTGGTATGAGTCTCACACAATGAGTAGATTTCTGTTAGATACACAAATGCTTCTTACTAAGGTGAAGAGTATAAATGCACAATTACTAAACCAGATGAATATTTCCTGTGTAAATGGAAATGTTAATGCAATATTTAGGATGTTTAGATATATTAAAATGACAGCTAAATTGTATGAAAAAGTATATGTGTTACATAGTGGCCTGAGGGGTGGGAACATTTATGCCAATTCACTCCAAACAGTGTGCTAGATAACTGAATTCCAAATCAGTGATCAGATTCTGAAGCTACAAATGCTAATATTTTTTTTTATTCTAAGTCGTTTAATTGTGTGTTCAGATTTGGAATTTTAATATATATTTTTTTAGCTCACTTTTTTAGTTAACCTAAATATAAATGCCAAATAATAGTTGATAAAAGAAAAAAAAAAGCTTTTACTTACAGCCAGATAATCTGCTATAATAATAATGTATCTGACCAATAAATTTGTCTCATGGACCTCTTGTCGAGGTAAAGATTTTGCCATATTTTTCACCTGTACAGCCCACTGTCCATACTGTTGACTTTTTTTGTCTGTTGGTATTTTACTTACAGTGCTTTTTAACTCAAATCTTCCAATTGCTGAAGTAAATGATTAAAAAAAGAAACATAGCCATATTAAGTTTAAGTGATTATCTAAGGACATGTTGTTTTTTTTTGGTACCATGATCGAAAAATTATTATAACACTAAAATAGTCTACTAATCACACAAGGACATAGAATGATGTCCCCCACTTGTATATTATAACTGGATATTACAAATAAATGAATAACAACCCAAAATCATTTTTTTTTTTTATCTCCAAGAATTAATTTAAAAACCACTGTGTTATATGAAATACAGCTTGCTATACTTAACAAAATAGAAAAAAAATTGAGTACTTACCATTAACATAAAAGGCTAATTTGTCTTCCAATTTCATCATCACTTTAAAAATTTGTTGGACAGTTTTATCGTTGTCTCTCTCCCTGAGTTTTTTCATTTCTGAAATAAATATAAGATTTTTTTTCTTTTATTGTAATTTTTACTTAGCCAATTAAGGATTAATTTTTATCTTGATATTCATTTAAAATAAAATGAAATCTCTAGTCAAATACCTTCCTCAGGAACTGGCACAATGGTTTTCAACTCTTGTTCATTCTTTACAACTGTTGAAATACTTTCTGCATCCAAATTACCACATATGGTTAAAATACATTGCACAGCTTCATCATCCTGTTTAGCTTTTTCCACACTGATGGAAGCTGTTAGCCCAATAATCTGCAGCAACAAGTTAAAAAATACTATTGTAATATATTTTTTAAAAATAAGCTAAATAATATATATTGAATCAATGAGGAATGACACATCAATATTTGTTAAAAATAAAATGGTTAGTGTTACCCAGATTAAGACATAATCAAAGAAAATGCCACTACCAGTGAAAATAGTCTTGTACCATTACAAAGAATCAGTGGCTGTTTTTTAGTAACATTATTGGTGCCCCAATCTTCACAGTTAGTTTATGTTTATGAGTGGCTACCAAAAAACTGAATCAAAATGACAAATAAAAATGTTTTTTTCAAACTTGGATTGGTGCTTTCAGAATCAATTATAGTTTTATGGTCTGTTTGATTAGCAGTACATTCATAAACATAAATAGTGTCTCAAAACATTGCCTGTGAATCAAAGACAATTAAGAAGCATTGCCTCTCAATCAAAAGTGTAAAATAGTCTTCCAATGTAGTCCACACTTTGAACCTCTCCCAGTCTTTCAGCACAGACTCTAAATGTTCCTCCAGATATCAAGAAATAGACTGATATGGATATGCAATATGTAACAGAAAATGTAAAAGACAGCCACCATCTCATAGCATGGAAACAATTATGTGTGCAACAGTTTTTGGATCAATGGTTATCACTTCAATAGGCATGTTATTGAGAGTAAATTAAAAGATAAATGAGGTTAAGTAACTCTAAAATACCTTCACACTAAATTTAATTGTAATATATGAACTATTTGATCAAACAATGTAAAGAAAATCTATAGGAAATACCATAATAAAGAATTGTGCTTTCTGTTCAACACCGATGGATGCCTTCAACAAATGCACATTGAGCCATAAATAGGAAAGTTAAACATGGGATTATTAGGCGACGTGGTAGAAATTTTTAATGAAACCTAGTTATTCTGGTCTAATGATATTTCTATGTGTTGTTCTATGGAGTTCATACCCTAATTTGTTTAATTATTTTTGAAGTTTGTGTTCCCCTTAGCATAACCCGAATAGTGAAGCTTTACAACACACAGCTTATATGAGCCTACTTTTCATTCCTGAAATATTTGTAAAAACAATATGAGACATTATAGGTTGTTTGAGAACACAAAACTTACATGAGCCTATATTTCATTGCCAAAAGATACAATCCTTTATTCCTCCTTCATTTATAGAGAGTGGCTGGCAATTTGTGTTAAGAGTGAGTTCTGTAGCTTTTTCCATTTCATGATAAATCTTTTTAAAATTTTACTTGGTGCTGTTTTTTTTTTATCTCAACAGTTTTATAAATACATGTACATGTTGTTATTATAAATTATCTGTATCAGTATTTTTTATTTTTAATTTAAAAGTTTTATAAATACTGTATATTGTATGTTGTTAATGTTATTTTTCATTTTAAATAGCAATGTTTTTTTTTAATACATATTATGAATTTTGAAGAATCTTATTAAAAAATTTAACTTAGTGCTGTTTGATTTTTTCTTTTCCTCTCATCAGTTTTCTAAGTATATGTTATTATTGTTATTTTTCAATATCAATATCTGTATTTTATTTTTTCTTCAAGATAAACATTATGATCATTAAAAGTATGCTTTTGAAATGATTAACTTTTAGGAATAAGCTGTAAAGAATAAGCATGCCAAATTTCAGCATTCTATCAACATGGGAATCAATTGTTAGAAAGTGAGGGCTTTTATTAGTATAGATCTCTAATGTTAAGTAATCATCAGTTTTATCAAAACCAAAATTTCAAAAGTTTATTGTGCAATAAACTTTATTATTTTTTTTAACATTTAAATAAATAAATCACTAACATCATTGGATAACAAAGGAATAACATAGTGGAAAAAATAGACTTAAGTAGATTTAATTTTATGATAAAATTATAAAAAAGTAAGTTGTAAGAGTTTGGCTTTAAAAATATGGTGTGATGAATTAACAATTATATACTATATAAGCTAAATATGCAATACTTTTCTACCTGTGGTAGTTTGATTTCAGGATTATTCTTCTTTGTTTTCAGATAAGAATACATCAGTGAATTGTAGGGCTCCCCTTTACGAGTGTGGTGACATTCATCAAATATCAGCATGGAAAAAACACCAAGATGAGGCAAGCATTTCCTTTTAAAATGATTTTCTAATATTCTGGGAGTCATCACTATGACATCATTGTCTGGCATTATCATGTGCAGATGCATGCTGTCTTCACTGTCACCTGTCAGATGAGTCACCTGGGCAAAATATAGTTTTATTTGTAAAAATGTAAAGCTCTAAAAAACTAACAAGCTTTAGGATATAAAAAGTGTCCAAGTGTAACTCTTAAGGGTGCATGTGGTTCTACATTGAATTAAGTGGAGCTCCTATTAAAATTTTTTTAACTTTTTTCACTGGAACTAGTTGAATACTCTATGGTGTGGCTTTTTATTATAAGGGAAAGATTTAAATGTATCACTATTGATCCTTGTGCTTGTAGTGGTACTTAATATAAAGTAATTTTATTTTCTCACTGCTAATTATGTCAACATTTATATTACAAAAAGTCAATAGAAAGCTTATATGCCATGATCCTCAATTCTGGTTAATATTATTAATTAACTTTTTTTTATAAAATAATAGAAAACATTTTACCTCAAATGGTTTAGGCAAATATTTTTTTAGACTTTTATACTGCTGCATGACCAAAGGAACAGTTCTTGCAAAAAATGCCACCTTCCGCCTTGGCTCATTGGCTAGGATATAAATTGTATTTCTATAATCTAATTTTTATTGTTTTTATCAAAATCGTTAAACATTTTATGATACTTTTTCTTTAATTTTTAATTCAATTAATAATTCCATTGTTTTTATTATACTGTATTTTTATAGGTTTTAAACTTCTGCACAGACATTTATAAAGATTAGCTAAAAGCTGCAAAAAATTATAAGGTAAATGAAATTGTTCAATAAATACAAGACCTAGATTGTCTGTCATTTATTTCATCATGTTTATTAACGGTTATACATTGTATTACTAAATAATTATCAAATTTACCTTAATAAAGACTATAAATAAAAATTTAGTTGCTTTGTGTATTTGGGAAAGATGGATGTCTACAAACCTTTCCTCCCTTTTAAATGATCGAGTATTATATAAGTAGCTACTCTAGTTTTTCCTGACCCAGTTGGTGCACAAATAATTGTATTTTGACCTTTCAATGCTTGTTCAGCCAGCTCTTCTTGATATTTTCTGAGAGTTAGTTGGGAAGTTTCTGATGATAGAAATCAGTCTTTTTTTATGAAGAAAATTTCATTATTTTTGTGTAAACAGCCACTAAAATTATTTTATACATGTACATTAGGGATATGACTAAAATGTAACCCTAGTTCCCCATATCCTATTTGGTGGAGCTTTGTATCACAAATAAAGAAAATATGGGTAATTTTTGTTTTGCATAAAAAAAGTTCACCCTCCGATCGACACGAATATTTTATAACATACA
The DNA here is from genome assembly GCA_021962125.1 of Bulinus truncatus. NCBI lineage: Eukaryota > Metazoa > Mollusca > Gastropoda > Planorbidae > Bulinus > Bulinus truncatus. Next base: position 1,309,033 of record JAGDYQ010000184.1, on the reverse strand, counting down.
AATTTTCAAATATTTCAATACAGGTTTCACCATTACAAATAAAAGTGACATAAGTATAATATTTGCTACAATGTTACAATGTTCTATTGTGCATTAGTAGAAGAAATTTAATATTCAATTTTTCAATGGACTTGCAATATGGGAGTAAATCATGAATCACTTTAATTGCACACTCTGCACAGATATTAGAACATTTCGTTGGTATAGAAGTTGGATCTGTGGACCATAATGTTTTTAATGACTTCAAAGTGTTTGTATGCTGCTTACAAGCTTATGATAAATTATCAAAGTCAGTAGTATTGAAACACTGGGCAGAGAACCAGATGTCAGCCCACGTACCACTGATGAAATCACATGCTGCCATAGCTGTTTGCAGATGCTCATCAGAACGAATGATGCCAAACAATAAATTGCCCTTGAGTACCATCTCTTATACTGATTTTTGGAAGTGATTGAAAATTTACTTTTGGTAAGCTTCCTCTAGTTTTGAAAATCCTGTAGCATTTTTTTAAAGCCATGTCATCTCGCCAGACCCTTGTTCTGATTTCTTTAGTTGTGCTCCAGCATTTTCAAATGATGTTTTGAGTTGTTCATACTTTTCTGCTTTTGTTAAAACAAATGACCTCCCCAAGGACTGCCACCTTGCCGCGGTGGGGGGGCTTGCGTGCTTTGATAACCCCGAGAGCTAAGCTGGCTGGAGCCTCGTGCTCCTAGTAGGGCCTCCCATGCCAGACAGGTCAACGGGTAGAGGCCAGACGAAAAGCAGTCCACTGGTCCTCCAGGTTGGGGGTTGGGCTGGGGGTTAACAACCCACTCCCGTAAAAAACAAGCTTGTTATAGAAACCGAAACAATGAACTTAGAAAGCAACTTAGCTGAGGATGAAGATATCTCTCCAGTAGAGCTTATGACGCGAGCCGGTGAAAGCCTTCGGGAAGTCAGTGCGCCGACCTATCTTCTGACAGCCAAGACCAAAACCAAGATCGGAACCTGGAACATCCGAACCCTGTATGAAAGTGGCAAAGCAGCACAAGTCGCAAAAGAGATGAAACGATATGGGCTCCAAATTTTAGGACTGTGCGAAACCAGATGGAATGGAAATGGACAAACCAAACTGGCAAGTGGAGAAACTTTCATCTACTCTGGGCCAGAAGAAGAACATGCACAGGGAGTTGGACTGCTCATGACACCAGATGCAGCCAAGGCACTGATAGAGTGGGAGCCTGTCTCTGCAAGGATACTGACAGCACGATTCAAGTCCAAGGGAAGAAACATCACCATCATACAGTGTTACGCCCCTACCAATACGGCAGATGAAGAAGAGAAAAACAACTTCTACAGTGCCTTACAAAATACCATTGACAAAGTGCACAGAAGAGACCTCAAAATACTGATGGGGGACCTGAACGCCAAAGTAGGAAACGACAACACTAATAAAGAGCTTATCATGGGCAAACATGGCATCGGAGATATGAACAACAACGGAGAACTGTTCACGGATTTCTGCGCTTTCAATGACCTAGTCATTGGAGGCACCATCTTCCCTCACAAAAACATCCACAAGAAGACCTGGATATCCCCTGATGGAAAAACTAAGAACCAGATAGACCACATTTCCATCGGCCGCAAGTGGAGGAGAAGCCTTCTGGATGTGAGGGTGAAACGAGGAGCAGACGCTGCATCGGACCATCACCTAGTGCAGGCTACCGTGAAGCTGAAACTGAGAGCCCACAAGGACAAAGCATAGAGACCTTCCTTCAAGTACAACGTCCAGAGCCTGAAAGACACCAGAAAAACCACAGAGTACCAATGCAGCCTGAAAAACCGCTTTGAGGCACTAGCTGACTTGGCTGAGAAAACAATAGAGGAACACTGGCAGGAGATTAAAAAGAGCTGGACAGATACCTGCAAAGAAGTCCTGGGAAAGAAGACAAAAAAGCGCAAGGAGTGGCTGACTGCAAGCACCTGGGACCTCGTGGAGGAGAGGAAAACATTGAAAGAGAGGATCAACCACAGTCATGACCAACAGGAGAAAAGAGACCTGCAGGCAAAGTACTCGGAAATAAACAAGAAAGTGAAGAAGAGCACCAGAGCAGACAAGAGGAAATTCATCCACGACCTAACGGAGGAGGCAGAAATAGAAGCAGGCAAGAGAGATATGAAGAGGCTGTACGAAATTACCAGGACCCTGGCAGGCAAGAACACGCAGCAAATGTGCTCTGTGAAAGACAAAGACGGGAAAACCATCACAACTGAAAGTCAGGAGAGAGAGCGTTGGGCCCAGCATTTCACAGAAATTCTGAACAGACTCCCACCAAAACAACCCCCTACTATACCACCAGCAGACAGTCTTCTAGATGTCAACACCAACCCACCCACTAAAGTGGAGATCACTAAGGCGGTGAAGAATATCAAACCAGGCAAAGCCGCAGGTCCAAACGGCATACCACCAGAAGCCCTGAAAGCCGATGTCCCCACAACAATAAACATGCTTCTCCCTCTGCTCCAGAAAATCTGGACGCAAGAACAAGTACCTGCTGAATGGAGACAAGGGCACCTCGTCAAGCTCCCGAAGAAAGGTGACCTATCCAGCTGTAACAACTGGCGAGGCATCATGCTCCTGTCTGTTCCCAGCAAGATCTTGACGCACATCATGCTAGAGAGACTGAAGGAGGCTTTAGACAAAAGACTAAGAAACGAACAGGCAGGCTTTCGGCAGGACAAGTCGTGCACCGACCACATCGCCACCCTGCGCATCATTATAGAGCAGTCCCTTGAATGACAGTCTCCACTCTACTCAATCTCCGTGGACTTCAAGAAGGCCTTCGACAGCGTGGACCGGGATGTTGTCTGGAACCTCATGGCACACTACGGGATCCCACCCAAGTCATCGCCATCATCCAACAAATGTACGCCAGTTCCACATGCCAGGTTATCCACAAAGGCAAGCTGACGGAGCCTTTTGAGGTCAGGACCGGAGTGAGGCAGGGCTGCTTGTTGTCACCGACCATCATCCTTCTGGTAGTGGACTGGATCATGAAGAAGTCCACTGAGAATGCAAACACAGGAATTCGATGGACCTTCACCAAGCAGCTTGAAGACCTCGACTTCGCGGATGACGTCAGCCTACTGTCACACCGGCAACAAGATGCATAACAGAAACTGAATAGGCTCGCAGACGAAGCAAACAAAGTTGGGCTCAACATCAACACCAAAAAGACAGAAACCATACGGCAAGCAACAAGATCCTATCCAACTACAAGGATCCAACATCGGTGAGGTGGACAAGTTTGTCTACCTGGGCAGTGTGGTGAGCAAGGATGGAGGAGCAGACGAAGACATCAGAAGCCGCATCAACAAAGCGAGGCACACCTTCAATACCTTGCGTCCCATCTGGAACTCTACCGCACTTTCTGGGCGGACAAAAGTCCGCATCTTCAACACCAACGTGAAAGCAGTGCTACTATATGGTTCAGAAGCCTGGAGACTGACCAAGACAACCACCACAAAACTGCAGGTGTTCATTAGCAGATGCCTCCGCAATATCTTACGTATCAGATGGCCAGAAAAAATCTCCAATACCGCCCTGTGGGAAAGAACAAAGCAGACCCCCATTGACCAAGAGATCCGGAAGAGAAAATGGGGCTGGATAGGCCACACTCTGCGCAAGAGCCCAGACAATGTCACAAGGCAGGCGCTAGAGTGGAACCCGCAGGGAAAGAGAAGAGCAGGCAGGCCAAAGGAGACATGGAGACGCTGCACTGAGCGAGAGATGAAGGCAGCTGGATGGACGTAGGCTCAGCTGAAGAGAGACGCCCAAAATAGAGTTCGCTGGAAGAGCGTTGTTGAGGCCCTATGCTCCCACGCGGAGTCAGAGGATTAAGTCAAAGTAAGTCAGTAAAACAAATGAGCAGCTGATGTTTGGTGAAGTTGTTGATGTACTAAAATGATCATTTATGACATGTTTCAATACTGTATCTAGAATGTGGTGATATCATACAATGTATACAGCTTTTTCTAATCCAATATTTTGAAAGTGTTTCTGTAACAGTGTGACTGCACCAATTCTTCAAGTATATGATGCAGTTGTGTCAGAGACAATCATTTTTATTCATTGAGCAGTTTTCATTCGGGAAAAGTGAATAGAAGAGTAGTATGGCAGGCTAGGGCCCTAAATAACATGTAGAACCAAAGAAAGAAGAAGATATTTTTTTCCATTGAATATTGTCTCTTCTTTTGCATTTGCCTGCTGAAGAACAGCGAGTCTGACCTCCCTTTTTTCATTTTTATAACAACAACCTCATGTGCTTTATTTTATATGGTTTTTCCATCAAATTGTAAGCATCCGTGTTCTTTTTTAAAGTTTTCCTTTAAATTACTTTGTAATTTTTCTCCTTCTTTCATTAGACCTTAGTAAATGCCGCTTTGAATTGGAGTAGATCACAGAATCTTCTGTATCCGAATTTGGTTATACACTTGATTCAACTCTTTCTTCAGTAAAGCTTTCTGTGACTGTGACCCTTAAAATAATTTCATTTTTCTTGGGTAAATCTTTAGTGAATTATCTTCAATAGCCTACTTTTCCTTTTGTTGAAATATGACGTCATAGAACTCTTTGTCTTCTCAGCACAACCACTCTCCTTTCTCATCTCTTACATTAATTAAACATCGCTGTGAAATCATAGTTTCAAGGACTTTTATTATGTCTTTCAAACTTCTTAACAACATTGACGATCATGTCTTTTCTGCTTTTTACATCAGAAGCAATTGTTTTATATCTGTTCACCGTATGTAGTTCCATTGGGATTTTTCGCTTTTGATCAAGACTGTCAACAGTCTTTGGTGATTTAATGCCTTTTCGGAAATACACTAGATTTGAAGTCCAAATTCTCTTGCTCGTCTCGGAAGCTAGAGCATTTTTGACAGAACTGCTCTGAGACAATCCAGAAATGACACAAATACTAATTATGCATATAATAGTTGCCAAATGAAATGCTGACGGTGCATGGAACAACAAAGAACAAAATTACAGTTAAAATACTAAATGCGGGTATGACATACGATTTACTGGGCATGTGGAGGGTGAACTTTTTTAACAGTTGAGGGTTGTTATTGATATTTTTTGTTTAGATATGATAAAAATCCACTTGTGGCAGTATGGGGAATAAAAAATAATGAACAAATTTTTTTAGTCATATGCCTAATGTACATACATAACCAAAGAAAACAAATTCCAAAATCTTTAACTACTTTGTTAATATTAAACAAATCCAGTGATATCATTCTTTACCTTGTTCTTTGTTATCTTCATTTTCATCAGAGAAATGAGAATCATTTGACAAAAGAGCTTCTGAAGTTTGTTTAGATTTAGATTGAGGTTCTGAAGTGAAATTGTCATGATCAACTAAACCCCACTTTAGAAATAAATTCCAAGTAGTTGAATTTTTGTCATCCTGGAGGTTAATTTTCACTTTTGAGGAATCTACAGAGATTAATAAAAGATACAATTAGTTGTGTAGAGTGCTTATCTATAATAATGCATATAGAGACATTTTAAGTCTACCCAACAAATTGTAAATGTATGTGGGCAAAATACTTCAAAAAGGGATTAATAGAAAGTGAATCATTAGTACAAAGAGTTACAAAATTCAACAATATAAATGAGTTATTGATGGTAAATAAAATGAAATAACAGCATGAATGATAGGCAAGCTTAAATAAAACAATGTATATAAATTTTTTGTCAATGATTTATCAAATAAATTTACACTTAATTTTTTTTAAAACTAACTTTGCAATAGACTATCAGCATCCATTTCTAGATCTACATACCGTAGTCACTTATTGTAGAAAAGGAGGAATAACTGGAACAGGATTTTATTTCCATGTATTGGTTAGGTATGTCTTGCATCAAGTAAGGCATGGCAGTTTCACTGTCTTGATTTTTGTTCTCTGCTAAATAAACAAATAAAAAGTTTTAGAAAGATAATAGTTCGAAAAGAATTTATTGAGTAAAAACTTCAAAATATTTCCCATTTATTTTGTTTTTTCATTTTTAATTCGTGTACTATATTACAGTAAAAACACCAATATAATATTATATTATCATAAAATTATAGTACTCTGAAGATTAGCCAAGAAAATATTGTGTAATATTTCTGGTTAATTGTTTTTAATTACTTACTCTTTATATCTGTCTGAACATCGATTGCAAAAATATTTGAACATCTTTCTTTTACAGCTTTTACAAAAAGATGTGGCCAGTCAGGCTTTCGTCGTCTAATGGACCTAAATATTTGTAGACAAATTTCATGGCTTTCAGGCTCTTGCTTGCATTTTTTGTTGTCAATCTTTTAAAATAATATGGTTTATTATATATTTATGGTCCAGCGAAAAACTGTTGCTTGACTACTAAATGGACATACATTTCAATAATATTATCACATAGGCATTAAAAGGCATTCTACCTCGTTAATTAATTTATGTTTATATAAATTATCAAGTATGAAATTCCAGTCCTCTTTAGACAACTTGGCTGAACAGCCATCAATGAGATGAAATAAACAACTAATGCTTTCTTTTAAGTTTGTCCTCGTGTTAGTTTCTGCTCTTTGGTTTGTAAATAAATTTTCATCTGGCATAAACAAATGTCACAATTATTGTAACAAAGGATCAGCATGAGATATAATTATACATATGAATAAAACAAATTGGGGGGAAAAATTTTATAAAGAATAAAATGTCTTATTAGTTTATTAAAATAGCTTGAATAAAAATTGCTCCTTTTGCTAACTATTTATAAAAACAAAAAACACAAAAACATTTACCCGAGTTCATCAGAATATTAACAAATTCTTGAATAGCAGTTTTGTTGTCTAAAACCCATTCGATTAATTTTTCATTTTTCATTTCTCTTGTCAATTTAGTATCTTCCAAGTATGCCTGTACTTCTCCATCTTAATGAAATAAGAATCGATTGAACAATGTATTTATTTGCAAATTTTAATGTGGTAGATCATTTTTTCAGATTATATAATCGTCAGGATAGTTGAAAAAAAATTATTTTAATTTGAAACAACTGTAATTGCATGGAGGCTGGGGGAGGGGGGAGGGGTAAACTGCATTTAAAGCTTCCAACCAGTACATTCCCTCTAGCATGTTGATTAATCTTGCAGGTTTCATTATTGGCATTGAGGACAACAGTACAAGTTCAACAGCCAGACACAATAACTGAAGCACTGGTTTCTAATTTGATTGTCGCTGTCACTTCTTCATTTCCTAAATTGGATATCGGAAGGTATGATACACAACCTTTCAAATGAGTTGAAATTGCAGCTGATTCATGATTGTTGGACCCCTGATAAAAAGTATGATTTTAGAACTGTCAGTGATGGAAACAGAGTTTTTAGATTATCAGACTATTCACTATTCACACTCATTGAGTGACTCAAATGTTAAAAGGTGCCTTTTGCAAATATTGCGAGCTGTTTCCACAAAAAGTACTTCGAAGAGTTCAGGGGTCATCTGTCATCAAACCATGCACAAAATTTTAAGATATCAACGAAGATTAACGTAGCCACATGCTAAGCACATGGCACAAAGGCTCTCATAAAGATGCAAGCAATTTTGTTGCATTATTGGAAGCCAAAGCAGTTTCTATAGATAAGCAGTTGAACTCATGTATGATACATGGTTTTATCTATACTTTATAATCTTGATTTCCCGAGAGATATATTTAATCACCCAACAAATAGTTAGACGCATCTAATGAATAAGTCTATAAATACAAACATACATACCAACAAGTTTACTCTGAAAGGCTTCAGGCAACAGGTAACAAATGAAAGTGTCAGTAAGAGAAGCCAACAATATTTCCTGTTCCTCCACTTTGGAAACATCCATCTTCGAGATTTTAAAGCTTAAATTCTCAATACAATTTTAAAGAAAGAAAAGCATATTTATTTAAAGGCAAAAAAATATTGGTACACAGTACTGACTATCAGAGATGAGATCTATAAAAAAAATCTATATATAAGTGGTAGATGACATGTTTCGAAAAAAAACTATATATCGGATTTTCCCATTAATTTAGGAAATTCAGGTTTCGGTAAATGTCATGTCGTTTTTGGTTTCAATTTCGTTGTCTATCTGAACTAAGTCTTACATTTTCCTAATAAGGCCGCTGCAGCCCCGTTGCGTGAAAATTCTACAGCAGGGACCAGGCATTCTACAGCATGGGCCGGGGGGGGGGGCAGGTAATACATTTTACTAAGTAGAGAAAATAAGCAGAGGGGGCCAAACAAAACGCAAGGGGGGGGGGAGCCGCCCCCCTCACGCTACGGGCCTAGGCCGCGCCGTACCATGGAGCAAGAGGTGCAGCCTTTACTAGGCTTCAAAATCTTGCCATGGAGATTTAATCAGAAGTAAAAAAAAAACCTCTATTACGAAAAAAATTTAGTTTAAAAGAAATGTTCGAATATATTTGTATTTCAATAGAAAACTCTTTAGAGCATAAGTATTTTTTTTTTGGAACTAACTTATTCTTACTTTGGCTAATTGTCCAGTTCTCCTTATAAATTCTCAGCGATAATGGCAGATCCGATAATTCCATCTTAGATATTGCGGAAAACTCGTTTTTAAAAGTCACTCCAACAATGAGTCTTACAACAATGTATTTTGTATTGTGTATAATTTGTATTTATGTAGGCTAAATTGGGAGAAGGGGGGGGGGGTATGTATAGTGCTTGATAACTAGATTTTATATTCACAATTATTTCGCAGAGGTCAGAAGGTTATTATTTTCTTACTAAATATAATACAACAACGATTCTTGACAGAATTGTAACTTATAAGTGAAATGCGAGACAAAACGCGTCACGCATGAGGTGTTTGCGGAATGCGTATAGATTTTCAAAAAACGGGACAATCACGCAAAATGCGTGACGGGTGGGAACCCTATGTGTGTATTGAATATAGTTAGCATAATCATTCATAAAAAAAGGACTACAAGTTTAAATATATATAATATCAGTTATATATAAATTGTATATGTTGTTAGTCCAATACTTTATACAAATATATACATCTTTGTTCGTTTGTGCTTTGTATATAGCTATAAAAACATCAATCAATTTTTCTCTAAGAGTTAGACCGGCAACACTCACGCCTCGTCCCTGCGGCCATTGTACAGCATAGTGGTGGCCATAGATGACGTCAATGAGAGCCGCACTCCAGTTATTTAATAACTTGAAAAAAAAAATACCTTAAAGAGCCGCACCATAGTCGATTTATCAAAATTAAGTAATCACAAATAGTTGAGTAATAGAGAAAACTGATAAATATGGGAGCCGAATAAAACTTATCTAAGAGCCACCCTTAGTGTGCTGAATAAATGAAATTGGGAAAGAATCAGCATTCCAGGCCCGTAGCGTGCGGGGGGCACCCCCTGCGTTTTGTCTGCCCCCTGCTTATTTGTTCTTAGTAAAATGTATTACCTCTGCCCCCCCCCCGCTATTGCCTGGCCCCTGCTGTAGAATGCCTGGCCCCTCCTGTAGAATGTTCACGCTACGGGGCTGCAGCAATCATCAAATCACGCAAACAAATGCGCATTGTACACCCCTAGGCCAGGGCCGCTTTATCATATAGGCACAGTAGGCACTGTGCCTAGGGCATACGGAATTTCCAAGGGCCTACGAAAGCCAGGATGGCAAATAAGTGCCGCTGCATTCTTGAAAAATATTAAAAAATGAAATCGGGGATGGCCTACGACTTTGAAAGTGCCTTGGGCCTAGGATGACCTTAAAACGGCCCTGCACTAGTCAACCTTCAAAAAGATTGTATTATAAATTTGCAAGTTAGGACAGAACTGCCAACATGAGTATGTTGCATGTTTTGCTTGCAGTATGTGCATGAGTGGGTGAAGCAAATGAGTAATTATAGATTTAAAAAAAAAACATCACCAAAAAAAAATTATTCCCAATATTTTAGCTTGGCATTAGGGAATTTCCGTTGTTGTTGTTTTTTTTTTAATCAGCTTAATTTAGGTTTCAGTGTTGTTACACATGTAAGCTCTATGACGACACTGAAACCAGAATAGTGCTTAGAGAAAAAAGAATAGGTCCACCTAGTCTTCTATGATATTATAGATGACTTGCAGCTAAGGTCATCAGTTCGTTGTAGTGCCCCTAAATAATGAAATACTTGTCTAGTAAATATTATTGGTGAAAGAATTATATTCGGTAGCAGTGGTCCACGATACAAAGCGTCAAAGGTGTTCTGTTAAGCAAGTTCAAGGGATGAACAAAAAAATAAGCTTCGATAATCTGATATATATATATATATATATATATATATATATATATATATATATATATATATATATATATATATATATATAAGTGGAAAAAAGTAAAAGTAGTGATCATGAAACTTCACACTTCACAAAAATTGAGGCTCACTGCTCTTGAGCACAGCAACAATTTTAAGTAAACCCTAAATTCTAAATAGGGGAGAGCGGGGCTAGTTGTAGCATGTTTGAAGCTGTGATTTTTTGGTATAACATAAAGGAGGTAAAATAATGACTCCTCCGTTGATTTCATGACACTGGCACTTACAGTTTTACCAAAAATCAAAAAACATTCAAAACAACTTCGGTGAGTAACTTTTTTATATTTTTGTAAAATCTTTACATAATTAACATTTTGCAAAATTTTAAAATAATACAATAGCTAAATTATGGCTATGAAACTGTTTTTATTGATGACTTTGTCAGTAATCATATTAGTATCACGGATAGCTAGTTATTTCGATAAAGGCACTTGTTACTCGACCCACTAGAGGGTCGACTACTAGCATATGTACGGTCGACCCGTTAATTTTTTTCCGGGGATTTTCGCGCAAATTGATATCTATCTCTATCCCTAACCCTATCCCTAACCCTAATCCTGAAAAAAAAAATATTTATATATGTCATGTTCCTTATACCCTAATATAATGGTCACTAGTGGGTCGAGTAACAAGTGCGTTCGATAAAACTCGTCCCAACCCCATGTGGGGCAAGTTGTCGTTTTTTAAAAGGGGCTAGTTGTCATATGGAAAAAAATAATTCCTGGCAATTTTCTGTAAAATATACTCTTTTGGAAGCATTTAAATTATTATTGATAACACATTTATATTAATAGGCACTATATATACCAAATTTTCTATATGATCATATAAACAATATATAAATAAAATTAATTTTAAAAAGTAGGTCAACTTCAACTTTTTGTTGTTTACTTTTATAGATTTTATACCATGGTCCACAACTATAGAAGAACAACTAGTAGAGGTTCAATTGCAAAAAGTACAATACTTGAAGTAGTGAGAGCAGTAAAATAGAATGAAACAAGTACATCACAAGTGTCTGCAGATTTTAACATCAATTACAGAACTCTGCAGCGTTACCTAACCAAAATATCTTGCAGATGATATTGAAGAAAAGTTAACAATACCTTCATTTAATATTAGTTATTTGCCAAATTCTGTTACAGAACAACCTGAACCAATAGAAACCCCAACAGTGTCCCAAGCTATTAATCAAGTCAGTGCTATGGAGCCATCACATGAATATGAACCTTCAACACACAATAAAGTTTCTGGTATTTCGGAAAATTTGGACATGGTAACACCAGATAAGCTACGGCCATTACCTATGGGGGCAGGCAGAAAAACAATGAAATCTTCAAGAAAGAGGAGAACCTCTACTGTTTTAACAGATTCACCTTTCAAAAATGCTTTGCACCAGTCACAATTTCAGCCAAAAAATAGTTAAACATGCTAGTGGCAAAGGAAAGGGAAAAGGAAAGTCGAAAAAAATAACGCTTCATCTTTAGAAGATGAAAACTTTTGCACACTATTTGTTTAGACACCTGGGCTAATTCTAAGAGCTCTGAAAATTGTATAAAATGTTTAATGTGCACAAGCTGGGCACATGAAGAATGTACAGAAGAAGGGCCCTATTACATATGTCATAATTGTGACTCAGATGATTTGTGATGTCATTTATTTTTAAGAAAACATTTTTTTCGCTCAAATTTTAGTAACATTATAAAAAAATAAAAGTTATTTTCTTCCTTCAGTTTGAGTTTCTAGTTTTTCCAATCAATTTTTGTTTTATAGACCAAAACTTTAGACTTTAAAAAAATGACAACTTGCCCCTCTCACAGTTACAACTTGCCCCACCAGAGGGGCAAGTTGTCATATCACACTAGCTTATTATAAAGATGTTTCATTACCAAACATGATACAATACAAATGTATTAAGTTGTTTTGTAAGTAAGCAAAACAATGAACTTTCAGGAAATACAGTTTACATCAAAATTGCTTCATTAGTTTCTAAGAAATATGGCAAACTCTAAAAAGTATGTCAACTAGCCCCGCTCTCCCCTACTACGAGCAATATTGAAGATAATATTTAACGAATTTCTTCGTTTTCATAGAAATTTTGAAGAGAACTGAAGGGATCGTTCATTTATTACTTAACACCAATAAGGATTGGTAAAAAAAAAAGTGTTACGGGGGGGGGGGGGTAATTACGTAATATCTGAATGGCCCTGGGCATACTATTCCATTAGTGGAATGGTAGTGAAAAGAGTCAAGTCAAAAACACTATTCCATGCAGTATTACAACTTTATCCCTAACAACTTTTGAATGTCATTCTTACCATGAAATTCATGGACGGGAATTTACAATTACATAAAATGTGACAATAACGAGAAATCTAGTGATATTTTATTAAAAATGAATATACATTGAAAGTATGTAGGCCTAAATATTTTATTCTGATACCGTGCTCTTTCTTATTTCCTACTTTGAGTAACTATTTTTTCCCCTATAATTTTCATATTTAAAAAAAAAAACACTGAAAAGGGGGGTGGGGTATGTATGCCTAAATTTTTTATTCTGATATCGTGCTCTTTCTTATTTCCTACTTTGGGGCTGTCCATTAATTACGTCAACAAAATGGGGGGAGGGGGGTCAGAAAATTTTTGACAATTGTTGACAAGGGGGAGGTCAAGAAAAGTTGACGTCAACGATGTTACTTTTTTAAAATTTAATATAATTACTTAATCAATAGGAAAATTAAGCAGCGTTTGTAGTCCTGTGTTACACAATCGCTTAACATTTAGCATTTTAAATAAACTAACTATATTCCTACTAATTTTGCCACATAAACATTATGAAAGCCACCTTTTTTAGGGGGGGGGGGTAATCAAATGTTGAGTAATTTAAAGGGGGTGGGGGTCTCTGGAAGTTTGACAAGTTGTTGACAAGGGGGAGGTAACAATCGCCAAAAATTTGTTGACATAAATAATGGACAGCCCCTTTAGGTAACTATTTTTTCCCCCTATAATTTTAATATTGAAAAAAAAAAAAAACACCCACAATGTGGGGTCTGTTAAACAGTGTTAAATGATATTTTTAAAATTTGTTATGTGCACAAAAAGTTGGTCACCTTCAAAATGTGACTAAATTTATAACTTAAACTACCTTAAATGCATTCATCGATCAAAGGATTCTCAATCAAATGTTAGATCTCTCAGAAACTATAAATTTGTCATAAGAAATTCCCATTCTAAGGTTGCAATTTTTTTATGTGGTAAAACCATTTAAAGGAATTCGATGTCTCTATTTGAATACAATGAACATGTATCTCTCAGTCTGTTATTATGCCAATAGAGTAGGCTATATTTTTTCTCCATGTCCTCCAAAGCTAACACCTACATTCCCACCTCAGTTGTCTCACCCAACTGTGTTTCATTGTAGTACACAAGTAGATTTAAAAAAAAAAAAATTGACACCATGTAATCTGAAAAGTCTTGTTTTAGTATATTTTGACCTAGAGTAAAAATGAAAACTGAACCTTCATTTCTGTTAAAAAGTATTTTTAATTGCTCTTTCTTTGTCACATCATGTTTTGTGATTTCAAATTGATACATTTCCTTTTGGAGATAATGATATACTAAATGTGGGACTTTCTTATTTACAACCTTGTGATTTTTTTAAAAGAAATTTTAAAATGGCATACTTTTGAAAAAATAATTACATAGTGGTAAAAAAAGGTATCAAATTCTTAGAATAAACTTTCCTGTATAGTTATTCAGAAAAAGGGGTAATATTTTCTAAACCAGAGGCACACAACCTTTTCACCCTAGAAAGCCACTTTAAATGTTCTAGTCTAGTAAGAACACCAGCCAGACATTTATATCAATAAATTTATGAAATAATATATAAAATATATTTGCTTTTCACAGTCACCACCTATCTCTTATACTGCTGTAAACAGCCAATGTGGACACAGCCCACAGATTGTGCACCCCTGATCCTTGATATAAACAATTGATTTGGAGTGCCTACATGTAATAAATTTTAAACATAAAATATCTTAATCACAATGACATGAAGTACTAGAGAAAAAACTAAACTAAGATTTGAAATCAGCAAGAAAATTACTATTAAAAAAAAACCACATAAAATTACTGCTTATGAAAATAACCTGTCGACTTGTGAACTGCTATGAGTTATGTAATGGTAATAAATTAGATGTGGATGATGGTGTAAAATCCAATGCTACTGCAAGATAATATGCATTTGTTTTAAAGTTTTAGTGGTTGAACACACTTCTACATGAACTTAGACTGAATGCTTAAACATATCTATGCACAATGGCATAATAAAGGCTTTCAATATGAACTTATACTTATACAATTAGGGAGGAGAAGAGCTTTAAATTGGACATAACCATGTCAACAAGAGCCTGTAGATACTTACTGAGAGCAACCTGGCTCAATATGCCTAAGGCTTGTCCTGAAAATTAGTGATAATTGCTTTCAAATGAAATGTGGTAGATAAAATTATACAGGATACTTAATCAGCAGTTGAGTTAATGGTTTGAATTAAATAAGTTTCTTTATGTTTCTGTTTGTATTACAAATAAGACACCTGTAATACTAGTCTTTAATATTTCCTAATTGATTAATACATAAACTTAACATTTTATGAACATTCATCATTACTTTGACTTGTAGGATGATAAAAATATTTTTTAGAATATCATTTTTTTAAAAAAAACTGCTTCATCAAAACTGAGTAGCAAAATTTAACTTGGGCAAACAGATGAAATTGCAAGAAAAATAAAACCATAAAATAAAAATATCTTACCACATACATTTTATTTAATATATAAATTACACCTAAATAATTATGACTATCTTGGATGACAGGGATAGATCATCTCAAAAACAATCACAGAAAAAAATCACAGGGACACTTCATTAGATTTTCAGTTTTGTGTTTCATCATTTACATTATCTACATCACTTTCAGAATCAGAAGAAACTTCATTGCATTTCTTGTCAGACAAATATCTAATATCAGAAAAAATACAATACCAACCAGTGTTAATAGAAAAAATAATTTTGATGTTGTAAAAAGAGGTCCACTTTATAGTTCATTGCTAATCTGATAGCTATTTAGGCTATATAACCTTCAACTGATTTAATTTCTTTAAGAAAGATGCACGTTTAAATTATAATACCTGACGAAGATTTTACATTTCATACAGCTGCTGAAAAACATCAGCTGAATACACTAATACCTCGCTATACGGCCGCTCTTTATATGGCATTTCGCTATAACGGCCTTCATCATTTATGTACGCGTTCGATTTCTGACCTAAAATGTTTATTCGCTATAACGACCAAAAAACACTTTTTGTACAAAAGTGAAAAAATATTGCTAATTTTGATTAATGAACCAGGGCATCCTACTAATGTATCCGAACTATCTGAAGATGTCATGATTGAGTACCTTCCAAAAAATACAACAGCACTAATCCAACCAATGGATAAGGGTGCAATAGGCACTTTTAAAGCACATTACATACACCGAACTTTTCGACAACTCAGCATAAGGGAAACCAATGGTGAATCTTCAATTAAAACATTTTGGAAAAACTATAACATTAAGGATACTGTTGACAGCATCAGTGAATGATGGAAGGAATTAAAATTGACAACAAGGAACCATATATGGAAAAAAATATGGCCAGAATGTGTAAAATAAATACTGATGCAGACAGAAGCGTGCCTAGGGGGGGTCCAAATTCAAAAGTCCCCCCGGCCTTAGCTTGTGGGGCCCCCAAATATTTTTTACACTAAATATAAAGTACATTATCTCATGTCATGTTGTCGAATGTCAAAATGCAGGGAACTCCAATGATGGGCCCTATAATCCCTAGGTTCGGGACTGGATACAGACGTTAATTTTCTTCTGAAATTAGGCAAAATATTTTGGATCTAGTAGAAGATTTCGGCTTGGAAGGTTTGAACGAACGTGAAGTGCTTGCTCTACTTGAAGCTGATAGGGAACTTCCTCCTTGAAAACGATCCTGACGTCAGACATAGTGCTCAATTTATCAAGGAATTAACTCAGTCATTGAAGAATGAACTAGATAAGAAGGCAAGCCAAACAACGTTGGACTATTGCTGTAAGCCAGGATACTTTTTCTATTAACAAGGCCTATATAATCTTGCTTTTTAAAGTAATTTATCTCATTCAATTTTTTTACAGTATCATTCTTAATGAAGTTATGGATAACACGTAGTTCTTTACAGAACTAGAAAGAAAAGGATTCATGAAATATTTGATGACCAGTATTATCAACAGAAAAATATTTTTAGAACATGTTAACAGTACTTTTTTGTGGGACGGATGGCCGAGTGGTGTAGATACTCGACAGTCGACCTGAGAGTCCTGGGTTCGATCCTAGGTGAGGCCCATGGAATTTGGTGCAAAGTCGTCCCACAAGTCCACCCAGCTTTAAATGGGTACCTGACTTAAGTTGGGGAAGTAAAGGCGGCTGGGCGTTGTGCTAACCACACAATCCCATCATATGCCGAGGTTATAGAAACAGATGAATTCTACACTTCAACTGCCCCAAAAGCCCGTTAGGGCTAAGAAGGGAACTTTTACTTTTTAACAGTACTTTCATAGTACTTGCTCATAGTCAAATACTGTATTCATAATAAATAAATTTGATATCATTAAAAATGTAGAATTTAAGTGCAGAAAGGGAAGATAGTGAATATGTTTTGTAAGCCTTATCAGGGTACTGCAGATTACCAGTGACTTTAAAGAGGAGATGTGAAATAAAACTGCATGCTGAGTGATTTTACGTTCAAAAGAAAGTTTCATCTAGTTACATGGTTGTTAGCCACATTATCAATTTAAAACTTTTAATTATATAGATAAAATAGACAAAGAGATAGAAGGATAGAAGTTAAAATTCAGCTATTAAAATTACAATAACTGGTAAATTTCTGACCTTTTGATATCTTCTTGAGTAATATCTTCAATAACATAAGGAACATTTTTCCATTTTTTGAAGAAAACCTGTCCATTTTTACTTTCTGCTACATAAACACTAAAATTTTCGATTCCCAGAGTGACAAACAAAGATTCACGATACAACATCAAACTCCCCAGCTTATTAAAACAGTATGTTTCATTTTCCGGATCAGACTTGCAATGAACTGTGCCTACTAATTGGGCCTTTCCAAAAGTTTTTACAGTTTCCGTTCTTCTAACTTGGACCATGCTCCAAATTTTTCTAAGTAATAAAGTTAAATCATTTTATTTATTTGGTTGTTTTCTTTTCACTCAAATTAAAGTGAAGAAAGACATATATATATATATATATATATATATATATATATATATATATATATATATATATATATATATATATATATATATATATATATTTATTTATTTATTTATTTATTTTGTCTATGTCAATAGAAATTAGTTTTTAACCAATCGAATGAGACTGTCAAAATGCCTATTGTACTGTTAAAATATGGTTTATTTAAAACCAATCATACAGTCATATGTAAGAAATTAAAGAAATCCATTTACCTCAAGCCTAATTTTGGCCTTATTGATAAAACCATTATATGGTTTTTCATATTTGGTAAGTCAGCCAAATAGTACCCAAAGTAAAAAATTGTAAGTACCCTCATGAATTTTTTTTAAGTCAATGTAAATATTACAAAAAAAGGCATTGTAAATGCTGAGTGTCCCATAAAAGGGTTTACACTGGCTTTTGATATCGGATAAATATTACAGATAACTCAATGGAACTTTTTGTATCTGCCAAATGGAGGACATTTTTAACATCTTCAGCACCAGTAATGCTTTAAACGTTTTTGTTACTTTAAAAAAATCTGTTTTATTTTTGTTCGAGATTTTTAAAGTTTAATTAAGCAGTTAACACCTTTGTGGGACACTGTATTAGTTGATATAACAAAAATGTTTTTGTATAGCTCAAGCATCCAAGAAACCAAAAGGTTAATCCCTGGAAAGAACTGATCAAACTGTGTGTCACCGACCCAATAACCTGATCAAATTACCAAGGAAAAATCATAAGTCAAAAGCAAGAAAGCTCTTTTGACTTTTTAAAATGACTTAAGATCTACCATAAGCAATAGGATTAAGACTAAATATGATAAATGAATTTGTTATAAGGGTTCAAGAGGTTAAATAAATCGAAAAAGTTTTTATCAGCAATATTATTTAGCGCTCTAAATTAAAGATTTAAGTTCTAAACATAAGAAAAATATTTACTGATTCACAATAACTCTGTGAGATCCATTTATAGTCCTTTTGTCATCACTGCAAATTTCAAGTTTTGCACACAGATGGCATATCTGAAAATAAATGATAGTGTATTCATATATAAATATATGCATAGGCCTAAATGTGAATGTATTTATATGTATGTACGTATATATATATATTTGTACCAATATATAAATGTACTTACACATATCTAAACCTATATACATGTAATTATATATTTATATCTATGTACTTATTTATATCTCTAAAAGTATCGATATAGACATATATATAAGTACAGTAAGAACCTGCTTAACGCTGTGTCGTTTAGCGCAGTTTTGGTTTAACGCTCTTTTTTAGAGCATTTTCGAAAAAAAATGCTCTATTATCCCCGTTCTGTCTGTCTGTCATCACCCTAGATCTCAACAACCATAAGTCCTAGACCCATGATGTATATATCATTTTGTAGGTCTTGGCCTGCCAAGAAATGACTTTTTTCCATTTCGCGATCTGACCTCTCAGGGCCGTAAAAGGGGCCTTATAAAGTACCGTTTTTTACTATTAAAGCTATATTAATAATGGAGCGCCCTATATCTCAGCAACCATAAGTCCTAGGCCCATGATGTATATATCATTTTGTAGGTCTTGGCCTGCCATGTGTACATCAAAAGTTTATTTTGCGATAGGACCTCTCAGGACCGGGCTTCAGGGCTCCTAAGGGGCTTATATATTATATATAGTTTATAAGCTAAACAAAGGGGCGAAATCATTATTTATTTTTGTAACAATTATTCAACATGACTTACTTCCCTTACTTTTTATAAAACCCATAATCAATGACAACTTTGCAGCACAGCTCAATCAACCAAAAGTCATCATTTGTTGGGACTTCAATCAAGATTTCAAAGAGCCCGGGGCAGAAATTGAAAACTTCTTCGAAACAAACTTCAACATTGAACTACTTTCACCAAGATTGGCAACAACAATTAATCAAACAAAAATTTACGGAGTTTTCGGACGATTAAATGACTACAATTTAGAATGTTTCAATTATGAGTCCTATTTCAGTGACCACAAACCACTTGTAGTTAGATTTAAGAGAAAATAATTTTGTTTTCAAATATAAAGAAACGTCTTTTTAATATCTTTTTTCAGATATATGCATTACACAATTGAATTTATAAACATTTACAAAATTTACAAATATTTACTGAAAGATAGCATACGTACTGATACATAATACGAAAATGCTCTAACACGTCCTGTGTCCAGAATGGAACAGGCTTAGATTGCTTGTTTTTAATTGTGGGATTCCCTGAAATAGCACGTGGAGCGTTAGGCTTCCCAATATCCGTATCAGTTTATATTTATTTCTTCTTTCCTGCACTGTTATACAAACATATTTTTATAGTTTCAAACATTTGTTGATGTTACTGTAAGTAAAGTATAAATTTATATAATATAACGAGTCATATAGTGACAAATATTATGATGTGGAAGATGTCGAAGAAATAGTGCAAGAAACAGCAGAAAGTCTTTCTAATGATGAACTCAAGGAATAAGCGGACCAAGAAGAACACAAAAATATTGTAAGTAGTGACTCTGAAGAAGAGCAAAAAGAACTTTCAACAGCGTTTCTAAAAACTAGTTTGACCACTATGATAGATATTATGGACCAATTTATTGAACATGACCCAAATTTTGACAAAAGCTCAAAGGCAAAATGGGATGTTAAGGATGCCTTATCCACTTACCAACAACTTCTAACAGAGCGCAAAAGGAAAACGCAAATTACATTAGATAGGCAGAAAATCTGAAATACAGAAAAGACTGAATGATCTGAAATGTAAACATACTGACTTATAACTTTGTTTATTTTAATATGTATATTTGTTTATTATGTTTCTATATTTGTAAAAAATAAATTTTTGTTTTATTGCTATAGAAAACATAATTAATAAATTTAATGGTAAAATATACCTGACACATTTTCTACCCATCTTCCCCTAACCCCATTACTTACATGATAAGATAACGTTGTTTAACGCTGTTCCATATTACGCTCTACTATGGTGGAACGTATACCCCCGTTAAGAGAGGTCTTACTGTACATGGGTATATATACAAGAAGTATCCATATGAAGTACTTTAGTTATTTTAGATTCATTTTAACTGTTAGCCTTCATGAAACCTCCCTATAGTCAGAACAAGTCTGATCATGTATATGCTAAGACTTTGTCTGCAATGTCTTAAATTTAAAGTTTTAAATATTATAATGGATACAAAATTTATTTGTGGCGAAGTCCTTTTTCACAAGTTTCCAATAAATTCACAGCAAACTGTACTGCACAAAATAAAGTTTGCAATGCCCACAAAAAAAAAGAGATGCTGAAAAATTGTACTTACATGAATAATTTTGTTGTTTAAATTTGTTAATACTATAAAAAAAATTATTTTAACCTATGCATCATATTAATTAATAAATAAAGCCTTAGTGTTGAAAAATAATTAAAATCATTATCATTTCAACACACCATTTTAAAACGTTTTTTAACAGTATTTCTTTTATCAGGATGATCTGCCTCTTTTTGGTTCTCTTTTTCTAGAACCTCTCTCTGGTACTGCTCATTTTCTCCATCCATTGTTTTAATGTCTTTGTGAGCTATTTCTTTGATGGCATCACTCATTAATTTTGTCTTTTCTATATTCAGCATTTCTTTTTCATAAATAGTGTTTGCTGCCAATAAAATAGATACACCTCCAGGTTTTCTGCATCTGCCTGTAAAGCCACAAATTTATTTTTTGAAAATTCTATAACTTAAACTTATCTTTTTAATAAGTCTATTTTGCTAAATATTATTTATAAATATTGCTACATTTAGCTTAGTATTAAAGAGGATTTAATATCAAAATCAGAATAAAAATTAAAAATATTTGAATTATTATCTTTGTTACGGGTCCTTATAATGAAGATACTTGTAGAAGGTGTAATAAATCAGACAACACAAATCACGAAGTTAACTCCAGTCAAGTAACATCAAACAATCATTTAATACTTGAACATGAACTGACATAAAGGTAGAATCAGGAGGAGTACAATAGCAAACTGTAAATATGCATCCATCTACATAGACGCCCAAAGCTAGACTAACTATAAAACAAAGCACGTGCTCCCAACTGTCGATTAATATACATCATTTGTACCAAATGACGTATACACTAAAGCTCCCAATATTTACACTCAAGATGGCGGAATGACGCCATAGATACTGCGGTGGGCGGAGCCTAGCGAATTGCGTCATCAAACTTAGACTATATTATTTCTCCACAATCTTTATATTTAAATTTGATTGAAGTTTTATTATCATTGTAATATTTCATTGTTTCATTCAACTTTATTAAATTTCCCATATTTATTTGAACTAGATCAATCTTTGCATATTCTTTATGAAGAGTTATTCACAAAAGTAAATAAGCTTAGAAAACCAAAAACTTTTATCAAGTTAAGAATCTATTCAGAATAAGTTTAACTATAATATAAAGGTGGAATGTTCTTTTGAAACAGTTGCCCTCACTCACATTAAAACCACTAAGTGAAACCAGATTGGAAACCAGAGTTGCTGCTTTGCGTGTTTTGCGGTATGAATTTGGTCCAGTTTATGATGCATTAGTTGTGAATGTCAGAGGACGAAAATTTGGAAGGCGTTACTGGAACCAAAACCCGAGCAGATGCTCAAGCGATTGCTGGGAAAATATCAGATTTCAAATTTCTCGTTGGTGTTGTAATATGGTATAAAGTACTTTATGAAGTCAATGTCACTAGCAAAATGATACAAGGTACGTAGCACTTGACTTATCAGAAGCAGTCAAGCAACTCAAGAAAACTGAAGAATTTTTACGTAGATGGCATTCTCATTAAGGTTTTTTGGAAGCCATTACTGATGCTAAAGAATTAGCAAAAGAAATTGATCTGGAGAACACAACTTTCCCAGCAACCAAGGAAATAAGAGTTTGAAAACAGAAGCGTTTGTTTAATTATGAATCACCAGATGAACCTGTGATAAATCGACAGGAAAAATTCAAAATCAAGTCTTTCTTTGCGATTTTGAATACAGCTATACAGTCTGTTGCAGAAGGGTTTCATCGGCTGGATGATCACAATTCTAATTTTGGATTTCTGTATAACATCAATAGTCTTTCAAAAGAATTGCAAAAGAATTTACTGAAAAAATGCCAAAATTTAGAGAGTATTAACACATGGCAATTGCAAAGATATCGATGCTAAACAACTCTGTGATGAACTTATCTGTATTTCCCATCGGACAGAAGGAGAATGAATAACTACTCCATATCAACTCCTGCAATATGTCTGCGAAACTGGATTATGTGAAATTTTTTCAAATTTGACTGTTGCACTGAGAATTTTGCTGACACTTCCAGTAACGGTTGCATCAGGAGAACGCAGATTTTCAAAACTTAAAATCATATAAAATATCCGAGAACGATGACGACTCAGAATCGTTTGGTTAGTCTTTCAATTTTGTCGATTGAAAAATAATTTGCAGCACACATTGACCTCGAATTAGTTGTTCAAGAATTTGCAGAAGCAAAAGCAAGACGAGTTAAATTATAAAATATAAAAAAAAGAATACACAAAGTGACAAAGAACTTGGAGTTGGACTCATTTTTACTAGGCTACACATGCACCTAAATCATATGATAGTAACAGCATGACTGCATGAACTAAATTTTAGCATTTGTTTGTCATATCATACTATAGGCACTGTGTAGATATACTTCTTATTTTTTTAAATGCTACAATTAATTCTAAATTTTATTAGTTTTATTACATTAACAGTTACTAAATTCTTAACAAAAATTATTAAATAAAACTTGGTTTCATTTGAGTTTCCTCTTCATTCTCTCAATTTTCATATGAATTATCTGAGGCCCAGAAGGATCTGTTGAAAAAATTGTATCTTAATTTTTATGTCTTCCCTGTAATATGGCTCTCGGTGTCTGTACTGGTTTCCAATTTCTCACTCTTTACTGTTCATGCAGAAGGGGCGGGCGTCCTAATAGATGACTGCCTAGGGCGCCAAATTGCCTGGGGATGGCTCTGCATCAGAACAAACACGAAAGAAAGCTCAGATGCAGGAACTATCATCAGATTCTGAAGATGAGCCATTGATGCCTCGCTCCCCCGCGTCAGTTGTTGACAAATACAGACTGAGGCAACAAAGTGAAAATTACTTGGATCCATTTAAGTGGTGGAAGTTACACGAGGACCAAAACCCAGTTTTTGGCTAAGTTAGCAAAAAAATATTTAGCATCCCCTGCCAAGACCCATGTGAATGTCTCTTTTCTGTTCTGGCAGTGTTATTAACAAGAAGAGGGCATCACTTGAACCAACAAATGTGAATAAACTGGTCTGTTTAAACAAATTGGCTGAATAAATAAGACTAGTTCAGTTAATTAAACTGTTCTATCAATCAAATTTACTATTTTAAGATGCCATGTTGATAGAATAAAGAAATGTTACAAATAATAAATAAAGTATTTGTTTGATTAAATATATGTTAATTTGCGGTAAAATTTTCAATTATGCGTTTATTTTGATTAAAATTTTTTATCGAACAGCAGCTCTAATATATATACATGTATACATATACATACATAAATAATATAGCAATACCTCTTATCTGTAATGATGATACTTCATTTCCTATATGATTATACTTAATAACAATATTGCATTCAGGGATGTCTAGACCTTCTTCAGCAACAGATGTAGCCACTAAAAGTTTAATGTCTCCTTTCTTAAATTTTTTTATGATATTTTTTTGAGTTTCTTGTGATATTCCTGTAGAAAATTGAATTATCTTTGAAATATGAGAGTACTTCTTTCTACTCAGGTCATAATTTATGAGAATTTTGAGATATGGGATGTTAATTTTCTTTTAAAACCAAAAAGGGATAATTTTATAAATCCGTTAAACCCTAGCTAAGGTTGCAACGACTACAGAGACTTAGTCAAAGCATATCTCCCATGGCATGACTGCAAGGTGGAAGTGATAAATAGTTTTGCTATAACTGAAGCTATGCTTAAAAAATAAAACAGATTAGAAAAGATTTTTTAGAGTAAAGAAATATTTCTTATTTTCAAAACCAAAGTCTTCATGCATGAGGGTGTCTCCTTCTTCAATAAAGGAATTGTTTTTGCTTTTTTGCATGCAGTGTAATTGTGCTCTTGATAATACAAAAAAAATCTTTCTTACCCTTGTCTATAGTTGATAATTTGTATTTCGTGAAAAAACTGCTGCTGGATAGTATTTAAAAATAATTTTCTTTTTTACAAATGATCTGGAAAAATGTATGACTAGCTTACGGTTAAGAATTCCACATTTTTTTATGAGCAAAGAATAATCTATAAATTTGTCATTAAAAATACTAAGAGAAATTAATTGGATTTATTATAAAAAATCCCATCCAAAGTGGGACTATATGATAAAAATTAAGTGTATTTTTTTATTTCAAATAATGCTTGAAAAATATATCCTTACAACATGAGGAAAAAAATTACTAAAATTTATATAACCTTAAGAACGATAAGCAATAAAAAAGTATAGGCCTACCGCCTTTTTCTGTAGGTGCGGAACTTCCAGTGAAGACAGTTGCCTTAAATTTACGCAGATCTGTTTGTTTTTCAAACCATTTTGTTAGAGAGTAGGCTAGAGCTCTAGTTCGTACAAAAATTATTCCTCGTGATTATTCTTTCATACATTCAAGCAGTGTCTGCTTTAAATTAAGTAAATTAGGGTTTTCTTCTGGAGGTTGTTTCTTAACCCACTTCTTTAGCACTGTAGAAAAAATATAACTATTATTTTTATCAGAAAACTACAATATTATAACTATAAATGTAACCTTTTGCAATTAGATATTCAGCTATGCTTACTGAGTTTGCATATTGATAATAGAGGTTTTCTAGATGCTTGATAGCAGAAGAACAAAGACATAAAGAAGTTATTATGTTTATGCTAAAAACTTACTATTAAATGCTTTAAAACAATCTCTTTCAACACTTGTAGGTTTATCATTTTTAAGATATTTTTCTAGTCTTTTATCAAGATACTCCATTGCATTTCTCAAATGAATAAGGTTATGAACTTCCAGAGCATTATTGTAAGCCTAAATAACACAAACTTTTCAAATTAATCTAAGTATTTTGTAAAATATACATAGAATTATTTGATACATTTGTAACAATTATTTTGAACAATTGCATAATTTTCTATTTAGCTCTCTTCATTCCCTGGGGATTTCATTCCAAGGCTTATCTTATAAAATTGTTAAATGGTTAACAAACATGTGACCTACATATCCCCAGCTGGTTAAATGTTTTGTTTTCTCCAACAATTCAATGTTAGGAATCTTTTCAGGTCTCTGGAGCTATATGTACATGTAAATTGTAGTAGGGCTGTTACCAGCTTAGAACTCAGAAAATTCTCACCAAAAAAGGCTTTTTTGCAATATATATAATTAAATGTATTATTTTTGTTAGGATTATTCTGCTAAGGGAAGCTAGTTATACAGCTTGACAAACTCTATTTAACAGGCCTTTCTCTTATGCGGATAAACCCAACTCTCAGTGTTTATAAGGAATCATCTCATGAGAAATACTTTCATAGGCAGGCTGATACTAAATGCATTAATGCTATGAATACCACAGAGTTGGTTATTTTCAAAAACAACAGTATTATAAAAAAAAAATAATAAAAAAAAATATATAAATTACTTACTATCAAAAATTCAGCAATTATAATAATGCATCTAACAGTTAGTCTTTTTTTTTCATCATGGCTTCTTGGCAATATTTTAACTATGTTCCTTATGGTCACAGCCCACTGACCATATAGTTGGCTGCTTCTTTTAAGATTATTATTCAGTGACGACATATGCTTTTCTAACCATTTACTTTGTAATTCTATGTGGAAAGATAAATTTAAAACACCACATCAAAATTTTTTAGTGTTTTTTTTTTCCTTTGCTTTAGATTATTCATGTATTATCAATAAAAAATTGTATTGAGCATTTTCATTTTTTTTAATTTATTTAGCGTTCTAATAATATGAAATACAATTAAAATTTGTAAAAATTCCATTTGAAAAAAGTTTTAGGCCATTTTTTCAGATTTTTTAATATATGCTTTGAAGGATTAATGTAAAGATAAATGAATTAACTGGATTTTTATTTACATAAATATTGTTTCGTATTTAATTAAATATTCTCCACAAATAGATTCTTCTTTAAATTATTTTAGTAAGCATAAAAATGTTTTCTATGTCAACAAATATCGAAATATTAAATGAGTAAAGTGTTTTTAATGAAAGGTAAAAGAGCTATTAATTCTAAAGGATTTTATTCATAGACCACAAATAACAATTTTAAAAGGAACATGACAAAAAAAACCTCTAATAAAGTGTTCTGATACTAACAAAACCATATGAAGTGGAGAAATTGTTGATTTGTGAAACATATGGTAGCTCAACGACTTAAAAACTAACATATAAAAAAAGCAATCATGTTTTAATTACACATGTTAGAAAATACCTTAAAAATCAATAACATTTCCCCATGGTTTTTTAATAATTGAAAAAAAAAAGTTGCTTTCACTTAGAAGCAAAAAAAAATGTATCATGTAATAGTAATTATACCAACTATTTAATCTAAAATGATTTATAGTTGAAATGATAAAAACAACTGGTGAAATAAGATAGCAACTTACCCTTACAATATTCAGTAATTTTCATTTCTAAGTCAATAAAGAATGAGATAAAGTGCCGAACAAATTGATCTTGTTCATGATCAACCAGCTGAAATGCCACTACAATTTTTTTTTGAGAAATAAAATTCAGTAAATTACAAAAAATTACACTATGTAAACACATAATGAAAAGTTGCTGAACTAAAATCGACAGTTAATTTTTGTTGAAAATAAGACAATTAATTTTCTTTTAAAAACAAGATGACAGTCACCTGACCTTAAAACTCTTGCCTTATGTTTTATTCAGTACAAAAATAATATTAATGTTACTGAGGGTCTATTCTTCAAAAGCAGTGAGTAGATGTTTGGAAAAATAGACATGAATTTCTTTTAGGATGTCATAAATAATTTTATTTTTTATTAGTGTCATACTATTTGTGTGTGTATATACAAATTTATTATGAGTTAATTTTTGTAATATATTTATTATAAATGCAGTGAAAAAATTATTCACTTTCTACAGGAACAGGTACAAGTTCCATTAGCTCTTCTTCATTTTCTTCCACTACAGACATGCATACAGCATCTAAATTTCCACATACTTTCATTATATTTTTTACTGCAGCCTCAACATTTTCAGCCTTCCCAATTCCAATGGAAGCAGTTAATCCTATAACCTGCAAAACAAGCCAATTCAAGTTTAACAACATTTAAACAGCATTGTTTTTCCTGAAATTTATTTTCCATCTTATTTTACCATTATATTTATAATGTTAAGCATTAATTAAAGAAACTAGAAATGAAATAAATTTATCAAATAACATTTTCTACTTCTAATTTAAGTTTTTTTTTTAAATACTAATAAAAAACCTCTCTTCAAATAACAATGACAGAAATGAATATTTAACATAAAAAACCTGTGGTAACTGAGTCATTAACTTTGGTGCATGCTTGATCTTTAAGTACTCAAGCATTATGTTGTTGTAGGGATCCCCTCTACAGGTATGATGACATTCATCAAAAACAAGTAGAGTAAAATTATTCAGTGAGACATAGCCTTTCTTAACATGATTTTCCAAAATTTTTGGTGTCATAACTATGACATCAACATCAGGCAGGATCATATGAAGACTTGTGCTACCTTCACAACCACCAATTAAAAATCTGGCCTTTTGAAAGAAAAAAAAAAAGACTTTAAGCTATTAATATGCATGTACGCTGACTTTTAGGGAATAATAAATTATTTAATTTTATGAGTGAATAGCCTTTTATTGTAAAGCAGTAACATTTCTCAACTGAAAAGTCATTGAATGAACAAAATGCATATATTAATGGTTTTAATATTAAACATGAAAAGGAAATGCATAAATAAGCAATAATAGTATTTTGATAATTTTATTACACTATTGTATCCTGATAAAAGTGTTGGAAAATCCCCCAATTCGACCCAGCTTTAAACCAGTACATTAGTTGGGGAGGTGGCTGGGCCTTGTGTTAACCATAAATCCTGTTATATGCCGAGGTTATAGAAAACGATGAATTCTACAATTCATCTGCCCCGAAGGCCCTATAGGGTTAAGGGAACTTTTACTATTTTACGGTTTATGATTTTTATTTTTTTTTCATTTTGAATATTTACTATTGTTTAGAACAGTACATTAAAATACATAATATATCACTAATGCAATATTACTCTTGTCTCTTTGACTCTCTTAGTGAAACTGCGGGCTGAGACTTAGTCTCTTAGAGTCTGTGAAATTAAACTTGCTATGTTCCTCAACATCTCTGAAATGCCACAAAGGTCAATAACATGCAAGCTACCCGTGTAGTTCACGCTTTGTTCTGCCAGCCCATGGCACTCGATTATCACATGATCCATGGTTTTTTTAACTTCTCTGAAGTGGCAGCAAAAAGAATCGACATTGGGCCTCAACCTCCAACAATACACGCCCAATACAATGCCCAGCATGGAAATTAGTTCCTGCTCGACTCTCCTAAGCCCCCATGGGTCAGTTTTAGACGTTAGCTCTATTTAAGTTTGAAAATTTCTGCCCTTCACCCCAATTCAAGAACCACTGTGTTTGCTCAAATTCTGTGATCTTGCTACACGCATCCTCAGGTGAGCTCTGGTCTACACCTATGGGTTGCACTTAGACATTGAAGGACTTGGCAAGGCAATCGGCCTGATCATTTCCAGGCATATTCATATGCCCAGGAATCCACTGAAGGTCACTAATATACAATGCCAGGACATAACATCTTGGATAACTTCCACCATGGCTTCCAGCTGTTCAGGCCATTCTCATGGCCCTGTTATAGCCAGTACAACAGAGAGAAAGTGTCAGGATCATGATGCTTGTAGCAAACAAAGTTCCATCCTGAAGCTGCCTTCCAATGTGTGCAACTGCCTCTACCATGGCTACCATCTCTGCTTCGTAGCAACAGAGAAAGCCGCACGACCCTGCTAGATCTTCAACAAATTAATTAGGATTAGGCAATATTACTCTCTTAACTCTCTCAGTGATAACTGCGGGCTGAGACTTCATCTCTTAGAGATGAAACTTGCTGTATCCCTCAACATTTGGGAACTGCCATTAAGGCCAATAGCTTGCAAGCTGCCCAACTGGTCCACCCTGTGGTATGCCAGCCCAAGGCACTCAAAAAGCACACAATCCATGGTTACCTCAACTTCTCTGCAGTGTCGATTAAGGGAATCAACATTGGGCCTCAACTTTCTAAAGAACGCACCTATAGGACAATGCCCAGTACAAAACTGGGCAATTAATGCCTGCTCGATCCTCCCCCCCCTGGGCCCGGTCTGGTTCTGTCTTCCCCACCCCCCACCCCCTTGGCCCCAACCGCGAACCCAAGTGTTCACAAAAAACCCCTGGTCAGCCAACCCCCCCCTAAACGACTTTCCTCCTCCCCCAGGGGCGGGCCGGAGACGTATCGACTTTACAAGGAAGTCAGCCCAGTCATTCCAGGTCATGTCCATATGCCCGGGAACCCACTGAAGAGTCACTAATACACAATGCTGAGACATAAGATCTGGGATTTGCCTCCACCATGACTTCCAGTCATTCTGGCCATTACCCAACTTTAAGTCAGGTACCCATTTAAAGCTGGGTGGACTTGTGGGACGACTTTGCACCAAATAACACATGGAAAAATTCCATGGTTCTCACCAAGGATCGAACCCATGACTCTCAGGTCGACAGTCAAGTATCTACACCACTCAGCCATCCGCCCCTGTTATGGCTGGACAATATTACTAACATGGTTCACTTAAATTTTATCATTACATGTAAAAGCTAAAACAAATTTAAAGTATTTTTATTAATTTATACATCAAAACAGTTAACAATAAAAAAAAAAAACTTCTTACCTTATACTGCTTAGGAAGATGATTTTCAATGCACTTAAATTGCTGAATGACTAAAGGTACAGTTTTAGCCAAAAAAGCGACTTTTTTCTTTTTTTCTCCTATTTTAATAAAACAGCACTTACATTTTTTCAGAAAATGTTTTCATTAATTTATTTGAAATTTTAATATAAATATACATGTATATATAATTTTTTTGTTGGTATAATTAAAAAACACAAATATATTGTAAAATAGGGGTAGGATGGTTGGAGTAGGGGAAGGATGGTTGGTGTAAGTGTTCAACTGCACCTTTAAGGTCAGAGATGCCATTCAGGATTTTTTCAGTTTCTGGTGAAAACTCTCAGGTCCTACAAGATTAAATAGGGATCTAGCATAAGTTTGGGAATTGTGAGGGTTATTCTTATCAACAATGTATGTCTTTTACGGTGCATTTATTAAGATCATTGCCCTCTACCCTATGGTGTGGCTGATAGAAAGGTACAATAAAAACTGCCTCATCAAGAGATAAACATCTCATTCCTGCTAAATGTGAAATTTTAAATACTATTTGAGAAAATGATACATTTGCATAAATCAGCATTAAAAAATATACAGTGAAATGGCGTCAACACCAGTGTAATGAATTTTTCAGTACAGGAAAAAATATATTGATACCTTCCCCTTCGCTTATATAACATCTGATCAAAATCATCATTGTAACGAATTTCTTATATCAGTATAGCTTAAAAATAGACTTTTGCAAATTATTTTTTCCCCTAATTATAAATCTTTTAAAAAGTCTGATTAAGTTCAGCGTGTGAAAAATAGATAATAAGTAGGATAGATGTAGCATTGAGGTATACAAACATACAAAAAGTTTAATGGCGTTAGATCCATTAATTATCTTTTTATTCTAATTTTGTACTGAACAAAATTTCACAAACAGAAAATATTTCATTAAATAGAGTTACAGGTTTTAGATCAACTTATTACTTAGGACTATTTTAGTAAAATTACCTAAATATCTTATACCATACCTATAATGAAAGAAATGCATAAAAAGATGAAAAAAAATGTGCCACTCCTATCCCACCCTTAATTTCAGTATAAAATGTAAATATGAGTTCCAGCCAAATTCCTTATAGGGACATTTCACTGTTTTTTATTTACGAGGTACAGATCAAATTCAATTTAAAAAATGCCTACCATCGTCTGAATTCAAATGAATGAGCATTATGTGCAGAGCTACTTTTGTTTTACCAGAGCCTGTTGGTGCACAGATGATAGTATTCAAATTTGGACTAAGTGCCTTTCCTGCTAATTCCTCCTGATATTTTCGAAGATTCAAAGGTAATGTTTCTAAAAAAAAAAAAATTAATTAAAAAAATAACATTATGTCATTTAGTGATAATTAGTTAAGAAAAATGATTTTTAATTTTGGAAATGTCACAATGAATAAAAATGCATACATAAGTCAAAAACTTTTCAGAAAACTGCAAACAAAATAATTTCCAATTAAGAGGGAAAAATTCATTGTGAAACTAACAAAATATTCAAACTTTTCTTTTAAACCAGAAATGAAAATAAATAAATTTAGCAAAGAAAATGTTGATATTATATACAAAATATTTCTTCAAGCATAAAGATAAATTATTAGAAAGAGCAGAAACAAATATTTCTAAAACAATATTTTATAATAATTGATGGCATATGAGGCCAAAAAAGTTTAAGAAACAAATTTTGTTAGCATGAAAAATTAATTTTATAAATTCTATTTATAACAAGACATCTTCATTATGTAAATAAATTATTCATTTATATTAATTATTACATTAGCTTTAACAACTTACCTTCAAATGAACTTTCACTTTCAACAGAAATGCAATCATCCTCATCCTCACTATTAGTCGAATCCTCTTCATCAGAAAACTTTGATCTCCCTTGATGATTTATTTCGCTATTAACAAAGTTATCCAATGGTTTGGTACTGTCATTGAAGTTCATAGCTCCACTTTCAAAGATACATTCCAGATTTGAAATACCTGTATCTGAGTTCCAATTTGTGTGACTGGTATCTTCTTCTGTTGATATTCAAAGTTAATTTTAGTTTAGTTAAGCCTTTTTTTTATTAAATATAACAGAATCAATAAGGTAAAACAAAGAATTCAAAACTATTGACAATAAGTGAAATAAAAAAATTATTTACAGCTCACCAAATAGTAACATTTAGTAGTTTTATAAATGCAGATAATGAACAAGGTTCTAAATTTGAACAATTTTTTTTTTTTTTTTTACAAATAACATAAATACCTTGATCACTAATAAAATCTTCAAAAAAATAACACTCTGAGGTAAGAATACTGTCTGAACTTTCACCAAGGTCATCAGTTGTTGAAGTATTTGAAACACTAACAAAAGAGCAGCTTTCTGGATAATTGATCTCATTGTGTAAAACTGTCACCATTGAATTATTTTGAAATATGTCTGTAAAATGATGACAATTTGAATAAAATTTGTGGTCCATAATTTAATTTTCAGATTCAATTTAGGTTACAGAAGAAAAATAACCTTATAACTTTTTTAACATGAAAATTTTAATACAAAGGAACAATTAATCTTTAAAAATTGATTTTTCTTCTCATTTCAGGTTTATAACAAATTAGGGAAAGAAAATCCTGACATAAATAGTACACTAATTTCATACTTGGATCATAAAGACTTATTAATAAAGCTTAGAGAAAGATGCCCCAAAGTTTGGTAACTCTACTAGTGAGCAAGTACAGGTAATTGTAAAACTATTTCTGTCATTGGGTAACCGACACAACAACACAAAGCAGCTTTAGTCCTCCAGAGTGACTTTATGTAGACTGCACTAATGCCAAGTCTAGTGTGATGAGAAAGAGCACACTAAACCATTAGGAAATGACCAATAGCAAAGAATGTCATCAGTTTGTTCTGTCTAGAAAGAATAGCCTGTCTTTCAGTTATGTTGGTGGGAACCCTGGCATAAAAGTTTGTGAGAGAGCAATTCTCCACCACTGAGTAGAACTTCATATTGGTCAACTAAATATTTTAAGCAGCTCAGACTAGAACAAGCTGGCTTCCAAAAAGACAGATCAAATTGCAAATTTAATAACCACTAACAAATGAACTATACCTAGATTGGCAGTCCACCTTATACCCAAATTTCATTGACTTCTGTTAAGCCTTTCATAGCATTGACAGGGTCATCATCTGGCAATTCCTAAATCACTAAGGTGCCCCACATACATCTGATACAGCAACTCTATGAATTTGTCATCTGCCTAGATATACTCAAACACAAGCTAAAAGATGAATTTGAAATAAAACTGGAGAATGTCATGGATGCTTAAACACCCCCCCCCCTCCAATTTTCTTAATGGTCATAGACTGGATCATGAGGCAGAAAACACAAGACAAAAAGACTGGGATAAAATGATCTATGACTCAGTGCTTTAAAGGACCTAGACTTTACAAATGCTTTCAGCCCAAACAAAAGCATATTCAGCAAAAAAAAAATTAGCTTGTTGTATGGTGCAGAAACATGGAGACATTTGTAAATGGTTGCCTCAATAGCCTTCTGAAAATAAGGCAACTTTAGTTAAAAACAAATATAAAATGGCAAATCAAAACCCCATAGATCAATAAATATCAAGAAGGTAATGAAGATGGACTGACTATTCACTCAGGAAGCCACTGGTAGATATCACAAGAATGGCCCTTCAGTGGAAATCCTAAGGCCAGAGAAAGGCTGGTCACCGAAAGAACATTTGAAGAAGGTCTTATGAACAGGTAATGAAATAACACAATCTGACATAAAAGCCTCCCTAAACCAAGTGTGCTGGTGAGCTATTGCAGAAGTTCTTTGCTCTGCAAGGAGTTCAAGGAATTAAGCAAGTAAGCGTATATTTTAATTTTTTTTTTCATTTTATAATATAGTAATATTATTAAGCATAAATATTTACCAAAATGAATTTTAAAAATATCAGGGCGTTTTTGTTTTATAGTTTCAATAAACACAAATGGCCAGTGAGGTTTCCCTCTTTTTATAGACTTGAATATCTCCCTCTGGCAATCATCTCTATTGGTCTGACTTTTGCATATCTCATAGTTCTTCTGTAAATTTATATACATGTATTAACATATGTGCCATGTCAAATAAATAAGATCTAAATTAAAATAAAAAGCAAAACATTTTATGTGAATATATATTTTTAAAAAATGCTAGTTGTGGTTATATTTTAGAAATAGTTTTTTTTCCATAATATTATTTACAATTACAAAATACTTAAGTTATTAAATCATTGTTAATATTCAAAATAAAATGTATTTACATTTAAAATAAGCTTTTTTCCATTGAGCTCTTTAGCAATGTACAAATAATCATGATGAGTAAGATCTTTTGTTAAGGTACCGTCTATTAATAAAGGAAGATATTCTACATAGAAACTTTCAAATAAGTCATCTTTGTTAGCATCAGGCAGAATATGTTTTTTTATTTCTGTTGAACAAAGAAAAAAATTATAAACAATTTACTATGCTTCCATGATTAAGTAACATTTAATTGACATTTGGAATGGATTCAAGATATCTGAAAAAATTATGATGAATCACAATGTTTAAAGGTAAACCCACAAAAAAAAATAATAGTGAAGAATGTAAATAAAGTTATCATGCTACCAGAATTTTCAGCAGCTTGTGAAAGAACCTGTGCAAACTCCAAGATGGCTGTATCATTCTCACAGATTTTAACCAATAATTCTTCAAATCTATTTACTCCTGAATATGTATGCTGCTTTGAAAATGAATCTGAAATACAAAACAAGAATAAAACACAATGTTTAATAAAACAAATATAAAGTTTAAATGAAATGAAATTAAAACTCAGATGCCCACTCTGCACAAATGACAAAGGATCTATGAATGTCTGTATATAAACATAAAGCTTCCTTCAGTTAGAACAGTGTTTCTCAAACTTTTTCAACTATTGCCCCCTTTTTAAAGAAAAAACAGTTCATGTCAAATCAAATTATTCTAATGTGAAGGGTGAACTTGGTGCAGTGACATTATGATGTGAATGTCAGGCTCTATTTTAGTGATTAGTAATCTAAATCACCCAGTTGATTTCCCTTATTTTTTTATACATTTCGTCACAGCACTAAATCCACACTCCACTTCTGCACTATAGTTCATTATCTAGTGAAAATATAGGTAACTGTTTCTGTAGCCAGAACTGTTGATAATGGAAATTACATTTAATCTAACAAAAATTCACGATTCAATGACAGAAATTCTGAAATAAGAGCTCTTATAACATTCTTTGTAATTAAACCATTAAATAACATATTTTTATTTAAAAAAAAAACTTTATTCAATAAAACATAATTTAATGTCATTAATAAATTAATAAAAAAAATATTTTTCCCATAAGCTTTGTCATAGTGTAGATGCATATGCTATGCACACAGGTGTGTATGTTTTTATAGTGAGGCCAGCTAGGTCAGCGAGAGGTCAACAGTCTGGTCATTTCTGGACTCCGGATATTGTATTTATAGAAAGTATGATCGTCTAGCTATTTCGATTGTAGATTTATGTAGAAAGTTCGAGTGATGATGTGTGCAAGCTATATAAGAGGCAGTTTGTAAGATACAGTAAGAGTCACACAGTAAGTCAGTATAGTTCATGGGAGACTTTGAGTATTCATTTGGGAGAGAGATTCAGTACAGTTTATTGGAGAGTTGAGTATTCTTTGTAGAGAGAAGTTCATTCGTTTGAGTTAGGGAGATTATTTGATATAGTGATTATTCAGTTTACTTTGGATTTATTTTACTGTTTCATATTTATTGTGATGTGAATAAATTAATAATGAACCATGGAACATGAATTTAGTTTCTTATGTCATGAGTATTTGGTTGTGGATATGTAAGAGAAGTGTGTGTTACATGACAATGAGATAATAACACACATCAGACAGGACAGTGATTTAGAGCAAATATACCTCAACACGTTACTTAAAGACAATACACCACTTTAAGAACGTTACATGGTGGCAGCGCCTCTGATGACACGTCAAATAGTGTTTCATTGCCCCCCCTCCCAATGAGAAAAAAATACCCCCCCCGCCTCACACCTAATGGTTTTATTGCCCCAGCAGAGCCAATTTGCCCACTTTGAGAATCACTGAGCTAGAAGTTTTTAAACATTATATGTCCCTGTGTGTACAGCAGGGCCTTGATCAAAATATTGTTATAAGCCTAAAACCTAAACAAAAATTGATCAAATGTTATGATTAGGTCCTTCTGTGAATTCTCTGTAAAGTTGAGATGTTTATCCCATAGATTCTTCATATAAACCGCAATGTATTTTTTTTGTGTGCCCTTCTTTCATCCCCACCATAGCCCATAGTGCCACGTCCATGGAAGCACCAAGGAGACAAGAGGGAACTTTCACCATAACCTGAAAAATTCCCTTGGTTCTCACTGGAGATCGAACCCAGCACCCTCAGGTCAACAGTGGAGTGCTTGACTGCAAGACCATCTGTCCCTTCATTAGCGCCTTTACAAAATAATCATATTTTAAACTTTTTTAAAAATAAAAAGTGGCTTCTGATAATGTAGAGAGGCCTATTATAAATTAATATTATTTTATAGATTATTAAGACAGAGGATGATTACATACCTAAAAAAAATGTAGGCCGTAAATACTTAATGAATGTTTCTATTAAAGCTTGAAAAATCAGATATTGGTCATTCATTCTGACGTACGACGATATGTCTTACGGTGTTCTTGTTATGTTGAATAACGTATCACTGACACTTAACAGACATAAAAATCTTCAACCCCCTCTGGCTTGAGGCTAACTTTGACACTTATAAGACTATGAATACGTCTTGTAATCAATGATAATGTAGTGCATATACGCCGTTGTCTAGTTTATTCACTGAGAGTATTTAATTCCATAAAATTCTTCAATGTATATTTTTATATTATAAAAAAAAAACTATTGGGGCCTTTACTACCGAATTACCATTTTCAATTCATGTCGCTTAAAACAAAGGAATTCCCGATTTATTCATGATTTTCCGTATTCGCGCCATTCTCAGAATTGAGTCATAAGAATTTCATTATCACTTTCACTGGCCAACCACCATCGGCCGAATCCGACCAAAGAAGACATTCATTTGAATTGCAAGTTGTAACTCGACATGGACTTTTTATTTTCTTTTACTTAGTGTAACTCGAATTTTAGCAGACATTTAAACTGCCGATGCTCAGTGTAGGAGTAACAAATGATGAAATTAGCATATTTATTTGCTAACTTTTGTGGTGTCAGTAATATTACTAAAATTTTGGGATTGTGTTTCAATTTTAGACATTTTAAACTTAAATGCTTAGCATGCCATAATGGAAAGCAGTGACAAATAAGCCTAGCAACGTATAACGTCATGAGACTATTACTATATCAAAATGCTCGGCTACTTGTTTTAAAAAGTGGGAAACATATTTATGTTATACATTATAGCTCAAAGGGTGTTGTGACTAGGCTGCGAAAAAAAAATATTATTTTTCTAAGCCAGATTTAAAGTGTAAAATATTGGCTTTAAATAACAGACATTTTCACTGCAAATTTTCCACAGACCCTTGTTGTGGGGTATGACACTGCGTTAATCTGTATTACCATTCTGTGACGTCACTACAATAGATACCACAGCATGGACGAGGAAGATCTTATCGGATTAGGTATTTAGTTTTGCATTTATCTTTATGTGTGTTTATTAATTATTATTTTTTT
Source organism: Bulinus truncatus (assembly GCA_021962125.1). Taxonomy (NCBI): domain Eukaryota; kingdom Metazoa; phylum Mollusca; class Gastropoda; family Planorbidae; genus Bulinus; species Bulinus truncatus. Next base: position 1,270,433 of record JAGDYQ010000184.1, on the reverse strand, counting down.
TTCTCGTCGCCACAGAGTTCAAAGAATATTAATGGTTCGACTTAACTAATTTGGGGACAACCAAAACAAATTAGCAAGTTTTAAAACAAAATGCATATACTAAAACACAATATTCTTTTTTTATTATTTGAGAGACGTATTGGTCTTAAGCACTGTCCACCAGGGTTGTTAACAATACTAAAAAAAAATATTGGCAATACCAATACAATTTTAAAACCAGTATTGCAATACCAATACCAATACAATTTTAAAACCAGTATTGCAATACCAATATTTATTTATTATTACCAATACCAATATTTGGGTCATTCGATGAATAAAACGCAAATAAGTAATTCATTGCTCTATATCACTTACATCGATAAACGATAACAACATTTTTGGCTAATTTAGATGATGTATTTTTAATCAAATTTTATTCAATAGTTAACACTTGCTTCATCAGTTTCCCTCAAAGCATCCAAATGTCTTTGACAACATAATAAACTACTATTAAATAAGTCGGCATACCTTAACGTCCTTTAGAAACAAGATTTTTAATATGTATGATGTACACATATTGTGAATGAATGAATGAATCAATGGATGGATGGATGAAGCAAATGACTGTCATAGAAAAGCAAATGATACACATCACACTATAGTAAAAGCAGTCAGACCAAGTCAGTGGATTGCATTACATCTGGAAAACTAACGATGAATTCCAGTAGAGTTCACAGGGTAACGCCACCTAACTTGCAGTTACCACTTAGCCAGGCAAAGAAAAGTAACCATTTCAAAATGCGCACTGCTCAGTCGTGAACGAAGAGGGGATAATATTCGTCCTCCTAATGCAGCGGTCGGGGAACTTTTTTAATCATTACCCCAAAATATTGTTTGTAAGTTGTTATTACCCCACAGCAAATTAAAAATATATACTTTTTATTCACAAAAGTTTCATTTTTACTCCCAAAAATTTCATTTTTACCCCATTTGGGGTAATTTACCCCGGTTCCCCGACCGCTGTCCTAATGAAAACAGCCTTTCAAGCTCAACAGCAGCGCTTGGAGGAAGTCCTGTATTCAGGTATATTTATATTTTACGGATATGTGGATAGGCATCCAATGATGCAATACTGTCTGAAGTGTCTGCCAAGTAATTATTAATTTCTTGATTCATATCAGTGATTGTGAAACGCGTCTCTTCAGTACTTCAATAAGATGCGAACGCTGCAAATCATCATCCATCCAGTCCAACTTGAATTTGGGATGTACAACGAATGCCAGCTGAGCATCAATGCTGTCAAACATGTTTGCAAATCTTTTATCGATGGCATGCAAAAGACACGAAGCTAATGGAGAACAAACTACGAGCCGATCATTCTTTCCTTGATCAAGAAACACTTTTAACTGAGCCTTCATCACGACAAGTGTTGGTAAAAGGAAACCAAGTCCAATGTCTTTTTTAGTTTCACCCTGCAAAATATATAGTGTACAGCAAACAGGCTTCATAACAGCAAAATACTCTTTAAGAAATGTTTTCTGTACAGGCTGTACTTACACAGAGAATGTTGTAAACTCTGGTGACAGCATCATACGTTGAATTCCACCGGGTTTCACCAGGTGTTATCAAAAGCATACCAAGTGATCTGCCTGAGGATACTTTGCAAATAACAATAAACACTCAAGAAAATTATTTAATGCAACCGGAAAAAAGCTTGGAAAGAATAGCAAATTCCATAGAAATCAATTTACTTAGAGTACTCACTGGTCAATACTCATTGCCACATATATCATATATGATTTCTATTATCATTCATTGCTCAGTCTCATTCAAAAATTGCTTGGCAATGTCACTCGAAAGATGGCGACACCAAAGAAAAAATTATTATATTCAGCTTTATTCACAACTAATGTTGTAGAGAACTTATTGAATATTGCTTTAAGTATTGGTTAAAAATCAATACCAATATCAAAAATAAGTATTGGCAATACCAATATTAAATTTCAAGAAGTATTGCAATATCGTACCAATACTTAAATAAGTATTGGCAATACTGCCAATACCAATACAATATTGCAATATTAACAACCCTGCTGTCCACCTATTTTAAAAATTCGTGCAACATCACTAAAACCACATATTACGGTACAAAATATGTCAACAGAATTATGGTTTTATGTATATGCCTACTCTTATTTAATAACGTCCTCATTTTAAAAAAAGCCACTCTAAAGACGGGTACCCAATGAAAAGACGAGACATTGAGAAATAGAATATTAATATAATCAGCTAGTATTCCGCACCAATGAAAATAGGATTTTAAAGTCAGACAATCTTTATACCAAAGTGATAGGAACTAACACATTTGGCTCCCTAATATGTTTTGTTAGTATTGTTGTTAGAAAATAGATTATGCAGTGCCTTAGAGGGAGATGTTTAACACCTCATTGGATCGGAGTACGGAGCGGCCTCGAATGCAATTAGATTCTGTATATTTGAATTAGGCCTACGAAGAGTGGTTTTACTGTTACAAACATATTACTTTAAAAAAAATTACATCTATATATAAACATTTTAATATAAAAATATATTTTATATAATCCTCATTTTTACAAATAATCAATAATGTACCTTTTAATACGTGACTTCGAGTTTGTATAGTTTGTATGAGGGCCCTAACTGGAAGGAAAGACAGCACAAAATATACAAGGATATCATCCTACAGTTCTGAACATAAATTGAAACATACATTGTCTGCATGGTTAACACTTTAATGCTTATTTGTAGGCATCCTTCGATTTGTTTTTTTTTATTTTTATTTTCATTACTTCAACTTAAGAAGTGGTGTAGATGTATTTGACATTATAGGTTCTTTTAAAACAGTAAACACTTAAACTATAAGCACGTGCTTTCACAGCGATTCTTATCTTTTTAGTTATTTAACTAAATTTTGAAGCATTTTAAAAAAAAAAAAGTAAAAAAAAAATTGATAGCTTTTTATTTATAAAGCGTTCTTCTTAATATGTTATATTTATCCAGAACAATAAAATACAGTGTGCTTGCCAAACATTATTTATCCCGAGAAAAACATAACTCACGGAAATTCTTTGTTAACGCGCTTAGTCAGTAAAACTAGGAAATCTCATAACCGCCCCCCCCCCCTGTAAAATAACGACCCCTTCCAGCTTTAGTTCCTATTAAATCTGATGCTAAGAGATACCTGAGTGTTAGTCCTTCTTCTGCTAGCACCTCCACCATCTCTGGGAATCTCTGCCTAGCACACCTTAGTACCTAAAAACGGATCTGTCCACATTTCACTTATCGATCAATTAGTAAATCGTTCAGAGTTTATAAACGCATTGCCTGATTAGCCATATAGCAGAAGTTGCAAATGCTACCGGCCCTGCACATAGAGCAGAAAATGTTTAGCTTGTTAACAGTTCTACTGTTTACTGATACTGATACTGTGCTGAAAGTACCTCAGACCAGCGGTAATTTCGGATTAAGGATAATTAAGGATGTGCTGTTGTGTACAAGGATCTTATCGGGCCGTTAATTCAATGTCATCACTACGTCAAGTGTGTCAGCACTTCTAACACAAGGACAACACACACTTAATTACACTGTAGTAAACACTTCAAATGTCAAAAATCAGGGGAACAAGCCAAGTATTCCTTCTGTAATAATGATCAACTACTTTAATATCAAAATACTAAAATACTAGTTTTTACAATAACAACGTCGGCCGTCATCTCTCGCATCATGCCCCCTCTCGTTCATCACCGATGCCTTCGTTCAACAACTGCACCTTGGGGTATTCCCATTCTGTCACAAACCAATGCATAACACTCCCACATGGCCCCTTTAGTGTCAAACATATTAGAATTTGACACTTAATACCACCAAAAATTATGACAGAATATTCACAACTACAACCCTCTGAACTACTGTCAATTAACTCATAATACATAATTTCCTCCAAAGTCAATAATTCAAAACCCTTTGAATTACTGTCACTTATTAACTCATGTACAACTAGATAATTCTTCTTCAGTACAATCTCATAAATTATGTTTGTAACAAAATGTACCAATCAATATCCATGTGGGAACATTATTACAAAATCACCCATGAAACATATATCATAATCAATTACTTGAAAATATCAACTCAATAACATAAACTTATCAACTCAATTCCTGAAAAAAAAACGTAACAATAATGTCATCGTTTACGTAGATCCTGGAGTCTGCTCTACAAATTCAATCAGCAGCTCGTCATAGGTATTCTTCCAAGCGTCACTCAAGTATAAGTGTAGACTATCAACGTCTCTCTATGTGCAGCATCTTGATAGGATGTCAGCAATTACATTATCCTGTCCTGGTATTGGCTGTATGACGAACCTATAGTTCTGAAGCATTAGAGACCAACGAGCCACTCTGTTATTGATCTGTTTCTTTTGGTTGATGAATGTCAATGGGGCGTGGTCGGTGTATAATGTAAATGTGCAGCCCAAGAGATATTTCTCCAATTTAGTGATACACCAGATTAAAGCTAGACCCTCTCTCTCCACCGTTGCGTAACGAGTCTCAGCCGGTAGTAGTTTCCTGCTGACATACATCACTGAATGGCAGGTGCCCTCGGGGTCCTTGTGCATTAGGCACCCACCTATTGCATATTTAGAGGCATCTACAGCCAGGAGAAACGGTTTTGAAATATCCGGTATTCGAAGAACTGACTCCCGAGAAAATATGTCTTTTATTCGCTGCAATGCACGCTGACACTCCGCTGTCCACTTTATTTTATTCGGCTGTCCCTTACAGACTAAGGCGACAAGCGGCTCTGTCAGCTCAGAAAAGTGGTCAATAAACTTCCTATAGTAATTGCACAACCCTAAAATACTTCTGACTTGTTTCTTTGTACTGGGCGGTTGAATGTCCAGTATTCTAGTGACGTTATCAGACAGAGGCATGATAGTATTGTTTCCAATCTTGAACCCCAGGAACGATATTACCTGTAGGCCAATCTCCACCTTCCCCGGTTTCACAGTCAAGTTATTCTCCAAGAGAATCTTTAAAATGTCATCTATTCCACGCAGGTGGTCCTCCCAAGTATTGTGGAATATGCACATATCGTCAATGTAACACATCACATCCTGATGTGAGAAAACAATTTCGCCATCATTCTGTTGAATGTTGCGGGCGCGTTGACGAGGCCGAAGCTCATATAGTTCCACTGGAAAAGATAAAATGGTGTAACGAACGCTGTTATTGGTTTTGAACTGTCCGTCAATGGTATTTGCAGTATCCGCGCGATAGGTCAAGCTTTGTAAAATACTTGGCATTGGCCAACTTACCTATGATATCGTCAGCATTTGGCATTGGGTACGAATCAAACACAGTTTTGCTGTTAACCTTCCGGTAATCCACACATAACCGTACACTGCCGTCTTTCTTCCTCACGAGAACTATCGGGGACGCATATGGGGACTCAGATTGCTCAATAATTCCCATAGCAAGAAGTTCGTCCAATTCGTTTTTCAGTTTATCACGGAGGTGCAATGGGACTGAATAAGGCTGGAGTCTGACTGGTGTGTTATCCGTGAGGCTGATGTTGTGAGTGATCGCCCTTGTTTTCCCAGGCAGATCGGTCAATATATTTCTATAATTCTGTAATATCTTAATGATCTCCCTTGCTTTGCTGTCCTCTAGATTGTGCAAGTTCACGTTTAGGTACCGGTATGTACTATCTTTGTTTATCTCCGGGGTCCTAACATCATCTAAGTCATTTCCTGACGGTTCGTCCTCGTGTAGGAGAGTACAGCAGGCTCCAGCATCCGTCACCAGACCCGTCGGTCGGCGGTTGTATTTTTAGAGCATTTTCGAAAAAAAATGCTCTATTGTCCCCGTTTTGTCTGTCTGTCTGTCTGTCCGTCCGTCTGTCCGTCCGTCTGTCCGTCATCACCCTAGATCTCAACAACCATAAGTCCTAGACCCATGATGTATATATCATTTTGTAGGTCTTGGCCTGCCAAGAAATGACTTTTTTCCATTTCGCGATAGGACCTCTGAGGGCCGTAAAAGGGGGCTTATAAAGTACCGTTTTTTACTATATAAGCTATATTAATAATGGACCGCCCTATATCTCAGCAACCATAAGTCCTAGACCCATGATGTGTATATCATTGTGTAGGTCTTGGCCTGCCAAGTGTACATCAAAAGTCCATTTTGCGATTCGACCTCTCAGGGCCAAAATATTAGAGTTTTTTATGTACCGTTTTGCTTATATTTTAAATATGAATAATAAAAGCTAATCAAAGGGGCGTAATCATTATTTATTTTTGTAACAGTTATTCAACATGAATTACTTCCCGTACTTGAACATTGAACTACTTTCACCAAGATTGGCAACAACAATTTATCAAACAACAATTGACGGAGTTTTCGGACGATTAAATGACTACAATTTAGAATGTTTCAATTATGAGTCCTATTTCAGTGACCACAAACCACTTGTAGTTAGATTTAAGAGAAAATAATTTTGTTTTCAATTATAAAGAAACGTCTTTTTAATATCTTTTTTCAGATATATGCATTACACAATTGAATTTGTAAACATTTCCAAAATTTACAAATATTTACTGAAAGATAGCATACGTACTGATACATAATACGAAAATGCGCTAACACGTCCTGTGTCCAGAATGGAACAGGCTTAATTGCTTGTTTTAGCATGTTTATGTGGAAAGATTTCAGTTTATTATTGATTTCTATCTCATAATCCACCTCGGACAGCTTCCTTTTCACTGTAAATGGACCTTGCCACTGTATGAATAACTTGTTTCTTGGATCAGGTAAGAAAAGAAGCACTTCATCATTTTCTTGAAGGCACCGTAAAGTTTTATTTTTATTGTGTCTCTTACTGTACTTGTCTGATTTTTGAGATATATTACGTCCCGCCACCCGACAGGCCTGTATAATTCTCTCCCTCGTGTCTATGACAATTTGGTATGCATTTTTTACTTCACTTTTCAGGCTCGGTTCGCATAGTATATCTCTATATAGCTCTAATGGACCTCTTACATTGACCCCGTAAACCATCTGAAAAGGAGAGAACCCTGTGGACTCGTGTATGTTCTCTTTGTGGGCAAACAAAACTGACGGTAGGTATTTGTCCCACTCTTGAGGACTTTGACTCACTATTTTATTCAGTGCTTGTTTTAACTTTCCGTTGTATCTTTCACATATTCCGTTGCTCTGTGGGTGGTAGGGAGTAGTGAATACATGGTCTATTTTTAAAAGACACTCCAACTGCTGAAACACCTCCGAAGTAAACTGTGACCCTCTGTCTGACAGTATCGTTTGGGGGAACCCAATCCTTGTAAACATTGTGTACAGAGCGTGCGCCACATTCTGTGCGGTAATGTTAGTCAGTGGTACGGCCTCAGGCCATCTTGTACAAACGTCCACTAATGTTAGAATGTATTTATGACCTTGAGTTGATTCTGTTGGCATAGGCCCAATCAAATCTATGGCCACTTTTTCGAATGGGTTTTCAACGATGTCAACTGCTTGTATCGGAGCATGTGTATGTCTCCCTCTTGGACCCTTTCGCTGACAAGTATCACATCCTCGAATATACTCAGCAATCGTCTTGTGTATGTTGGGCCGATAGAACTGTGACAAAATTTTTTGTTTTGTACTCTTCACGCCCCTATGGCTGGCCATGTCACCATCGTGCGCTATGCGTAAAATTTTCGCCCAGTACGACTGTGGGGCCCCAAGTTGTATTGTTGATTGTTTCTTTCCTTCAAACTTCCGGAATAAGACTCCATCCTTAATTAAAAAAGCCCTGATCTAGGATGATCCCCACTGTTTTTATGTGCTGCTTTATACAGGCGCCCTATTACCGTGTCCGTGGCTTGTTCTTGGGCCATATTATGTCCGTTTTTTGATAGCTCCCTCTGTAGTTACTGGGGCCATCTTCTCTTCCGCTTCAGGTTCATCAGGTTCTTTATGTGCTGTTTTCCCGCTTCGTGTCACGACCACATTACTGACATCATGACATTGAGTATCGCCACATCTATTGTTATCTCTAATCCAATGTAGAATATCATTGTCCGAGCACTCTTTTATACCCGAAATATTCCCCACAATCAGGTCACATACAGGGTTGTCAACTACATAAGCCCCGACCTCCCCTGTAAAGTATGGTGTTGCGATATGTATTACCGCCTGAGGTAGTCTATGGTCCTCTCCCATGAATGATGTCATCATCCCGTATTCCCCAGTATATTGTGATAGTTCCACCAAGCTTTTGCGGACCGTTATCGTTGTGCATCCGGTATCTCTTAACTGCACCGGAATCGAGTTTACATATCCCGGGTAAAATTTCAATTGTCCGTGGCACGATACAATAGCCAAGCCTGTTTCTTTTCTTTCTCCTTTTCGAACATTCAACTTGTTGTGGTTTTCCGGATACGTGTCATCAACTTCCCCTGTATTTGGAGCATACCTCCTGTTTCGATACGAATTCGTAATACGTTGACCTCTGCCTGGATACCTGGTGGCTCGGAGTTTGCAGTCTCTCGCGACGTGATTTAGTCCGTTACACGTATAGCACCGAATACACGCATCGCCAGGAGAGGGACTTCTGTTAATGCGATAATAGTCACTTCTATCTTGCATCAAATTTGGGTATTTAGGTCTGATTTCTGTACGTGCTGCAAAGCAAGCGTCAACGGTGTGATCAAGGTCACCATTTGACATGGGTCTGTCGGGGTGGGCATCTTTGTAGACCCTCATGATTTTAACCAACTCAATTGTCGACCGAGGTTCTCTCTCTTGAATGAAGGATGTCAGGTCCGTTGTGCAGGAGTGGGTTAGCCTGTCAATGACAATAAAGTCTCTAATGTCTTTGACAGTGTCGCCAACATTGGCACACTGTAACCACTTGTCAAAGTAACCCGCAACGTTGTTCACAAAAGTCTGAGGGTCCTCGTGGGACGATGGGCGACTATCATAGAAAAGTGTTCTGAACCGAGCAGCATTATGGCCATACGCATTGAGCAATTCAAGTTTCATCCTTTGATAGCTGCTGTCGTCTGTCATATCGTACTTCTGACACAGGGTCAGCGCCCTGCCCTGCACCAGGTTGGTCAGGATGTTCGCCCATTCAGTTTCCGGGATGTTTTGTGACCTACAGTTGTCCTCGAATCTTTTTAGGTAGGCATCGATGTCATCTTTGGCCTCATCAAACTCCCGTATTTTTTTTCTGTACCACGGGATCGGATTGACGTTACCGGCTTGACCCAATTCAATTTTCTTCATTTCTATCTGCAATCTCTGCCTTTCTAATTCTCTTAAAATGTCTTCTTTTTTGCTTCTTCTTTCAATTTTTTATCTACAAACTTCATTAGTTCCTCACCTTCTAACATCATTATTTCCTTTCCGACTCTCGCTATTCTTTCCAGGGATCCAGAGAATGATTCCGATTGGGACATTTTTTTTTCCACTGAACCAGAGTTTACAAATTAATAATATCAACAAACCTGCTGCTCCACCAATGTTGTGTACAAGGATCTTATCGGGCCGTTAATTCAATGTCATCACTACGTCAAGTGTGTCAGCACTTCTAACACAAGGACAACACACACTTAATTACATTGTAGTAAACACTTCAAATGTCAAAAATCAGGGGAACAAGCCAAGTATTCCTTCTGTAATAATGATCAACTACTTTAATATCAAAATACTAAAATACTAGTTTTTACAATAACAACGTCGGCCGTCATCTCTCGCATCATGCCCCCTCTCGTTCATCACCGATGCCTTCGTTCAATAACCGCACCTTGGGGTATTCCCATTCTGTCACAAACCAATGCATAAGAGTGCGTGTCGATTTCAACTTGTAAGCTAAACTAAGACCAAAAACACCCGTATTCTAGCTCTAAATAACATTTTCTTCAAAAATTTAGAAAAGTTTCTGAATAGCACAAACATTATCCAGAAAATGTTCTATTATCTGGTTGGCATTTTCTTTTATCTTGACTATCCCTTAACCCGTGGATGGGTCGTTGGGGCATCGTTGTTGACCGAAAACTAGTTCCCGCCATTTTCTCCAGTCCTGTGCTGCCTTTTGGGAGTCGACGAACGACAGGCCGGTCCATTCTTTGATACTGTCTTCCCATCTTTTCTTTTGTCTTCCTCTTTTCCTTCCTCCGTTGGTTGTACCTTGCATGATTGTCTTTGCAAGACCTCCACATCTCGCAACGTGTCCATACCATCGCAGTTTCCTCCTCTTGACTGAAGTGAGAAGGTCTTCGTGAGGGCCGATGGCAGCCATTATTTTAGTGCGCACCTCTTCATTCGTTACGTGTTCCGTGTATGAGATGTTCAATAGCTTGCGGAAACATCTCATATCCAGCGCACTTATTCTTCTTTGGAGGTCTGCAGTAAGCGTCCAAGTTTCACATCCATACAGGAAGACCGATGTCACCAGAGAGCTCATTAGTTCGAGTTTTTGATCTCAGAGAGAGTTTGTTGCCTTGCCAAATGTGTTTAAGTTTGCTCAGAGCTGCCGTTGTCTGGGCCAACCTGGCAAGAATTTCTGGCTATGATCATTCGTTGGATATTATGGCCCCTAGGTATTTAAAGGAGGAGACAACTTCAAGTTTTTAATCGAATGTCGTTTTCGAAGGCACTATTTGTCATGACTTTAGTTTTTTCGGCATTGATTTCCATGCCATACGCCTCAGCTGTTTTATCTAGTTTTGCAGTGAGTTCTTGCAGTTCGTCCTCGCTGCCAGCTATGCCGTCTATGTCGTCGGCGAAGCGCAAGTTGGTTATGGTTCTCCCTCCGATACTGACAGTTCCGGTGTGGTCTTCTAGCACATCCGTCATAATCTTTTCAAGGAAGAGGTTGAAGAGAATGGGGGAAAGTAGACACCAACAGTAGTTTTAAACCAATCTCCCAGTTTACTATTGAAGAGTACCGCGCTAGTTGCTTTGTCGTACAATTTTTTGATAACTTCAATAAGGTTTACATTAATGTTGAATTTGTGCATGGTTGCCCACAGTGTTGCATGCCACACTCTGTCGAACGCTTTTTTAAAGTCGATGAAGACATGATAGAGATCGCTTTGATGATGCAGATGTTTTTCACTGAGTATTCGCAGGTTAAAGATTTGTTCCGTTGTGCTTCTTCCTGCTCTGAAGCCAGCTTGCTCTTCTGAGATGATTAGCTCTGCCTGTGGTTTCAGCCTATTTGATATAATCATGAGCATGACTTTGCTTGGGTGACTAATCAAGCTTATTGTACGGTAGTTTTGGCACAACTATAGATTACCCTTCTTTGGGAGCGTAATGACTAGTGATTGAGTCCAGGGAGTTGGCCATTCTCCTGTTTGCCATATTTTGTTGCATATGTTGGTTAGTATGTCTATAACAAGGTCGCCTCCTGCTTGAATCAGTTCAACTGAAATGTCTGCTCCCGCTGATTTCCCATTTTTCAATTTTTGTACAGCAAACTCCACCTCCTCGCGGAGGATAGATTGTTTATCTGTGTTGGTTGACATTGGGCAGTTGAGCACTAAGATGTCGCCTTTTGCGTCTTCGTTGTATAGTTCAGAGCAGTATTCGGTCCATCCTGTGAGAATTTCTTGTTCGTCTGTGATACCTGTGGCGGATTTATCCTGTATGGTTGAGACACGACTTTGTTGGATGTTAAGTCCTTGACAATTTTATACGCCTTTTTTTGAATTGTTCCTTTGTAAATTGTCATCAATGTTTGAACATTGTTGTTCTATCCATTCCTCTTTTATCTAGATGGCTCAAAAATATCTACATTTGGATAAATATTGGTGGGCTTTTGTAGAGCGAACTACTTCAATAATCCATTGTTTAGCAGAACGAGGTCTGGCTTTTCGGAGTAGTGATGAAACTATTGGTTCTCATCAGAATTTAAATTATTGAACTTTGTTGGAATTAATAGTCAAGTTTGACATTTTTCTGGCCCAGCTTATAAATGCTTATACAAATTAAGTAAAGGGGCATAAATTAAAATTGTAAAAAAAAACATGCGAGAAATTTACCCAACTGATTGCGTCAAGCTAACTGGATCGTATTATTTGTGAAATTATGAAATGTAAGTAATATTCGGTAACACTAGACCAATGTGCCGAACCTATGGCACGCTTGCCATTGTCGGCACACAGAGCCTCATCAGTCGGCACGCGACTAAAATATAATGTCCTTTAATTTTAATTGGAGTGTTGGCACTTTGCTAAAAATAAGTGGTTTGTAATTGAATTTCGGGCACGCGGCCCCAAAAAGGTTCGCCACCACTGCACTAGACTGTACTTCAGACTTTTCGCATGTGGACCAACTCACTATTATTTTGCGTCTAACCAACTTATCCAATGGGAAAGTTAGTGAATTTCTTAGATATGGACGGTCATACTGCTGAACAATTCGCCTGAAGTTTAAGTGTTTTTTTTCCTCAAAGAAAAAATGGCATTGATATCAAAGACTGTCGTGGTCAAAGCAACATGAATGGGAAATATCACGGCTTATAAGCCGGCATAATGGAGATAAATACGTAGAATACATTCCCTTCTTTGCACATTCACTGAATGTGTTTGCTACGTTTTCTGCAGATATGTAAAGTCCCTGTACGGTAGAGATGATTATCTTTTAGATCGTTGCTTCTCAAACTTTTTTCCTCTATCGAGGTCGACATTCGCGTGAATTACACCGCTCAACCATCCGTCCCTTAGATTATAATGTTTTATATAAGCATTACATTTTTTTTGAAGTCTTTATAAATCTATCCGTTTTTACCCATCGTTGAGATTTTTCTTACAAAAACATTGGAAGATACAAAACACCATATTTTGAAAAGCATGTCGAACCCCAGGTGATCTGTCCTAGCAGATGCGACAAAGGTTTTATCATTATCAAACATTTCAACATGGATTTAAAAAAAGTCAAGTATCGTAATCAGGAAAACGGACTAGACTCGAAAATGAGTACGTTGGAAAAGAGAAAAATTACCATTTTATTGAACATAATTTATGATCGCGTGCTAGCGTCTACTGCTTCATTAGTCGACTAATCAAGAACTTAACACATGATAAGCCCATAGTGGATCGTTATACTGGTACGTTCACGCAATGTCTTATGTTGACAATGGAAAAAAAAAAGGGGGCGACGGGGCGGCGGGGCACCAAAATTAGCCAGAGCTTAGGGCTTCAAAAGGGCTTAATCCGGCACTGCTAACAACCCGTATACAACTTTCCTTTATGTCTACCGTCATGTAAAAAATGATTCTATGTGATCTTTTTTGAAGACGGATTAAAATTTTTTTGATGTATACATCATATTTGTTTGACTTCAGGACAAAATCAGGGGGAAATAATAAATGTACCACCTATATTCTTAAGGTTTAGAATGCAGATATAGAACAACAAATCATTCTTTTTAAACATTTCTCCAGATAGACAAGATTACGCTATTAAGACAACGTTTTCATTTATTTACAACTTTATCGATTGTGCAACCAATTGGCCTAGGTCCAAACTTCTCCCATATTTTAATTACTGTATGTGCCAATGTCGACCTTGCTTGAGAGCTAACGTGTAGTTGACATGTCACTGAGACATCAACCTGTTGTGAAGTTTATCCAGAGTAGTAAAGATGAGATGCCATCTCTCGGCCAGCTATTGAACACATAGACCAAGTTGGGACAGTTTTGTATTGCACTCGTTACAGCCCAACCAGAAAAGGCTACATTGACAATGTGTAACTGTCATTGGGATTCGATCGTGTAACCTACACCATTGGTCCCCAACCACCGGCCCGGTACCGGTCCGTGGATCAAATGGTACCGGGCCGCCCAAGAAACATTAAATTATTTCCTTTTTATTTAATGTTGTGTATTTCGGGATTGTGTGACTTTCCATGTACGAGAAGTTAACCGGACCGCTCAGCGGCAGTGGCTTTGCAAATCAAAACAATCTAAAAAAATAATAATAATCACCCCCCGCCCCCCGACGGGCCGCGGTGAAATTGTCAAATGTTAACCGGGTCCTCGGCGAGAAAATGGTTGCGGACCAATGTCTTACACCAGTGGTTCCCAACCCCCGGTCCGTGGATCAAATTGTACCGGGCCACCTAGAAATATTAAATTATTTCCTACAGGTAGGGCCGACAGCCTCACCACCAGAGGTGTTCTTCTTATGCATAGGCCTCCTGGGGACCCCGTTTACAAAGGGTTTCTCCCAGTGATAATTCCTATTACATTTAATGCAAAAGATCACACACCGCCTTCCTTTTTATCTAACTGGTCTATGCCCAGCAGGGCCGTTCTTAAGGATAGGCTCCCAGCGGGGACTTTTGTTTAGCTTCACATGTTTTTTTTACTTGGACCATTAGCATTGAGCCACTGAATGTACTTTCGCAAAGGGCCCCAAAATTTACTCCGCCTAATGGCCTCAAAATCGTAAAGAGTAGCCTAACTCTGTTACCTAGAGCCTCAAAACTAAGAGCAGCTCTACTAAGCCCCACCAATTTTCATCAACTTCAGTTATGTATAGTAATAAAAAAATCAATAATGAATTAAAAAAAAAAAAAAAGAAAGAATGCATTTGATATACAAAAAAGTGTATCAATGGCCAAGAAAAAGTTAGCATAAAGTTAATTCCATAATTATTGCATTCATAAAGCTAAAAATAAGAAAAACTACAGAAGCAAAGAACTATGACTTAGTTAAATACCTTGTCAAGACAAAATAGTCACACAAAACGTCACACGAATCATGTTTTTTAGAGACACAACTTTTAACACAAGTCACTTACTCCACACATAACACTGACATACGTTCAGGCAACATCAAACTTTCTGATTGCAAATCAAGTCCTAACCTCTGAGTTAGGCATTACTAAAGAAGAATACACAAACGAATATTACCTTCTATCCAAATGAAAGCATTGTGTCCTTATCCATCAGGAAAATGCTAAAATAAAATGGTCACAATTCATCGGTTAATTTAAATTGGAACAATGATTCTACTTATAAAATATATGAATCAGCTGTAATATGCTATCAGATGCTAAACGCGTACTAAGAGGCGGCCCCGCCCCCGGGTGCAAAGGAAATATTGTCCACCTCTCTAAAATAAAAAACCAAAAGAGGTAAGAAAAAAAATGTTTACCTTGGTTAAAAAACTAACAAACCAATTTTAGGTATAAAACGTAAGTCATTGTGGGCAGCGCTGTCAAGTAGGATAATTTTTTATCCAAATGTAGATCATTTTTGAACCATCTAGATAAAAGAAAAGGTAATATCACTAGATAACGACCAAAACTATTTTGATATATATTATTGATACTTTACCATTCCCAAATCATACTGAATCATAGTATTAATGAATTCGAATTCGCAGTGACTCCGGCACCAGCCAAAACCATTATATTAGGGTATAAGGAACATGGCATATATAAATTTTATTTTTTTTTCAGGGTTAGGGATAGGGTTAGGGTGTGGAGCAATATTATCTATGGCTGGTACCCGAAGTAAAAAAAATACGGGTTCGGTCGGATCGAACCGTAGCAACTGCCTAATGAATTCCCATCAATATTAAATAATTAGGTAATCTCTTATCTCTTAACATGGCTGGCAGTATTTTATATAGAATATAGAGGACCTTTTTTTAAAATTTATTTAATGCATTTAAACACATTTTTTTATATTTTTTTCTTATTCTTTTAATAAATAACAATCAATACTATGATTTTGGAATGTTTATAGAGGTAATGTATCAATAATATTTATCAAAATAATTTCTGCAGGTAAAATAAGAGATTACCAATAATTAATTATTATCCAATTTAGACAAAAAAAAAATAAATTTCATTTTTATTACTTTATCGCAAAAAAATTGTATCACACTTTTCTTGACTATTTTCTTTCGTTTCGAGAAAATGCCATGCAGATAAAAGAACATTTTCTGGATAATGTTTGTGCTATTCAGAAACTTTTCTAGATATTTATACATTTTTGAAGAAAATGTTATTTAGAATTTAGAGCTAGAAAACTGGTGTTTTTTGGGGTCTCTTAATCTCTATACAATATTATACACGTCACAAGCATTCGTGATTATTTGTTTTTAACACAGTGATAAATTTTGATACATTTGGATACGAATACTTGGTAGTACTTGCAATTTGTTATGATGCAGGTGGTCTTTTGCAAACTTTGACATGTTACATTAACAGTTTTAAACCATTCAAGTGTAAAAAAAATGATGGTTTCATTATTGATATTTTTCTAGATAATATATTTTATTTATGTGTTATTTGATGTTTCTAAATTACCTCAACTTTCTTTTGGGAAATAAGGCATTTCATGGCTAAAACTGTGTGAGTCTTTATTAAAACTCTGCACATACATGTGTGTACTGGTTTTTTTCCAAAAAAAAAAAATGTATTTTTATGTGTGTCATGTCATAAAGAAATAACATTGTAAAAAAAGTGCTGTAAACAGTAAGTTTTTGAATTTGGAATAAAAGGTGCTGGAACGCCATTCTGGTGCGTTCTGCCAGAAAAAAAAGCACTGAATGTATGTATATTATCGAACAGCAATAAACTAAATTTAGTGCTATACATTTCAGTTAGTAGGCCTTTGTCTAAATAAACATAATTCTAGCAGAGTTGTTTCAACAGCATTATGAGCCCACAGGAAAATCATTCTGTTGGGGCAGGGCCGCTGCCATAAATTCCAGGGCTCTTAAAAACTTTGACAACTGGGACCCTTTAACTTTATTTCCCATCAATTTTGCAACAAAATAAATTTGAAAAAATCCATGAGATAAAGCTTGAGGCCTCAGGCCAGTGTTTGGATTGCCTTTCCTAGGAGCAGCCCTGGTTGGGGCCCCACAACAAATGTTTAAAAGAATGCAATATTAATGTCGAACTCTTTACCGCTTGAACAACAGCTAGTAATTTCTAATTTATCTTAACAATTCTTTCACAATTTCTAACACAAGTAATTGAAGTAATAATGAAGATATTAAAAACAGTAGCAAGATATAAGCTGAACGCTATCCAATTTGACCAACTTTAAATCGTTTTAGTAATATTTAATATCTTCTTAGTACATTAAGTAACATAGTAAAAATTTACAAAAAGAACACATTATTTGTTAAAATCCAGATAATTTATTTCTTTGCTCAGATAAATCAAATGAACATGCACGTGTTTTTGTTTTCATTTTGCCTCTGTTTAAATAAACCTATTTTTTTTTTTGTTAAAAATTTTAGCCTGTTCACACATATTAGCTTTCTGCAGAATCACGTTTACAAAAGGTAACACTGACAGAGGAAGAAGCAGCATCTGAGAAGTGGCATTCCTTAAAATGTGATGGCATTGAATATGTGACATCTGACAACGAAAAGAACAAAAGTTCTTCTGCTGCTGAAAGTATTACATTTAGAAAATATTTTACCATTAAAAAAAATCAAAATTGTCCAGTTTTTCAGCATTTTAAGTTCTCTGCTTATTTTTATTACTCTTAAAAATCTATGTAAATTTCTTGTTTTTTTAAAAATCTGTAGGTGCGAAGAAATATACTTAGTTCTGTTGATAACAGTTTTTTTTACTATGGGATTTCCTTTACTATTTTGCATATCTTTTATGTACAAGTTTTCTTTGTAAATATTTTCCATTTTTAAAATCTGTTTTTCTCAGTTGTCAAGAAAAGTTCTAAATTTGAGCTAAGAAACTATCAAAAGGAGTTGGCAGAGAATGCTTTGGCTGGTAAAAACAGCCTTATCTGTGCTCCTACTGGTTCAGGAAAAACAAGAGTTGCAATTCATATCATTATCCAGCACTTGAAAAATCATGAAGGTTTTTAAATTCATCCAATTTCATCAACTAAAAAGTAGTTAGTATTGATGATAAGGAAGTAAAGAGTAGTTGTATTTTTTTTTAGCAATTAAAGCGTTATTTAAAAATTTAAAACAGGTAAAAGAAAAGTTGCTTTTCTAGCAAGAACAGTGCCTCTTCTAATGCAGCAGTATAAGATGTTACGCCAAGAGTTACCAGATAATTATAAGGTTTGTATGTGTGGAAACCTTTATTGATACATTTATTTATAAGGGTTGGGCACACATGTGGAATTGAGAATCGAATGCTGTTTATTTTTTCATATATTGAGACTAACCAAATTATTTTTGTAAAAAGTCATCAGAATATTACTTCATTTGGATGAGAGGCATAATTGCTCAACATAGTACTATACTAATTAACATTATCATACCTTTAGAAAATAAACAATGTTACTTGACAAGGTAATAGGTTGGGAAATAAAAATCTGATTTCTTTTTTCAATTCATAGATTACCATCATAAGTGGCAGAAATAAAAACAGTATCAAGCTTCATCACCTTGTCCCTGAATTTGATGTCATTGTTATGACACCTATGATCTTGTATAATTCATTAAAAGAAAAGCTATTAGATCACCTAGGATGTTTCTCTTTAATCATTTTCGATGAATGCCATCATACTATCAAATCAAACCCATATAATTTGCTGATGTTGTCTTATTTGGAGTTGAAGAAAAGGAAAGAACAAACCATACAATTACCCCAGGTAAGATATTTTGGTTCATAATAATATTGCTTTGTAAATAATTTACTAAATAAATTAGATTATATAACTGACAGAGTTGGGCAAAGTTAAATAAAAATTATTGTTTGCAATTTTATATACTATTGCCATGCCTAAACTTTATTTTCATTTGTTATTGAGATAACTGTAAAGTTGAAGACTAGAAGGAATTACGTGTACTAGAGACATGATGTTGTAAGACCATTGATTGGCAAAAGTTAACTAAAAAGAAACTATCTAAAATTTTAACTAACTTTTTTTAGTTATACAGAAAGTTTAACTAAGTGAAAAAAGTTTAGTTAAAAGTGTAGTTTAACTAATTATTTTTAGTTATTAACTAAAAAGTTGAGCTAAAAATATTTAGCTCTTTCAAAATATTTTCAGAATACAAAATTCTACTATATGTTTTGTTTCATCTTCCAAGTGAAATTTACCTACCGCTTTTAACTTGATTTTAAACCCCCAACCGTTCAACGCTCTCAAAAATTAAATTATGTGTGGCTTATCACTAACAAAATATTTTTAGTTAAACTTTAACTAATTTTCAACTAAAAAAAATTAAATATTTAGTCACACCACATTGCACCAAAAATAGTTACAATTGAATGGAAAAAAAGTAGTTAATCCTTTTTTTAAATTTTCCCCAACTTTTTTGCATAAGTAATTTTTTTTTAATTTAGAAAATTACTGAATATTTATTCAATCAAATACCATTGAAAGAATTGTCTCATTGTTAACATGTTTATTCAGGGACAAATAAGAACCTATATGTGAGAAACTAGAATCAATACATGCGTAACTGCAGTCAAAATTATTGCAGAACTTGGAACCTTTCATAAATGTAAATCTATGGAAAAATACAAAGCCACTCCATGATATCTAAAAATTATTTAACATTATTGAAATTTTATTTAACTTTCCATTGAAAATTGAATCAGTCCTCAGTTGATTTGAAAAATTATTTGCAAATTACAAATAGCAGAGAGGGGAAAGTGTAACAAATAGTGACGGGAGCCAGTGTGGTGCCTGTAGCTTATGTTACCAGGATACCCTATGTTTGTATTATAATAAAAAAAAATACAAGTTAAAAGCTTTCTGCTCTAGTAGTGGAGTTCACAGGAGCATGAGGCAGGTAGCGCTTTCTACATCTGCTACTAAGGCCCAGTAATTAACAAGTGTTTTCTTAACAACTTTAGATATTATTTGATTTAAGAAAAAAAAATATGATATTGTCTTCATGACTTTTTTTTTTTGTACACTTTTTACCATGCTGTATCTACTACTATATGATTATATATATTTTTTAAGAAACTTAGATTATTATGATTGCTTTCTTGGGAAACATTAAATTCTAGTTTATTTCCAGATTCCTTTAAATAAAATATTCTAATTGACTTAAGATTGTTGGCCTGACTGCCTCAGTTAGTATGGAAAAAGCTGTGAAAGTTGAAGAGGCAAATCAAAAAGTTTTAGAACTATGTGGGAATCTTGGTGTTGAAAAGATATCCATTGTTGAAAAATTCAAGGAAGAGTTAGAATGCCATTCATCAAATTTAAATGAAAGTATGTGAAAAAATGTTCTAATCATTTATATGTTACATGTCAAAAATAGAAACAAAAGTAGACTTGTTTTTTGGAGTGTTAATATTTCAGTACCTGTTGATATTTACATGTTCTTTAGAAATCCAATAAAATTCTTAAACTAAAGAGCTTTGCTTCTATGATTTAAAGGTACCTTATACTTGTAGAAAATTTGAATTCACTTGAATATTTGAACAAGCTGTTTACTTATATAATGCTGTCTAATAGCAAGATTGCAGTCATCATATGAACATAAGTATGGTAAATATAATTTAATACTTTTGAAATCATCTTTATAAAGAATTGATATATTTTTTCAGGTTAATTTATAATATTTTTCAGTAACTAATGAACTTAAGGAACAAAATCAAACTGAGATTAGTAAAAAAATTAATAGTATCATGAACGAAATGGAAGAAGCACTAAAACAACAAGTCATGGGTATGTATAGTTTCAAACTGTAATAATTTTTTTAATTTCTTGATGAAGATGAACTTCATTTGAAAATTTTGTTGTTTTTCAGTACTGGGTAATGAGGAACTTAACAGTCTTATTGGTAAAATTCCAAAAACAAAAAGAAAAGCTATTGAGTACAGGCAGTGGGCTGAATCTGTAAAAAAAGAAGCTCAGTCACACAAGGTTGATACTGAAACAGATTTGATTGTGAGAACAATAAGGATAATAATGAATTATTTGATAGTAAGTAATGGTTGAACAAAATTAGTACCAAGTAACAGAATTTTATTTTTGATGTATTCAATTTAGTTGGGCTAATTCAGTTAAATCCTATTGAATTCCCCCCCCCCAAATATTGCTTTGATATTTCATAAACTTTTGCTTAGATATACAACAGTTCCTTAGATGCACTTGATCTGGTTGAATTGAAAGATGTTATGAGACATTTGCAAGCTAGTGTGGACATTTGCAAATGTGATGAAAAAGACACAAGCATGGATCTCTTGTGGTACAAGTATTTTCAAGGTAATTGACATGTTACAGGATCATGTGGGACAGATGGTCGTGTTCTAAAGCACTTGACTGTTGAGCTTAGGGTACCTGGTTCGATCTCTGGTGAGGACCAATGGATACCAATGGATTTTTCAGGTCATGGTTAAAGTCCCCGCTATCTCCTGTGGTGCCTCATGGCCATTGCACTATCGGCTATGGTGGTGAAGAAAGAAGGGCTTATAGGGACCTCACACACAGGATCATATGTATTAATTAGCTTGTAGTTTGTTTCCAGTATCTTCAAAGCATATTTATCTTTAGACTCCTAGTTTTATGGCTTCAATTTTTTCATTGTGTTTTCTAAATTGACTTCTTATTAGACCTTAGCTAATATGTTTTAATTGTATAATTGTTTATAACCATTAGATCATTATTATAAATATTTATAAAAGCCATTAAAACTACCAAGTTATAAAATATCCTCATCTGATAAAACAAACCTCAATAAGCCAAACTCTTTAATTTGACTAAAAAATTAATATAATTTAATAAGGATAAATAAAATAAATAATTCGGTCAGATGATAAAAATGATACAGTAATTTAAAACATTGACTTTGGTATTAATGGTAGACAATCAATAAGAACAGCATTGTTTTTAAGATTATCAACGATGTAAAATAAACTTCTATTGACTTCCAGCAGCAGTCAGCAACCTTTTAGACTTAACAGACCACTAAATTAGTAAGTTTTCTTTTCCTTGGACCACTAAATTCACAAGTTTGTTCCCACTGGCCACTTATTTCATGTTTATTCCTGCCTACCATGAAATTTACAAATATATTCCTGTAGACCATTAAGTTTATCTCTTTTTATTCCTGTGTAACATTTTTATATATGCAATTGAAATTTTAAAAATGTTTTTGATTTCACACTGAATTGTATATAATTTACACCTACATTCAAGGATTTTTTTTTAAATGTTGTTATTGTTAATAAAAATATAAATATGATTAACATGGGAAAAAACATATAATGTCTAGCTTCTTCAAGACATGCATAATATTTTTTGCTGAGCGCTAATGATCTGCAAAACACAGTTTGCTAACCACTGATTTAAAGGACATGTAAAAAAGTTAGAACAAATATTAACTATTTCATGCCTGGAACTGAGTGCTAAAAAATACAACAATCAATGGTAACATATATACGTACACAAAGAGGTTAACAGGATGTAAAAAAAAGTATGAAGATAAAAAACAGAAAAAAAGATGTAGAATTTTATTGAATGGTTTGCTTTATAATGATTATGTGAATGATATATGCCCTCCTATTAAAATCTTGTAATGTGATACATTTTCAGAACTGGATGACTTTATAAATAAAGAATCTATGGAGGAAAATAGAAACCTAACTGTTCTTTATGAAAATTTAAAAGAAAATCTAA
The DNA here is from genome assembly GCA_021962125.1 of Bulinus truncatus. NCBI lineage: Eukaryota > Metazoa > Mollusca > Gastropoda > Planorbidae > Bulinus > Bulinus truncatus. The sequence goes on along the minus strand of JAGDYQ010000184.1, from coordinate 1,247,811 downwards.
AAGAAAAATCTCATAAAGGCATCATTTTTGTGAAGACAAGACTCCTATCAGTTGCCCTTTCATCTTGGTTAAATCGAAAAGAGAAAGAATGGCCTGCTTCACCTTTTACCAGTGCTAATAACACTTCAGGACTGGGTACTATAATACTATTTTTTGCCAAATAACTATACAAACTAATATGAATATTACAATTACATGTATTCACTATGCCTTTTAACAGGAATGTCTCAGCAACAACAAGAAAATATTCTTGAAGCTTTTAGAAATGGCCAAAAAAGAATATTAGTTGCTACTTCAGTTGCAGAAGAAGGTCTAGATATTCCAGAATGCAACTTGGTTGTAAAATACAATTATGTTGGCAATGAAATTACCCATATACAAGCTAAAGGTATACATATTCTATTTAGATACTTATTTAATAGTAAATAAATATTAATACTGATTGAATTACTAAAAATTTAATATAATTTTTCAGGGCGTGCAAGAGCTAAAGATGGAGTATCTGTTCTGCTTGCTATGAAAGATATTCTTATGAAGGAAATTTTAAATCGTAACAGAAATAACCTTATGCATAAAGCACTGGAATTCGTGAGGACAATCAATGAAGCAGAGTTGACTAAGTCCATTGAGGATCATCAAATAAAAGCATTGAAAGAAGCTCAAGACAAAGAAAAATTAGAAAATGAAAGAAAAAAGAAACTTTTACATGTTGATTTCACAATGGTATAATAGTATATTTTGTAAATTTAATTTACTATTGTCAAAAATCTATTTAATATTTTTTTAAATTAATAATTGTGCAGAATATTGTTCTCTGGAAAAGTTGCTTTTTTTCTTTATAAAAGTTTTTAAAATGTTCTAATTATAGGTCTGTCATTCCTGCAGAAAATTTCAAGTTCATAGTTCAAAAATAAGAATGATAAACAAAACATGTTTGGCTGCTTTAGACAGGTAAATAATTTTGGCTCAAAATAAAATAAATATTCAGTTTTAAATGTTAGTTTTAATTGACATTTTAAAAAGCATAAAGTTTCAAAATATTTTTTGGGGGATTTAGCAGAAATTGTAATCAGAGAAATTGGCGCCTATTCTTCAATCAGTAAAAATTAAACCAAAATTAATTTGAACCTAACCTATGTAGTCCTCAAAACATTTCCTTAAAAATGTATTTTTATCGATTTCCTGCTAAAGGATTTAAAAGTTTAGCAGCAATATGTTTAAAATGTCATCCCAAAAAGAAGAAAAATCTTTTTAGAGGAAAAACATTTATACTTCTTTATCACCCTATGGGTGTCAAGTGCACATTTTCACAGTACCATGGGAAATGATTTTCTGTTGGTTTTGAAATTTTAAACAAACTTTTTGCTTTCAAACTAGGCTAACATAACTATGTAACTGTAGAAACTATATAATTTATTTGCAAAAATATATTTCTAGGTCTGTTTCTCCTCTCTTTACCTATATACACTGAATCATTTTAGCTCACTGCTTCAACACTTGTGGATGTTTCCAAGTGAAAAAGGAAGTGAAGAATTCGATGAAATAGAATATGTGGCAGATGCAAGGTGCTTTAGTGAGCCACAGCCTGGAAAGAAATGCAGAGCTTTTCTGGGAAGAATTATCCGGCGTTGCAACAATCCTGTTCTTGCTTTAAAAGTGAAAAGCTTTGGTTTTGTTACCAGTGCTGAAAATAAACTTCAAACATACAATCAGCTGAAAAAAGTTCCATTTTTTGTTCCTGATATTACTAATGAAGATATGCTGAGGTAAAAATTATTGTTACAAAAGTCTTTTTTTTTTAATCCTGTTTTGCTGTCTGATTATCTCCAACTTCAATTTTAAATAACAAAAATAAGCATATTTCTTATAATAATCAATTTTTTTGAAAAATATATATAGGCCCTTTCTTTTTTGATTAATAACAAAAAACAATTTTCTTCTCAAGAAAATCTAAAATCTTTACATTTTTTTATCCTAAATGATCATATCAAAAAAATTTATTACAACACTCATAAAGAGCTGGTTTTTTTTATATGTAATATGTCTCAAATTATCTAAAATAATGTTGTTAGCCTTGAAGCGAAATAAAATGTGTAAATCATATAATATGTAAATATGTGAATCATTGATAATTTAGCATTAAATTTTATCATATTTGCTTTATCATGCATCATTTTATTCTGTGTGCCTTAAGCATTAAATATTTGAAGCTTTCATTATTTTTCTTTCTTAATAGAATTAATGGTGATGCTTATTATTTTTTTTTGTTACAGGTATATTTCTGAAGACTCCCCTGATGAAGACACTAATAAGAAAGATGAAGATGAAAAAAACAAAAGCATGCATGATGATGCTTTAAAAACTGTTTCACATAAAAGAGACCATTCTCTAGAAGGTAATTTATATAGTCAAGAGGTACTTCTAGTGTTAATATTTTTAGACTAACAGTACATATAATTGACTCTAAGAGTCAAAGAAATTAATGAAGAGCAATTTGTAATGGCATTTTTCACAACCACAGATATTTGCTCTTTGAATATAAAAAGACTGCTTAGTCTATTAATCAGTTATAAAAATGTTTGAGGTATGGCTTAAAACTGACTTTTTTTTCCACCATTTTCAGCAAGAGCAGTACCCAAGAAGCAAAAAGTAGAAAAGAAAGATGAATTACAGACAGATGACAGCATGAGTGTAGATGATGTAATTGGCAATATTGATAGTATTTTAGAATAGACTAAATGTTAAAACAGCATTTTAGTCAAAGGAAATTTACGAAGTGATTTTAATTAATCAAAAAGTAATACATTTAAGAAAAGCTTTTCGGGCTGAGATTTTTTAACTTTAATATAAAGAACTCAAAGAATTTGTGTTTTTTAAATTGATTAGGATTCCAAAATTATCTTCATTAAAAAAAAATACAGAATATTTCAAGCTATGTTAAAAAGTTTGCAGTCTTTTTTTTTTTTTGCCATGGAGATATTCAGTCAAAAGATGGTTATTAGGTGTAGAGTGCAAAGGACCCAAATTTGATTATATCGATTCTTGTTAAATTGTTTGATTTTACATACATTGATATGATGGGATAATTGTTTATGGATCTAATTAACAGAATAAGTAGGTGGAAAATTGTAATGTTAGATAAATTCAAGTTTAATAGTGTATACCAAATTTTATGTTCAAATGACTGTAGAGATTTTTTTAAAAGATTCTATTGAGCATTTGCATATGATGTAGCTCTTGACTTCATGTATGGAAATCCTTGTATTTCTTTCATTCTGCACATGTTTTTCATGGTGATTATTTTATAAATATATGTTGTAAGAGAATATGTTATTTTTACTTAATGTGGTTTTAAACTTCACTGCCAGTTATGCAGTACTATACAAAGGTTTTTTTGACATGATATTTTATGTTTCTATGATGAACTGAAATAATTTCAGCAGGCATCTGATTATTTACAACTTTTTTTGTTACTATATAATTACAAATACCCTTATGACTACTCCTTAGAAAGATTTAAACAGTATGAATAGCTTCATATGCATTCAGTGTTCATGTTTTCATTAATAGCAAGTCTTTTTTTTTTATAGATGAAGCGCAAGGTTTAGCAAAAAATGATAAGCACATTTAAGAATGATCAAACATGGTGTTTTAAAAATCTCACTAGTTTATCGTTTGTCTAGTTATTTAATTAAAGACAAACTGTACAATCTGCATCATAATTTAACAGCAATGGTAATGTATGTAGTCTCCTGTAGTGCCTCCATGGTCATAGCATTCTCTAATATAGTGGAAATGAAAAAAGGGACCCATTAGTGATTAATGAGATAGACATCTCATCCTTAAAGGAACTTTACAAATACATATATATATATATTGCCCATCTTTTTAAAGAGCAGTTCTGAGATTGACTTATTGAGATTATGTAAGTTACATGATTATGTTTTAGATCTGAATTTAAAGGTGAAAATTTTTTTTTTCTTGATCAGTAGGTTCATTAGTGATCATAAATATATTTTATTGTAAAAGCTAGGCCTTGATCAAATTTACCTTCCCTTTCTTATTGAAGTTTTCTTTGAATCAAACTTTTTTAAACATAATTATGCAAAGTGGTGATCTCAATAATGTTTTATATATTTTTTTTAAGAGTTATCTTTAAAAAAAATACCTACAGCCTATTAATTAAGGTTGGTAAATTTATTGTATTTTTTTTTACTTTGGTTGAAATTTGACTTTTAAAAAAGGCAAATAAAAAAATGTTTTGATTTTATTGAGGTTTTTCGTTTAATCAAAACTGAAAGGATGATATTAAAATGTCTGTTAAAAACTATTTTTACTAACAGATTTTTTAAAATAAATATTTACTGTAGATTTAGTGTTTTAATATTATTAAATATATTTCACTTTTGAACGTTTTTTATTTTCTAAGTGTTTTTTTTTTTATTTATTTTTTTTATTTAACTCTTGAATACCTCCACACCTAATACAAGTACTTAATAATTTACACAATTTTTTTTAATTGTTCCTCATACGCAGTGACAGGCTTTGAAATATTAAAACTTATACATGTATGTTTATTTGAACTAAGTTACAAAACTTTATAAATTAGAAACAAAATAATCAATCAATCTAGATTAAAACAAATGAACAAGAAAATGTATTTCAGAACAAACGGATCAGCAAATTATTTCTTTTTAAATGATACAGCAAATTTATATAAAAAAAATACACTGCTAATTTGTTTGCTTAGGTGTTATGAGATCGCTAAAGACAATCTCTGTTTGAGAATGTCTTTTCTTTCCTGACTGTATGCAAAACAGTTGTTGCTCATGGTAAAATTTCTTTAACGGCAACATTTCCATACCTAATATCCAATGTTTATCAACTTTGATGCTAAATCCTGATCACCACTGCATTTAACGAGAGTGAATGGTTGCAAATCAGCTTACCATCCTTACTCATTACTAATGTACTTGTGGATGCAATTTTTGTGTCTGATAATCGGACTTAAAAATATTAAAAAACGTTGGTAACATCTCGAGACTTCCATGCTAAGAGTGTGGTGCACAGTATACACATCACCAAAGGTACGTTTGCTCCACCTTAACAGACTAGTTTGAAACATTTCCACACATCACTTTGGCCTTTATTGGCAAAAAACAAACTGTAAACATTAGCTCTTAATGACAAGTTTCTGGATACACGCTTAACTTTCCATGTCTAACAACAAATTTAAATTCCAAATATAGACGTTGAAAACAGTTCATTCAAACACAACTCATCAAATCAAACTGCTTTTGATACTCACAAGATAAAAAGTTTTAATACCATTGTGACATCAACAATATGCTAAAATTCTGTATGCATGTATAACACTGTATATTTCCACAATATAAAAATGACTGACTCCAGATGTAAAATTTCATGTCATCTTGGTTTATTAACAGATTTATAACTACATCAATCTGACACATACATACATAGGTTGTTAACTCACAACTAATAAAAATGTGTACTGTACTACGATACTAAAATCTGAAGTGTATGGTACACAACTTATACAATAGTTCTAATATTTATCTATCAATAGTATCCTGACCAAACACCTGGGATTACATCATGTGGTCACAAGGAGAGTCATTTCTCAAGCTCATGGTTAATTTTAATTATCTAACCTCTGGTGCTAATGGTTACTTATCTAACCTATAAAAGTAACAAAGGATTAAGGATTGGTGCTTTGCTCCCAACGGGATTCCCGCTTAGTACAAACCCATCCCCACAGGATCCCGGCAAGTTTACAACCAACCCCGCGGACTCCTTGTGAATGTTGGTCCCATCCCCATGGGAAACCCTCAAAACCTGTCCCCGTGCAACTGTCTAATTAGGAGGCAATAAAAAAAGCTAAACTGAGCTACATTAACAATTTAATATCATTTTTTTCTGATAAAATTCAACAAATAGAAATGTGAGATATTGACACTATATATTACTGGAGGGAGAATGATCTTGCATTGGCACTTACAAAATATAAAAACTAATTTTCATTAATCACAAAGATAAATATTTTAAGCATGTAAATAAAATTAAATAAATTAATATTTTTATAAACTTTCTAATAGAAGATAATTCACAAATTTTTTTGTTGTAATTATCGACATGTTATGGTATTTTATGAATAAAAATAAATAAATGTAATAATGTTTAAAATACATTGAATATACATCTTTAAGCTTTGACAATCAAAACAACACAATTGTTTTGTAGTTTTCCTCTCACTATTTAAAAGATAGTTTATATTAAATTATAAAACTAATGATATGTACATGTACTGGTTATAAGTTACTAAGTCAATGTTATTAAGTATAAAAAAACTAATTTTACTGGCTAATATGATGTTACAAAATTAAAGGTTTGCAATCTTTTATCCAAGTATAATTATAGCACAAACCCATTACATGTATTTTGTTATCTTTTATTTAGTCAATATCTTCACTGCAACTTTCACTCAACTTAACAGAAGACACGGATGGTAAATGTAAAATGTCGATATCATCTTTCATACTTGATGTTAGTGAAGGAGATTTTGCCAATAAAGTTTCTGCTTTTTCAACAAAAGAGCCACTTGTAAAACCTTTATCAGCTTTAGTATATCTAATATCATCATATGTTACTGAATTTCTTTCATCTCCTTGAGTTTGTTCAGCAAGTGTTGAGTTGAAATCTGTAACTGATCTTAAATCGTTATCACTGTTGATTCTTTTCTCACACTGATCTGGTAAATTCTTTAATTTGCTTCTATCATCATCTTCACTAGACTCTTCATCATCAAACACTGCATTATTCTCCTTAGGTAAAATTTGAAGGTATCTGTAAAATCCAAGTATTTTAGCAATTTTTTAATTCATATTTGTTGTATATTATTAATTCAGATCTAAAAATAAAAATACTTTTTAGGGTAGCCGTTCATGGATTCTGAGAAAAAACTAGCTATGCATAAGTTAATGTGAACATTGGTTGGCTGGGTGCGACTGACCAATATCAAAGTGATAATGTGAACAGTTTTGTATGAAAGATATAACATCAATTATAAACTTTTTGAGTATGGGGAAAACATTAAACAAGACAAAATTTATTGCAAATTGATTGACCACTGAGCAAAGCCGACTGCTTTAATTAAATTTAAACAGATTTAATTAAGATTTGTAGTTCTTTTAATACTGAGATAGTTAAAACTGTTAATTACTTTTCTACAATGTCCCCTGACCGATGTCTGACATTGGCCAGCTAAAAAAGAATAATTGTAAGTATATGATGGATTGGAAATTAAACCGCCACTTTTAAAAAAAACCACTGAGTTGTGAATTTTCATTTATGGTAATGTTGCAAATTTTCACATTTTAAACTATAATACTCTAAAAATAACACTGGGCAACAAAAAATTTTTTTTTTTTAAATCGTCCAGGGTTTTCCAGTTGAATTAGACTAATTTTGATGCTCTGAGTCCGAAAATGACCTTGGTTTTGCTCAATCAGGTCAGGATTTTTTGCTACAGAAATAAAAAAAAATCGTTTTTTTTTTGTAAAAAAAACACATTTTTTGCGGATCATCAGCTGACGATTTTTTCCGTTTAAATCAAGCAATAAAAGTCAATGTGTTCAAATTCATTCCGTTTTTATTTACTCCACCCAATTTGATAAGCATAATTATCATAATATTAGTATAACAATGAGCGTTACGTCAAAAAAAAGTTCAGAGTTCAAGGCATAAATCGGCGTTTCTTCGATTCCCGTGTGTGAGCAGCTGCTGGGTTGTCTCTCTTCAGCGATCAGCAGTAGTCTGCCAGCATGAATGCGTCCCACCTCACCTGGTACCTTTCCTCCATTTGGCGGATGTCCTGATGGAACCTTTCTCCATGCTCATCGCCCCAAGGTTTTCAGGAAACTTCTCCATGTGTGGGAACAGGCAGTGCATCTTTATACTCATCAAACACCAGAATTTTTGGAAGTCCTCTATCATGCTGCTGATGAGTCTGGCGTGGTCTGCTGCCTTCATGTTCCCCTGGAAGTTGTTCACCATCTGCACAAACGATTTCCAGGCGGCGCACTCAATCGTGTTCATGGAGTTTTGGAACTCTGTGTCCTTTATGAGCTGCCGTATCTGTGGGCCGTCAAAAATGCCGGCCTTCAGCTTCTCAATGGTCAGTTGAGGAAATGCTCAGCACATATAGTTGAAGCGCCTCCCATCCTTGTCCAGAGCGCGCATAAACTGTTTCATTAACCTAAGCTTCATGTGTAGCGGTGGGATCAATATCTTCTCCCGGTCAACAAGAGGTTCATTTATGATGTTTCTCGCCCCAGGTACTAACTGCTCTCACGCCGGCCACTCTTTTTTTACATAGTGTTGTGCTGGGCTCTGTCGCGACTGTCTCACATACATATAAAGCATGGGTACTGTGAACCCAGACTGCTGACCAAGTAGAAAGTTCACCATCTTCAAGTCGACGCAGATGATCCATTGGTGCTACTCATATTGGATTTTGTCGAGCACATACTTCACTGCTTCATATTTCTCTTAAAGAGTTGTGGAGTGCGCAAGAGGGATTGAGGCGAACTGGCTCCCGTTGTGGAGAAGTACACACTTCAAAGAGCGCTTGCAGCTGTCAATGAAGAGTTGCCAATCTCTCGGATCATATTGAGGACCGCCGACATCTCGGCAGTACACAAGGTCTTCCTCCTGGCAGAAGTAGCCCATGTAGTCCTCATGCCTTCTACGGAAGAAAGTGATACGCGCGTCCTTGCCAAGTAGATTTTTCTCTTTGAGTCTGGAGGCCAACAGCTTGGAGAAATTATTCGACAAGCTGAGATCCTGAACCAGATCATTAAGCTCACATTGTGAGAACGGCTGCGGACCATCTTGTGATTCATACTCCTCCCTCGTTTAAAGTGGTGGCCTCATTGTCGCTGTCAGGAAGATCTCTGAACGCTGGTACAGGAATTTCTTCGCAGTGAGCAGCTGGACAACGGGCAGATGGAAGGTCGGGGTACTGGAGGCTGTGCTGATGCATTAAATAATCAAGTGAAAATCCAGATTGATGATTTATAAATAAAATATAATTATCTCTGTTGTTATAATTGTGATTATTTTGCTGCTAATTTTTATGCAGCTCATTTAGAGAAATGATTGAACTCAAAACCCCTTATATTAGAATACTTATAGCTCGTCAGGTTGGTCCATGACGGTATCTCAAGGAGTTGATCTGACTGAGCAAAATCAATGTGATATTCGGACTCAGAACACCAAAATTAGTCTAAATCAGTTGAAAAAACCCCTGACGATTTTTTGGCTGTAGCCCAGTGTTATTAAAACACTTAAAAAAATATTATCCTTATTAATTATAACTTAATGGGAAGAAAACATGATGTGTTCACCTTTTAATGTCATCAATATTCAGAGTCTCAACAAAGTAAGGAACATCCTTCCACTTTTTGTAGTGCTCTAACTTTTCCAAACTGTTTCTATGAAACCCAAAATTCTTTATTCCCATGGCAAAATAATAAACTTTGCCATATTTAATCATGGTGCCAAGTTTATGACCACAATATCTCCCAGGGTGAGGCTCCCCTCTGCAAAACACTGTCCCGATTAACTCCATTTCATCAATGTACTGTGATTTCATTGGAATACACTTCACAAATTTTCCATCAAGCAGATCCCTTATATAAAAAAAAGATGGTCAAATTATTGTCTAAAAAAATCATTCAGCATTTAAAATTAATGGAATAACAAAAAATATTGTTAAAACAATTCAGCATATTCCAAGAAAAATTTCAATAAATAATATTTATTATATATATTATATATATACAGTGGTACCTTGGGTTACAACCACATCGAAAAAAATTTTCAGGTAACTGCTTCAGATTAAGAACCAAGGTGAGAAAGAGAGAAAGCAAGATTCAAAGTTGGACAGATGAGCTCAAAGATCTTCAGAATGAGCAGCTTAAGGCATTAAAGAAGGAGTAGTTTGATGATGAAGAGTAAATGGCTGTTTCAACTGCTTGGATTAAAGAAATTTGCAGCGAGTGGGAAGATGTTGAAGACTTCATTGTGAACCATCATCCAAATAAACTTGTTGCTAACATGGCTACTGCTTGATGAATGTAAATGCAATAGCCCACTTCAGAAAAATTCTTCAGCAATAGAAGCAACAAATTTCCATTGATAGTTTCTTGGTGCAGAAAGAGTCATAGTCGGCTGCCAGGAAATAGTGTTGAGAAAGTCCTGAAACTAATGATTCAGAAAAGCAAAGAGAGTGATGAATTTCCCATGCTCATTTTCTAGGTAAGAAAGATAGATTAAATATTCTTTTATTTATAGTTAATTTATTAGGTTGTGTTCTTTGTCTTTACTTTATATATGAAGTACATGTTTTGTCAGGTAAATAACTGAATGTTAATAAAAAAAGAACGATGCTTTCATATTGTAATGGACTGTCTTTAATTTGTTGACTTTGATTTTTCAGGTAACAATAGTTTCTGCTACTAAATGAGTTCTAAAAAGAATTAAGTTCATAACCCGAAGTACAGCTGTATCTATAAATATATATATATATATGTATATATATATATATAAAAATGTGATGTATAAAGCCTATCAATATGTTAGTAGTAAATTGACATTTAACTTCTTGAGTTTTTATTATTACAGCTTTATCATTTAGCCAAGTGTCACATGAAATGGTTTACATGAAATTGTCATAAAATAGTCTCAAGTATTAATTAATTAATTAAGTCATTACTTACTTATCAATTGAAACTCTAAATTTGTCAAATATGACTCTTATGTTTTCTTTTCTGATTCTAATTTTTCGGCAAAGAGAGCACACCTAATATAAAGATTAGTATGAAAAAAAATGTAGGCATTGTATTAGATTATTCAGATTATGGTCAGGTGATCTTTTATACTTCCTGAAACATTTACATGAATAATAAAAAGATTGGCTTTCATGTTGAAATTCATTAATATGCATAATAAAACACTACATAATATTTTCTGACATTTAAAAAAATATTACACTCTTTCTATGTTAAGTTTTACCATTGTAAAGTCAACATCTCTAAATCGTTTTTGTCTCCTAGCAGCTAAGGCTTCTTCTATTTCTGCATCCTGCATTAGTTCTGTCTGATATTTATGTATAAAGACTTCTCTATCCGAAACTGCCATTGCATCAATCTTTTCAAAGGCTTTTTTCATAAGTTTTTCTTTGTCTCGATTAACATATTCCCTTCTTAATATGTGATCCATGGCTAAAAGGAAAGAAACTCCTCCAGCCTTTCTGCTTCGACCTAAATTTAAAGTTTTTAAACAAATTAAACTTTTCATTTCAAGCCAACTGCTACACTATAATTTTTTTTAAATCTAAATCATTACCAGTGTTGCATTTTAATATCATAAACAAACCTTTTGTTTGCACTGTTGTGATTTCATTTCCTACATGATTGTATTTAATGACCAAGTTACACTCTGGAATATCTAGGCCTTCCTCTGCTACAGATGTTGCCACTAAAAGTCTAATTTCTCCTGATTTAAATTTCCTGATAGTAACTTCTTGTTGGGCTTGTGACATTCCTAAAACAACATAAAATTTTAGAAAAAAGCTAGCATGATTAGCTTTCAAACATTGAATTTACTAAATCAAAAGTACTTCTTTACAGCTTATTTCAAATTAGCAGAAACAATTCTGATTTATAAATTGAAATCAAATTCGACTGAAATACTATTGACTATAGGAAATACATGTACCTATTTCAATACATCATTACTGTTTTGTGTTATAAGTAATTTTGGAAGAATCCTTGTTTTTAAAGAAAAAATTATAATTGGGTTAACGCTTAAGATATTTAGCTTTCTTGAAAATTTTTTTTTTTAAATTATTAACTTTGCTTTAAATTATGGGAAGAAATGGATGAAGAAAATGATGATATTATTCCATTAAAGAACATTCCTGAATAGTACTGAGCTGTGATAAGGAAGAAATATATTACTCATTTTTTTTTGTTCACTAAAGTTGTTTTTTTCTAAAGTTAAAAATTTTAGCATAAATAAATTAGTTTTTGTCACAGAATATATACATTATACAGAAGATGCATCGCTATTTAAAAAGCCCACTAGCATGGACTAAAAAATGTTGCCATTACTGTTATTGGCTTTCTAAATGTAAAACACCTAATTATTGATGTACAATAGCAGTATCATTAACAAGAGGAACTTTCCAATTATAGTATAATAAAAACAAAGAGATCTGATACAACTCCATCTATTAAAATAAATACCATATTAAAAAGTGAATGACAAATAAATAACAAAAATGTCGATTTGGCCTTAGGAAAACTAAATTACTTTCTTATCAGTGACTCTGAAGATGGAATAAAAGGAGATTCTAGATGTCAATGATCCAGTTATGCAAAGCAATAACACTATTAGTCTCACTGAGTTCACAAATAACAGTATTGTCTGCGATTGGAAAAATTGCTCAATTCGAGGATGCACATTCTGTATAATATATATTCTGTGTTTTTTGTTGAGATAAAAAAAGTATATTTGGTTTTAAAAAATTTTTGGAACAAATTTCCCTAATTTGCACTGCCTTAAAACCCCAGCTAACATGGTTTCACACAATACATCATCTTCTATTGTGCTTTTGATTCTATTATTTTTTTGTAAAATATTAACTGAAGAATAGAAAATGGTCAGCCATTATTAATCTATCTCTTGTTTAAAGCATTAAATAAATACTACTTTTCTATCACTAAGTGTACATAATAAAAGATGACCAGAGTTGATGAACATTATGACAACTTCAGGTTCCCTAGGTCAAAAACAAACAGAAACAAACAGAAGTAGAAATACATGTATTATTCTTTGTTTTTTTAGTATGAGATATCTGAATGAAATAAAAACTTTAAATCTTTAACTGAGTTGTTCATAGTCACTCTTCCCATGAACTTTAAGAAAACAATTTATAGATATGTATTATATCAAAAACATCTAAAAAATTTAAAGAGACAGAATTTTTTGGAAAAATTTATTGAAAAAAATAAGAGCATATTGTTTTTTTTTTTTTCATCATTCAAGTTATATCATAATAATACATAATCATGTGAGTCAATCCCAACTAGTTGTGGGTAAACCTTCAATTTAAGAGTAATCCAATATCAACTTCTAACCTCCTTCTTCCTCCTTAGCATTAGTGCCAGTAAAAATGGAAGCATTGAAATCTTCTAATTCCTTAATGCCACATCTATTCAACCAGGAGGACAGGGCTTCAGCCAAAGCTCTTGTTCTGACAAAGATGATACCACGAGAATCTTTTCCTTTTTGAACAATGTTTACATCTAAGATCTGAGCAAGAGTCTCCAGGTTTTCATTATCTTCTACATATCTTCGTTTAACAAGCTGTAACAAACCTATGAAATTAATTTATTATTAATATACCTGTGTATATTCATATAAGAAATAAATGTAGATTTTAGCTTCATTTATTTTATTTACATTAAATTATATAGGTTATAGGTCTATTTATTATTTCTCTGCTTAAAAAAATAATATCGTCAAAAATTCCTCAACATGCATGCTATATGATTTTTTCCACAATATTCCAAAATTTGTTTTGTTTTTTTATTTAATTCAAAAAGATTTTATTTCTTATGTTTTAACCAGCTTAATTACTTTTAATTTCATTATTTTTTTGTTCATTTAAAAATCTTTAGAGCTTGTGGCATTATATAGTAATTTATTAAGGTACATTCTGTATGATAACTCCATACCACAAACATAATGTAAGCTGTAGACAAAATTTATGATTTTACTTATCCACTTATATATTCTGGGGGTGACGGATGGTCAAGCAGTATAATGTCCTTGACGTGAGAGCCCGGAGTTTGATCCTCAGTGAGAACCAAGGGAATTTTTCCAGGTCCGTGTGAAAATAATCGAAATCTGTTACAGAAACAGATGAATTCTACACTTCATCTTCCCTGATCACCCTTTAGGGCTTTACTTTACTTAATAAAAAACATGAGCTCAGCTATTTACTGATAACAGCTTCAGCTAAAGCTAAGACATCAGTATCATCAATGTGGAGATTCTCTTTTTGTGATAATAATCTCCAGCCACATATGGGAGGTGATCCATTACTGTATTGTCACAATATGATTATAAATTAACTCCAACACAATAAGAGAGATTATTAAAATTAATGTATTCTTTCATTTTACTACCACAACGGTCTCTAAATCGCACCTCCTCTTTCTTCCGTTCAACATAACCATTCATTTAGTGCACTGTCATGGGGAATACCCTGTGACACACCCTCCACCTTGATAGAAACAATGCTAATTGTTTTTTTTTTTTTTAACGATACCCCTACTTATAAAAAAAGGATAACCAAATACAATCAATAACATCATTAAGAACAAAATAACCCCAGGTACCCCATCCTGATGTGGCCGTGAAACCCAACAAATCACCATCACAACAGTAACACACAGTGAAAACATTAATCTCCCATACACAATGTTAACAACCAAAATGTATTACATTGAGTGTAAGTATTAATAAAATGTCAAATAATCAAAATAATAGTTCTGGGACATCTTCCCCTTCAATAAACAAATAACTTAAAATGTATCCTATCCAACCGAATGTCCTAATTAGTAATATTCATTACTAACAAAATGACCAAATAATGGCAATTATGGTAACATGACATCGAATACATATATTATAACGAAAAAAAAATTACAATAAATTCAAATAACATAACAATAGTTATGTCTACTCAATCACTAAGTAAGTGTCTTTAAGGCTGCCGTCGTCTGCCTTCCAAACACATGTGTCCTTGATGCCGGTTCTGTCATCTCTCGGTTGTTTAGAGAATGTTTCCACCTCCTGGTCCCAGGTAGCACCTCCACAATAACGGTGACGTCTGGTAGTAGCAACACCCATCGGTTACTCTGGCGTTGAAAGATTGGCGTTTGTTCAGGAAGTTCAAGGGTGCATGACCTCTCTGAAGTATGAAGTAGCCGAACGATTCATAGGCGACCATGGTGATGACCCCCAGGTGCCTGTAGGCCAGAGTAAAGGTCTGATAGAGAATTTTGATAATGAAACCACAGCCAAAGTGCAGCTCATGTAGGTGATGTGGTTTGGTATGTTGTTCACATTGCCGAGGTCGAAGTATTCTCTCCACTCTTCACTGACCGATAAATAGTTTTTTCCGAGCTGGATATCCTGTTGAATGTGAAATATATTTACGATGAAACCAATGAAGATGGCCAGACATATTTTACGCTTCATGAACTTCAGCCAGAAGAAAGGGTCGCCTAGGTACACTACAGACCCAGTACTTCTTTCCCGTGATGTGGATATCCCACAAGTTTTGTAACACACAGGTTCTGAATCATTTGCACTGCCAGCCCTGAGTACCTGCACGGAAGTCTGGCCTGCTGCCTCAACGTTCTGCATAGTCTTAACGTCCAATGTTGTCTCAACGTTCTCCTGCGTTTTGTAGCCAACGGAATGTTTCTTGTTCTTTACGGTGTCATCATGACAACAATCTTTATCATCCTTCAACTTCTGTATTTTCTCCACCCTCTGTTGTACTGCCTTACTCTGTCGTATAATCCGTTTGACAGGTCGCCTCAACATTCTGCCTGACCTCCCCTGACATTCCACATTCGTCATCTGTATACCCTCTGTCTGATACGACATCTCCTTCTGCATGACCTCTGTCTGACATGCCGCCTCATTCATCTCCCTGACCTCTGTCTGACATGACATCTCCTTCCCATGCCTGACTTCTGTTTGACATGACATCGCCTTCATAATGTCTCGGTTGTTTCCTACTGCATTTCCCTCTTCTCGTTTATTTTGAGCTCGGGTCACCGCTGCCCCTGCCTGACTATCAACTGCATAATGTTGTTGCCACAGCTGTAGACCAGCTAAAGTGGGTTGTTGCACACCCCTTATGTTCCCTATTATCAAATCAGCGGTTGCATTCTCCAACACACAGGCCTCTAATTCTCCAGAGAAGAATGGGGTCGTAACTTGTATGACGGCAGTTGGGTACGTTTCAATGTTCCCCCCAAGAGTCATACATGATAGGGTCCTTCCCGTTAGTTGCGAGCGGTACACAAAGCAACGTCTTACGCCTGCTGTGGTGCAGCCTGTGTCCCGTAGAACTCTAGCCTTCTGATCGCCGACTAGTCCAGAATAAAACTCTAATTTTCCCCGACGACATTTCAGTGACCCTGCATAGTCCATGCGGTGGTCCGGTGGAACGTTCTGACTCGGTTGATATGCTTCTACGACATCCTGTCTCCCTCCGGCACTCACCTCCATACCCACTGCGGCTCGATTAGCAGTCCTACACTGCCGTGCACTATGACCCCATCTACGGCAGTAACTGCATTTAGAATCCTTCTGTTCCAGGTTGCAGCTGGCTCTCATGTGACCAGCCTTCCCACAATTAAAACAGATCACAGTCTCTCGACCACTGGTTGCCACTCTATTCCTGGACACACCCGCCACCGTTCTTGCAGCGAAAGATAATTCGGCAACACTTTCAACTCCCATGCTCCTCTCTGGGTGAGCCGTTGCATATTGCTGACAAAGTTCTACTGCCACTGCCAAACTGGTCGGCTTACGTTCTTTGAGAAACGCCACCATCACAGAATCACATGACTGGTAAATCTTGTCTCGTAGCACAAGATCTCGAAGAGCTGTATAAGTTAGCTCGGCCCCAGATAGATGCACCCACCTGTCAAAATACAACTGTACTTGGTCCATATACTGGTGGAACGTGTCCCCTGGTTGAGGTGTAGCTTCATGGAACTTCCTGCGGTAGCCCTCTTCCGTCAGTCCGAACCTGGTAAGCAAGACTTCGCACATCCTATCATAGTCCTCCAGGTCAGACATGGTGAAAGACATGCATGCTTGAAGGGCCTTTCCTGAGAGTAAATTATATAGAAATTTGCCCCATTCTTTCTTTGGCCAACCAGCGCTTTCTGCATGAATTCTGAATCGTTGCAGGTATGCATCCATCAGGTCCACCTGTTCATTGAAGTTCTGCAGTTTCGGCCTCCACATGTCTGCATATGTCGCCCGCTGTTCACTCTTGATATCTTCTCTACCTCCTCGCAGTTTTTCTTTTTCTAGTTCAATTTCCATCATTCTTAATTGCCTCTCTCGCTCCTTCGCTCTTTCATCCCGCGCCATTGCATTTTCAATAAACCCACTTAACTTCTCACCTTGTAGTTCTAATGAGACCCCTTTTTGACGGTACAATTCAAACAATTCATCTTGCGAATTGGGATTCATGTTGATAAAAAATAAACGTGTGACGTACCTTTCAGAAACCGCTCTTTTTTTTAGACGAGCCCCCAAATGTCACAATATGATTATAAATTAACTCCAACACAATAAGAGAGATTATTAAAATTAATGTATTCTTTCATTTTACTACCACAACGGTCTCTAAATCGCACCTCCTCTTTCTTCCGTTCAACATAACCATTCATTTAGTGCACTGTCATGGGGAATACCCTGTGACATGTATGTATTTGGAAGATTTCTGACTGCAAATTTGTTACTGCTGAATAAATGCTTTTGTAAGCTGCCTATGCTTACAAGGTGAGTGGTAATCCTGTAACTGAAACATACTTGGAACCCTTTCTGAACATACTTTTTAAATCAGGGAAGCTTAAAAACTGTCAACCAGAAAAAGATAAATTCCTCTTCATTTATATATCATACACATCTAAGTACCTCTTTGCAAGCCTAAATTCTCAAAATACATTAAACATGTATAAGATAAAAAAATAACTCTCAGTATGTTATCAATACTGAAGAAAATATGACTGCAATAACTAAGTAAATAAAAGTAAAGTTCCCTTAGCCCTTAACGGCCATCAGTACTGATGAAGTGCAAAATTTATATATTTCTGCAGCCACAGCATGTTAAGGGATTTTGTGGCAAGCACCATCTCCTGCCACCTTTTCTTCCCTGGTATACCCCATTAAAGCTGGGTGGACTTAAGAGACTTTCAACCTAATTTCATAGTATCTGAGTTTTCCAACCACAGTAAGAACCATTCTATTAGACTTTGTTGTTTTCTGAATTAATAAATTTAATCACTTACTTTCGAAAAAAACATAAAAAATGTCTTCTTTATCAGTTCTCCCTTCCTTGTTACTGAACTTTTCAAAACATTTCTCTAAATATCCCATGACATCTGTTAGCTCTACCAAATCATGGGTTTCCAAGGCTACACTATAAGTCTGAAAGAAGTCATTTGAATTGGTTCTCTCAACAGATAGTCAAATAAAAAAAGAATAATGTACACATTTAAAAATATCAGATAAAATCATACCCAGAGATAGTCAGCAATAATTATCAAAGTTCGAACAGGTTCCTGAGTTTCTCGAGACACATCATTTATAGGAACTGATTTTGCTGCATTCTTTAAATCAACAGCCCACTGCCCATATTCTTGTCTTTTTTTATTTCTTGGTATCTTTCCAGCTAACTCTTTAATCAATTGATCATTTAATTCTGCAAGAAATTATTTAATCAAAAATAAAAAAAATGTTTGCCATTAGTATTTATAAATTTTTTTAAGATATAAAGCTAGAAAAATGTTAGAGAAAAATTGAGTTACATTCTTCTGGTACAGGAACAAGACTCAAAAGCTCCATCTTATTTTTCTGTACTGTACTTAAATAAGGAGCATCCATATTACCACATATTTTTAAAATGTTGTTAGCTGCTTCCTCCATATTTCTGGCTCTATCAACACCAATAGATGCAGATAATCCAACAATCTGTGGGAAAATGCATACCTAATATGCCAATACCAACACATATTAAGTTAAAAAATGAGACTAAGTATAATATTGCCTGAAGTCATGCAGATCTGGCCAAATCAATTTCATAACCTCTTTGAAAAAAAAATGTGTCTAACCGAAGATGAGTAGCAGACTATGATTTTTGTCTAATTTACTTTCTGTTTTATTGAAGGAAAAAACATTGGCATAAAACTAAACTGAATAATCAATGGCATTAAACCACAGAAGACTCTCAAATATAAGGCCTAATGTAACAGATAGATATACCAAAAAACAAATGTTATTACTTCCTGATAAATTAAAAAAATATTAAACTCCAGCACTTATATGTAATTTCTGACAATTACCAAATAAATGTTTCTTATGAAGTGCACAATGTGATTTAAAAACATGTCACACAAACAGTAAGTTCTAAAATAAAAAATGAAATCTAAAAAGAAAATAATAAATAAAAAATAAGACTTAATTCTTATAAAAAAAAAAAGAGAAAAGATAGGCATAAGCTGAATTGAACAATTGAATTTACTGCAAAAGCACTTTATTTCAGAGACACCTATGTGCTACATAAATCATTTCACATTATTTTCAGTAAAGTTGTCAGCTTGATAGTCAAGGATGTAAAATATTTGTTACTAGATAATTATAATTGGTGAATACTGTAAGATATTTTGGGTCACTATTGTAGTTATCAAACAGAAAAATAGTAACAACTCTTTGTTTTTCTGCAGTAACATAAATAATTCAATATTTTGAATTTTTGGTTCTTATTTGTAATGAAATGCATCTACCATGATTTCTATAAATAGCAAAATAAATTGCAGAAATCTGCCAAGATTTTTTTTTACTTTGTAGTAATCTTCCATGATTAATTTTCTACCAAAACCATTAGATATATATTTGTAGAAAGTGTACTTTCCAAAGAAACTATAATTATACAAGTGGTAATAGGTCTTATGAATTTTTATATAGATTATGAGAAAAAAGATTAAAACTTGCAATGTAATTTTTTCAAATAGATGAAAATAAAAAAGATGTACATTTTCAAAAAGAAAAGCTTTAAAAACCTGAGGCAAACTGCTTCTTATTTTCTCACTGCCTTTCAACTTGGCTTGCAGGTACATAAACATTAGAATATTGTAGGGTTCTTCTTTCCTTGTATGATGACATTCATCAAAAATGATTAATGAGAAATGCCGCATAAGCACACTTTTTTTTCTTAAATGATTTACAAGAATCATTGGTGTGAGGACAACCACATTATTTCTTTTTACAAAAGTTTTCAGTTCCAAACTGTCTTGACTTTGTCCTGTGATGTAGGTCACCTGCAAAATATAATAATCATCCCTATACACATGAAATTAATTAAGTTTTAAAGATTTTGATGACATTGGAGCTAACATCTTAAAATTTGTTTTTAAGGACAGAAAAGCATAGCTAACTGAATATACCAACAATATTTAAATTAAGTAAAGATCTAGAAGTTCTCCATTATCAATTATTTTATAATTTTAATTTTTTTCTTTTTTTTTGTGTAAAAAATAGTTTTTAGTGTTTTGAATATATTAATATGGGTGTACTAATTAGCTAAACAATTTTCATTTTCTTGATGATTAATTCCACACATGCAAAGTAAAAGATTAAATATCTAAATTTTCTATCTAGTATGATGTCAGTGTATTTAAAAAGTATGTAAAAATATAACTTTATGAGAACATTATCAATAAGTAATGTATCACAAAATATTATATTCATAAATTATTCGCACAAATACAAAGCCTATTAAATGCATAAATTCTAATATTACTTTATAGCAAGAAGGTAGTGAGTTTCTCAAAACTTTAAATTGCTGCACAGTTAATGGTATTGTCCTTGCCAGAAAAGCAACAGTCTTTTCTGTATAAAAAAAGTTATACATGTATATATAAAACTGTCACATTTATTAATAAATTAATATTTAATAAAAAAAAATTAACATAGTAATAATATACAGTGGGTATTTGGTTAACGAACTGTTCGAACAGCGAACACTTTCAGGAAAGATTTTTGTGTTCGGACAACAAACAAAATTCGGATAACGAACAAAAACTAATTCTGACGAAAACATCTCGGCTCTCGAAACACCCGGCAATCAGTCCTCAATTTGTCCAGAAAATGGATGCGCGTGTGCGCTGACACGTCATCGTTCATACTACGTAGCAGTGAGGCAGCACCATACGAAGCGTAGGGTAGTGTGCGACGACACATCGTCAATAGTGTACCATACATGTGTAGTTGGTTTATGTCCTTGTGGTTTTCGTATGTGCTTCTCTAAACGCCTTATAAAAAACCCCTGAAAATTTGAAAATATTATGGGACCTAAAAAGAGTGGAGTGTCAAGAACTGTGCTCACTATAAAAACCAAGCCAGAGATTATAACTAAAGTAGAGAGTGGACGAATAATGACTGATGTTACCAGGCAGTACGGCTTGAACAGGTCTACTGTAGGCACAATCCTTGCTAAAAAAGATATCATCAAGAAGACTCAAGCCGTAAAGAAGTAACGAAAATTACATCTGGGAAGCAAAAAAAGTGTCATCCATGATAAAATAGAGAGTTTGCTTTTTGTTTGGATAAATGAACGGGAGGTGAAAAGAGATGTAACTAGAATGGCCATCATTCAAGAGAAGGCTGGAGAAATTTTTGAGAAATTGAAAGAACAAACTCCAGGCTCGTCCTCCGAAAATCTAGAATTCAAGGCTACCAATGGCTGGTTAACAAAATTTAAAAGGAGATCTGGCATTAAACAATTTGATGTCAATAAGGTTGCTGGTCTCCACAACGACATTGATATCAATCATTTCCTGAAAGTCCTGAAGGAGAGAGAAAAACAACCGACATTGGACATGTTCTTTAATGCCCAAAGAAAGGAAAAGGATTGATTAATAAGCAAGACTATATGTATGTATCATATTTGTAATAAATAAACTTACTAAGAAATTATTCTTGTACATGACAATTTTTTTTAAATTTAATTTTTAGGATCTCCAGAACGAATTAATCGAATTTCCATTAACATATATGGTAAATCAATGATCGGTTAACGAACGATTCGGATAGCGAACATAATTGTGGAACGGATTAAGTTCGTTAACCGAATACCCACTGTATAATTATATCAATAAATACTTTTATTTTGTTTGAGATGTTCTAGTATAATATGGGTTGCAACTCTCGTTTTTCCAGATCCTGTTGGAGCACAAATGACGGTATTTAATCCTTGAACAGCCTTTTCAGCAAGTTCTATCTGATATTGTCGTAGATTTAATTGATGGGCCTCATTCATTGGTTTGATTTTTGTCTTGCCTATTTAAATAAATGTTATAAATCAAATATAATAAAATAAATCATTCTTTTATAAATATCTTTAGCATTGAAGGAATCAATAAGATACAGTGATAGGATTTAGGTGATTTTTTTAAAGACACTGTATATTTACATTTACAGAATTTAAGTACTTTTAAGACTAAGTAAAATCATAAAAATGAAAAAAAAGCCACTATCTATGTAAACAATTAACAGAATAACTGACCCTAATCAAATGATTCAGCATTAAAAAAAATAGTGTGTGTTAGGAGGGAGAAGGGGCTTTTGTTTATCTGAATGAAGTGAGTCACATAAAAAGAGAAAAGAAAGTATGTGAACAAGTGCAATTTGTATTTTTTGAATTGAGATAGTTCTGTTTTTCAATAGTCAAAATGAATAAAATATTAAAAAAAAAGAAAAAAGCATCACTATCTATGGTATTTGAAGAAAGTAAGAGTATGAATATTTTCAAATCTGTCTTAATATACAATAGTACATGTAATTAGTTTTATAGGTAGGTACCTTTAGAAAGATTTTCATCAAGCTCATATTCATTATCAGAATGTGTCACTGAATCATCATCAATGTTTTGACTTAATACATCAAAATCCTGTATAACTGTTATAAACTTCTCTTCAAATACACGTTTATTCAACAGCACTTTAAATTCAGCAGAATTCCATTCTTCTTCAGTTACTTCTCTAGTGCCTAAAAAGATCCATTCAATTAACATGACACATACCCCAGATTAAATGCTGAAAAATAAAAGTTTTTAACTTTATTTTTGTTTAGTACAAAAGGATAAGCAGTAAAAAGAAAAAAAAACATGTGAAGATGAGAAAGTATCGATTTATTCTTGTTAATTAAGAGAAATAATACCACTCTGTGCTTAACAGACACAAACACACATATATACATATACATTTTTATAGTTATCTCAAATCATCCTACCTGAAACATGATTTCTAGTGTCAAAGTAATCTAATGACAGTTCAGAAAAGTCACTTGGTGACATACTTAATGGACCTGAAAATTCTTTGGGATCATATTTTTCCCCTTCATACTCAGGATAAGGAATCATTATATTACTTGCAATAATAGAGCTATTACTCTTAATCACATCTGGAGCAGTTTTCCCAGTTGTAGCCCCTGATGCAGTCAAATTTAGTCCATTGTCCAAAGTTAGTGGAGGACAATGACAACAATCCTGATCATTATCACTGTTCATAGAGGATTCGCTGACTAAAGAACATTTAAAAAAAAACTCATAAAATTTACTCAAATAGGCATGCTAAACAAATTTAAATAGATACAGTACATTAAATATCACTGTAATGCTAGACAATTTGCCTTGAATTTCATAAAGCAAATACACATTCATTACTTTAACCTTAATTCACTCAATGCAGTCATCAACATTAGACCAATGTTCACACTGATGCTGCATCAGAAAATAATAGCAAGTGAAATGAATACAAGTAGAGGTCAATTATTTTTATCAATGACACTATTAAAATGCTATTTAAAGAAAGGTTAGGTTTAATTTTTCTTGAACATTTGTTTAGAGCTGTATTGTTTAGCCCCAAAAATTAAGAGGTGTATGATTGTATCAAGAAACAAAGCAAACATTGCAATAAGAAGGCAATCAAGAAGTCATTGGTGAAAAAGCTAAACAATTTCAGTGACTTCAGTGGCCCAAGACTGTGATAAGAAAAGTATCATAGAAAGCATAAATAAAGTTCTTTTTTTATCAATTTATTTCAATTTGATAAAATTTTATTAGTTTATGGTGCCTAACATTCCACTTTAGACTACTTTAAATTTAATATCTTATATTGTATCCAAAACATAGTCAATTTTATAAAATGTGTACTTAATATAGGAAGGTTTAGTTAAATTAAATATTAGTCTGGTAGGAAAAGATTCAAATTTACCTCTAAAAAGAACTTACATGTACATGTTACACAATGTTACAGATATGTGAATATTGAAATTAACATTTTATTTCTGATCTTACTTACCTATCACTTGGCTATTTATTGATAGAATTTGAGGTTTTATAGTATTTATAATGTTGATAAAGTAAAATGGCCAATCTGGTTTACAAGTTTTAATGGATCTGAATATTTCATAGCGGAATTCTGAATCTTTCACTGTTTTGCAACACAATTTTGCATTTTGCTAAAAAGAAATGCAGATATTTTTTATTAAAAATTGAAGTACAAATTTAAAATATCACTAAGCTATTAAAAATAAAAAATTCTTTTTTTTTTTAATATATAAAAATGTTATCAAAATATTTTTATTAATTAATACTCTTTACCTCTAGTATAAATTTGTAATTAACCATTTTCTCTAAAATATTAGTCAGATCATCTCTTCCAAGTTCCTTAATCAGTGTGCCATCAATCATTCGAATAATATCTGGCAAGTATTTATGGACAGGCATTTCTGTGCCATTTTCATCTTTTATGTATGCGCTCACAAATAAAAACTGTAAAGCTTCAAAACTAACAAATTATTCTTAACTTCTTCAAATACCTAATATGCATTAAAAACAATGGTTTAAATTAAATATTAATTTAAAAAACTTAACTTACTCTTCAATAAATTAAGTTTGTATATGTCTCAATAACAAACAATGGTAAGGATGTGATTCATCTTGTGATCTTAAAATCAAGCCTGTAAACCACAATGGTCAGAGAGGCAAAGATAACTGGTATCCTGTGATGCAAATATATAGCTTGCGCAATGCCTATTAGGCTCTCAAATCTGCGGTTAATGGTTCATCTAGCTCACTAGCAGAACTTGTCCAACTATTTAAATGACTGACTGACCAGAATTTAACAGCATTTAAGAAAAAAAAAAAGCAGCAGGGAATTATACTAGCACTAATATGTCAAAGCTAGGATTTCTCTCCCAGGATGACAGGTCAAATATTATCTTGTTCAAAGTTTCCCAGGAAGTGACGGGATACCCTGAAATACTTTCAGTATATGCAGAACTATATTTTAACTATATAAATGTCACCTAGAGCTGCAGTTTACTACAGGTGATATGTGTACTCCAAGGGGTATGGGAAAGGTTATGCAGGGGAATGCAGCAATATATAAAAGCCCAAGTATCGCATTAGAAAGATAAGCACATTCAATAAAAATAATTGCATGTATTTGCCACTAACTTGTGAGGGGTACCGGCGGACACACTTTTGCACATTTTGAGGTACGGTTAAGAAAAAAGGTTGACAACCGCTGATCTAGAGCTTGAAAATTTCATCTGCTCTTCTGGTTCCCATGGAAAAGAAAACAATTGTGGGGAAATGATGAGTTGTTTTAAAAGACATACCTTTCTATGTTGAGACATTATGACAGCTTGGACAGGTTTAAGGAAAATAAAAGTAAAGGTTTCATCATTGGTTTTAGATGAAGTAAAGTTCATCTGTTTCTGTAGCCACGGCTATTCTATGAGATTGTGTGGCTAGTTCAATGTTTGCAGCCTTTACTTCCCCCCCAACAAATGTCGGGTACCCATTTGAAAGCTGTGTGTACTTAAGGACATTGTTCGGACTTAAAAAAAAGTCCCAGCACTCACCAAGGCTTGAACATGTGACCTTTCGATTAGCAGTCAAGCGCTCTACAACACTGCTATCATGTCCCTATGACTAGATTTAAAAGTTTGACTTTTTCTCAAGAATATTTTTTTTAAAACAGTGAAGTAACAGTGATACATGCATTTGTTTGAAATTTGACAGCTTAGCAACGCATCTGTTATAGTCAAATCAGCAAAATTTTACTGCTTTATCTTTGTTAGTTGTTGAGCCTTAATGATTTGAATTTCATGGGTGCATGAAAATGAATAAATGGAGACAAAATGGTTAAAAGATAGCTAATCCTTACATTCAGTCAGTTTTCTACTATATGTATCAGTTTAGTTGAGTGCAAAACTAATTGATTTTTCTTCAAACTATTCATAAAATCTACTCATGTTTGACTTGCGTAAAATTGGAAATAGCGTGTTTACTATCATCCAGTCAAAACTCCTTAAAATATGCTGTGAGTGTGTTATGAGATGTTTTAACTCTGTAATGAAATTTAAATGATTTGCCTCTTTTTGAAGACATCCACAAAAGCCATTTAAAGAAAAACATGTCCTACAATTCATTTCTCTTTTTCCCTTCATTGGGCAAGATGGGTTCATACAGCAATAAAAGAAAAGGGAAGATGACATAGATTTAAATGGGTTTCTCATTTCTCTGCTTTTTGTTGACCTCAAGATATCAGGATAAAATTGCTTACTTTTGAGGATATCCCAGAGTAAACTAATTTCTTTTAAACATATTTAAACAGAACTAAAAAAAATAAAGTAAATAAAGTAAAATAAAGCAATACAAATCACTTACTTTAAAATCCTTAATATTTCACACAACAGCAATAGTCATCACTTATTTTAAAGACTAAGTAAATTATGCAATAATGAGGAGAAATATGAGAGTATTTGTAAAACAACTAACACCGTTCTTTAGCGTTTGAAGATTAAATTTTTTACAATATAAAATTGTCTGCTTCAGCAAAAATTGGAATAAGTAAAACAAAAAAAAAACTTTTTTAATAAAAAAAAAATTACCACATATAAAATAGTACTGTAAATGTATTACTTAATTTTATCTTATTAAAGATAATAAGAATACTGCAGCTGAGAATTCCCTAGCCATAACAAGTATGTTGTAGAAGTAGGCTTATAAACATGTAAATGTGTCTTTTCACTCTTATCCACTCCAAGGAATATAAAAAAAGTTACCAAATGTTGGGTATTGTGACACAGTTTTTGACTCTCTGAGAACCAATCAGCAAAATTTTTCTCTAATAAAACAAATATCTAAAAGCAAAGCCCTTACAAATGTATACAAAATTAACCAAATCATTTTTTTACAGCAGAGTTTAAATTGTCAATTATTGAATTTAGAAAGCATCATGGGATATCCCAGAATGAGACAATGTTAAGGGAAATTATACAGAGATCCTGCAATCCTAGTAGTAAGTATAGTAGAAGAACTCAGTGAAATAGCATTGTTCATCTGACATTTTTTAAGTAAGACATAAAAACTAAAATACTGTTTACATTAATGCAAAAATAGCAAAATGAAAAAAAAATTGAGGAACAGAGAGAGTGCTTTTTAACATAAGACATATATGATCATATCCTTTGTGTTATGTGGGGGTCTGACTGTATACTTTCATTATTAATTTTTCTAAAAAAAAAGTCTTTTACATTAAAAAATAGATTTGTCATAAATGTCATAAATTTGCTGCTTATTGGTTCTCAACATTCTTTGACATTCTTTTACATTGTTAGGGGAGAGGGGGAACAGACACACATCTATACCAACCCACAGTTAAAACAAATGGGGTTGGCCCTAAGATCATACATCTCTGCATTTTCAATAGTAGAATCAGGAAGGGAATTCTCTGCTGCAGTTTTTTTTTTTTAGCTAGACTAAGATCAAGATCAAATGATAAATCTATCATACAATCAATACTTGATAAGCAAAATTGCATGAAATGAGAAATCCTAATCAAAACTAATAAGAGCAGATAAACTTTAAATCATCTGCCCCAAGAGACTTTTTTATGGGGAATCTTTTTTTTTTTAATTTATTTTTATGGCTTTTTACAAACATAAATTAATTAAGAAAAATTTACTTGATTTGTTTGATAGCTCTTTCAAAGATGAAATAAAGTATCCAACCATTTCTGGACTTTTGTTACTTTCAAGAAGCCATTCAAGAAATGCTTGAACTAATTCTTTTCTGTTTAGTTCATTTTGTGTCAGAAATTCTTCATTTAGTTTTCCTTAATCAGTAATAAAAAATAGAAAAAAAAATTATTTATTTATCTTTCTTTTTAAGTTTTGAAAATTATAATTCTTAGTATGTAAATCTAATTTAACAAGCCTAAATTAAAATCATAATAAACATAAAGTTTATTGTATATTAATAACATTATTTAATACCATCTTGAATAAATTTTGTTATAATTTGCTCTGGCTGTAAATATTTCAGAAATGTTTCCTTCAAATGTTCCATGACTATTTCCATATAGTTATCATCATCAGATGTCATCTTGTAATGTTATAATTATAAATTAATTTACAGAATTGTCAGAATCCTCAGTTTAATGATGTTTAAATTAAACTTTAATACAAAAATGTTGTTTGACATCAGAAGAGGAGCTCAAGCCAGTTAGTTGAGTTAGTCAAGGGCCATTTTACACAATGGCCGCTCAATCCTTATTTTGGGGTGATATGGCATGCTTTAACTTCTTTTTTTTTTAAATGTGGAAAATCATAATGAAATGATTTTATTTTTACTAAATTGTAGTAGTGGTTTATTATTCATTGATAGATTTTTACATTGTTTGATTGTAATTAAAAACTAACAAAAACACTATTGACGCATAGCTTCACAGAACATATCATTTTCCATTCTGTTTCGGTTTTACTTTCATAACTGGTAAACAAAAACAAAAATCGGGTTTTCCATGTGAATGTGAAGATCAGTAAACGATGTCAGAATCTGTTGTGAAAACATTCATAATCGATAGACAGATAGTATGAATGTCGCATTGTCGCAGGTTGGATTACAATTTTTTTTATAATTATGCAAATTAAAATACCTTTGAATTAAATAAATCTAATTCGCATAACATAATGTTATTTTTTGGGCAATTTTCCGAAAGATATTTTATACTGATTTAAGTGGATGTCTTCAATTAAAATTTATTAATATGATCACATTCGCGATTAGGCTGTGGCTATTTGTAGCTGAATACAAATATTGTGGGGGCGTAGTTCATCTACTCAAATCTACTACTTGCATTATCTGGGAAAATCCGATGGTTTGTTATTAAAATACAATCCCCGGTTTCGATTTTTTTTCCAGGCCTGATAATGAATCAGTTTCAATTTTGTTGTATTATATGAGAAACCACAGCCACAGTCTGCACTTCTGATTACTGAGTTTTCAGAAGTAGATATAGCAAAAACTAAAGTATCAATAGTCTCATAAAAGTAATTTATGTCTCTAAAATAAGATATTTCTTGTTATTCTTGTTGTTATTTAAATTAAAATAAATTTAATTAAAAAAAAAACAACAACTTCAGATTACTTCAGTGTTCTGATTACGATATACTATATATAGATTATTAATACTTTATTATTTTTAAGGTTAAAACGAAACCATCCGAATTCTTAAGTGACTGTTATTTTCAACTTTTGTGGATCAGACTTCGTAAAATTGTTCTTGTAACTTTTTCCTTTGAAAATCATGTCTTTGACAACAAGCCAGGAACTTGCAGAAGATATAAATGACTATAATAAAGATGAATACTTTTCTGATGGAGAGCTTTCTCAGGATGGGCTTTCAAAAACCAAAGGTAGTAGTAATATTACTAATAAGTAATACTAATTAGCATAAATAGTTTGAAATGTGTTAGCATTTTTTAAATTATTAGATCAGGGCAAAGGCGGATTGATGTGAGAGGGGTGTGGGGGGGGGGGGTATCCTTTGACACCACAGGAAAGTAATTGGGGGAAATGTGTGCCAATTATGAACTTTTTAATTGTTATTACTAGTTATTAGTAGGAATCCAGAATAAAAAGAATCAGTACTTTTTGCTGGAATCAGAAATAAATTGAAAGATTTTCAATGTAGTTTTCTATTCCATTTGGATTCCTGGTGTTATTTGTATAAATGATAGTATTCATGTAATGATATCTGTTATCATATTGGCAAAATGTATGATATCAGCCGGGCACATTACGTTGCACTAACATCATTACATCCTCTAGTTTAGTATGAAATCAATGCATGTATTGAGATACATATTATGAAATGACATCAGTACACAACACGACACCAAGCAGTACAAGATCTATTTTTCACATTACATTAGTGTCTTGCCATGAACTAACCACATCCCCACATTGTCTTTTGATCAGCAATGCCATTTGTATGCATGTAAAGTGACTAATTGTATACTTGTAGTATTTTGTCACATGATATCATTTGTATACATGAAGGTGTCTCTATATCTATAATGATATCTGATAGCTGTTATATTGGTGAAATTTGTGAAGAAACCTGTGTACATGGTGGTGTACTAATATAATTATACTATATGTCCTGTCAATAGATATGTGTATTATAAGTGAGAGTGAACGTCTCCTGTCAATAGATGTTATGTCATTGAGTCTGTATGTATCTTCCATCAGTGTATTTGTCTGTGAGTTTGTCTTTATTTCCTGTGAATATGTGTTTCAGTGAATATGTCTGTATCTGTGTTAATAGATGTGTCAATAAGTTTTTATCTCCAGCCAATAGATGTATGTTTCAGTTAGTCTTTTAGCATTTCCTGCCAATAGATTTTGTCATTGAGTCTGTGTTTATCTCCTGTATATATTTGTGTGTGATTGTGTCAGTGAGTTTGTATCTCATGTTAATAGAGTGTGTTTCATTGTGCGTATTTCCTGTATTCTTGTCAGAAGATGTGTGTCAGTGAATTATGTTATATTACCCATCAATCAGGGATGAGGCGTGAGTGTTGCCAGTTTTATTATGAATGATTATGCTAACTATATTGAATAAACACAGTATCATTATGTAGCTATAAAATGGTCCTGTGTTTGTTGAATATAGTTAGCATAACTATAAAAAATGACTGTAAGTTTAAATATATATAACATCAGTTATATATAAATCGTATATGTCATTAGTCTAATAATTTATACAAATATGTAAATCTATTTTCATTTGTGCTTTGTATGTAGCATTAAAACATCAATATATTTTTCTCTAAGAGTTAGACCGGCAACACTCACGCCTGCTATCAATAGTTGTGCATGTGTCAGTGGGCCTTTACGTATCTCCTTTTAATAGATTTGTCTTTAATGTTAATAGATGAATGTGTGTTAGTGTGTATAAACTGTGTCAATAGTTGACTATATTTTAATGAAACTATGATGATGTCAGAAATTGTAATTGATATTCAGAATCAATGTAATAGGAAAGAATCACAATCAAATTGGCATCATAAAAATTCTGGCATTGTCCCATCTCTGTTTATTACCATTACAGCAGACTAAATTATTTAATATTTTTGATGATGTAGTTTTTCATATCAATCCAAAAAATAGTCTTCAATAAACTTCTAAGACTAATTTTTTCTAAGTTAAAAAACTGTAAACAGTTATGGTTTTTGGGGGGTGGCTACTCAGATTTTAAAAATAATTTGGTTGAAAAACTTAAAATAAATATTTACAAAATATGCTGTAAATAAACAGCCAATGATACTCACATAAGGGTCTATTCACTTAATACATAATGCTTTTTTTTTATTTTTACCCCTCTCCCACCATTCCTTAACACTGTGTGTCACTTTCTCCTCTCCCCCCTAACAAATGCATTATGTGATCAGAGAATGACACTTAAAACCCTATTTTTATTATAAGAGGCCCATATTTTCTTCTGTTCCCTTGGCCCTGACAAACCTAAATCCCCCTCAGCATCACAGGTTTTTCAAATGAACCTTCACCCAACATAAAAAAATGAACTGCTGAAATATATTGTATTTGTTAAGTGAAGGACCACTGTACTGTATTATTATTCAGTTAATATACCTTGACATGTTCTGGAACATGTTGTCTCAGATATTTTTCTCTCTATCAATATTCTTCAAAACTGCAGCTCAATAAGGTAAAAAAAAAAAAGAATCAAGTTTAATAACATAAATGCCATTCCCTATTCATTATGTAACCAATTAGGTCTTGGAACTTCAGAAATGACTATTTTCTCATTTGTATTTGAATTTTTTCCTCTTACTCTTTTGTGATGTTGAGAATACTTATCAAATTTATTAGCACTGAAGACTTTGAGAAAATGTGGAGAAACTAAAAGCTCAAAATGTAATCCATGTTTATTATGGTTTTAAATTCGGCACCTCTTTATTTAGAAGTAAGCCATACTTTATCCAAAGCAATGCCTATCCTTTGATTTGCATTAGATGCATCATAATAATTTCCTGCTATAATAAGTTTTCTATCAGCATGGCACATTCTGGAATCACTTCGTATTCACATGCTCTAAGTTCACCTGTAAATGACTTGTCTGTGTTGAAATGTGTATTTTTTATTATATTTCTGTATGTATGTATGTTTTCTCTCAGTTCATATATTTTCAATTAGTAAAATAACTTATTTTAATTTCGCAAGATTCTGGTGCATTCAACAGCGGTCAAAACAAATTGGATTTGAGAGATTATCAGAAAGAGTTGGCTGAAAAGGCACTTCTAGGACATAATACAGTTATTTGTGCTCCAACTGGTTCAGGAAAAACTAGGGTAGCCACCCACATCATTCTGAACCATCTTAATAAAAAAGATGGTAAGCAATTTAATTAAGAATTTTTTCATACAATACAGAACCCATGAAGGAAATATAGGAAATCTTTAAAATTGTTTCATAGTATTTCAAAATACAAATTTTTAATTAAAGTATTTGACTTGGTGAATCCTTTTGATCTCAGGAAAAAAAAATGAATTTAAAGAATGTTAAAAGTCATTATTAAAAGTTTAAATATTGAACAATCTGTTTTAAAAAATCTAAAGGAATAATTAAAATAACATGTAGGATACATTTATTTTCGTTTTTTTTTTCTTGTTCATAAAATTAATTCAATTAATAGTATGGATTCTTAAATAATTTATAATGCTAGTGATAAAATGTGGCAGTAAAAATATAAATTTCTAAAATTCTGAATTTTATAATAGTTTGTTAAGAACAGGATAGTATTAGGACATTAAGAAAAGAGACTCTGGTTGTAATAATAGTTAAGATAAATGTTTTGTATATAAGAAGATTTAGAGTGAATAAGGTGAGATTTCTCATCATTATAAATAGTGTATCTAAGACATAACATTTTATAATTTATTTCACACATTTATTGTACACATCTTAAGATAAAACTATTCATAATCATTTTTAGGGAAGAAAAAGAAAGTGGCGTTTTTAGCTAGAACTGTACCTCTGACAATACAGCAGTATAAATCACTGTACAAATATCTACCATCAGGTTACAAGGTTAAAATTTTCATATTTTTGTGTTACTAAACTGGTTTCTTTACTTCATAGAGATATTTAAGATATTCTTAGCAATTTTAAGAATACATGATTAATAGTATTTTCTTTTTTATTCTTATGAGTTTTTTTTTATATAGAAGCTATAAATACCCACATTTTATTTCTTCTGCTAAATATTTAGCAAATGATATTATTCATCAAAAGATTAAATAAATCACAATTTAGTGTTAATTTTTAAAGTTATGATATCTGTTGGGAACCAATAACTATGTAGTTCATGTACTAACATTCATTAAAAAGTATTTATTTAAATAATATTACCATGGATTTTTTATTTATTGGTTGGCAAGCCTATTCATAAAAAAGGGTGTTCTGGTATATGTGTATACTATATTTATTTATTCCTATTGAATAATATATTCTAACATGTTTTGTATGATTTTTATTTCACATTATTTCTGCAATGTTATTTTTAATTTTAAATCTTATTTATTTCATTTTATGATGATATTAAAATAACCATCTGTACAATGTTTTTTTTAGATAACATACATTACTGGACAAAGTAAAGAAAGCATGAGCTTAAAATCAGTAACTAAAAACTATGATGTTATAGTTATGACACCAATGATTCTTCAAAATAATGTAGAAAGAACAGGACTGCGACTGAATAAGTTCTCTCTACTTGTGTTTGATGAATGTCATCATACAAGAAAGGATGAACCATACAATACTCTGATGTTCTCATACATAAAGACGAAACTTCGGGGCAGTGAAAAGATGAAACACAATCTACCACAGGTTATTCTTTGATATTCAAATTATGGATGATATAAATATTTTAGTAATTATTAAAATAATTTAAAGTATAATCATGATTTACTTAACTGGCTTTATTTTTTTTTAATATTAGGATTATGACTATATAACATAAGAAGATATTATGAAATTATTAAAAATCTAATTAGCTTTATATAGTTTAATTTATTTTGCTTTGCCTAAAGGTTTTATATTTCCTTTATTTCTGTTTTACGTTGGTGGTTTAAAAGCATAGCTTTTTTTTAATGTAAATTTTGTGATATTATTATGAAATATTAATGTTAATGAAGAATTTTACTTGGTAACACAAATTAAGCTTTTTCATTATTAATCATTTTTAGTGCTCTTATGTTCAGTAAATATATTTTTATCATTCATACTTTTTTCAACATTTATTATCACAATAAGTTATTGTATCTATTTTAGATAATTGGTCTGACAGCATCTATTGGTATTGAAAATGGTAAGACTGTCAAGGAAGCAGTTTCAAGCATTTTGAATGTTATGAGTAATTTGGATGCTCCATTTCTGAGTACAGTGAAACAAAATGAAGATGAGCTAAGCAGATTAGTTCCTATTCCTTGTGAAAGTAAGAATATATATTTTTACACTAATCAAAAATATTAGTTTTTAAAACTTACTATTATTCCAAGCTGATAACTTAAAATAAAGTTTATCCTACACTATTTAGTATGTATAATGGCAAATTATTAACATTATCCTTTTACCATTAAAACTCATCCCCTTTGAAATGTTTTATCCAGTTTTTGCATTGGCTCAATTTTCAAAATGCATTAAAGCATCAAAATGTCTGTATTTGTCCACAATTAGGGTTTGTTGTATTTTTTTTATTCATGCTCTCAAAGAATATGGACATGATGGAGTTTTTTATATCAATGTGTGTTTGAATGTCTGGAATAAAAGTCTGCATACATATGATTCAAAGTTATTATGTTATGATATTATTTTTAGAGAAAAAAAATTACTACAGTTTTTTTTCAATTCAAATTATAAAATGAGTCACAAAGAAAAAAAAGTAAACCAATTAGCACTTCTCTGAAAACTAAAAGGTAGGTGCCAAGAGGAATAGATGCAAGAAAACTGCAAATGTTATCAGGCTTATAGAAAAACAAAATCACTAAAATATGTATCATTTTCTTAAATTTATACAAGTATTAAAAATAAAAATGTCAATAGTTATAGGAATTACAAACAGGTATAATTATAATTCCTGCACTCAGCTGTTATTGTACTTTAAAATACATTATAAAAGCTTAAAATTAGCATTTAAAAATTGTCATATCACACAATATGCTGTCAATGCTGACAAAGAAATAAGTTTGTGTGTGGCATGAAGGTGGTCCTTAGACTGGGGAAAAGTACTCAAAAAAAAACATGTTTGCAGGGCACTAAAATTCTAAACCTAAATTTAAGTCTTATTCATATGGCAAAATTTTATTTCAAAATCCAAGTTGTTTGAGCTTCTGGGGTGTTCATATTTTTATTTACATGCTAGGATGATCTCATTATCATATCCTGTGTGTTATATGGGGTCTGTCTGTACAATAATTTCATTATTCATTTTGCCAAAAAAGTCTTTTACATTTTAAAAATTAGATTTGTTAAAAATGAGGATATCGTGGTTGTTTTTTTTTTTCACCTGTAGCTGAACGTTTTATGAAATATATCTTTTACAATGGAGCATGTGAAATCCTAGGTTAAAAAAAATTATACCAATGTAAATATAATTCTTAATAATTTAAATCAAGTGTTATCATATAATATATATTTATATTCAATTTTATCCTATTGAAGAATTCATCACTCTCACTGAACGAGATGGTGATGAAGCAGTACAGAAAATAAACAGTGTTATGGAAAAACTTGAATCTTACATCAAGAAACATGCTCAAGGTTGTTTTTTATTTACTTTTACTTGTTGTTTTATTTAACTATTATTATTCTGAATTTTTTATTAATAAATATATTTTTAGAATGTTTTTTTTATGTTAATTGTGAGGGTTTTGCTTGCTGTAATTATTAAGCCACCATTATGAAGGTTGTACGTTTGTTGGTTTTAATAAAATAATTATAGGTCACTCAATCTTGGAGGCGTGTGGTAGCTGTGGCCCTCCTTTCTTTTCACTCAAAATAAAGTGACAAGTCAAATCTTTGCTGACTCAAAGTTTATTGTACAGAAACAATTACTACTAGCATAAAACATGTCTTCCCTGTACGCGGGTAAATCTCACTCTCTCACATTACTTCTAATCAAATCTTCCGATCACAAAAGAAAATAGCTATTATAAATTCCATTAGGATCATATACAAAAATATGTCTACCATCAAGGTGAACTCTCACTCTCTATAATAATAATAACCTAAGATACGTCTGTCCTTTTCGAGAGTGTTTTCTTAACTATTTCCTTTCCGGAAATATAAAAAACCCGGATCTCCAGTTGGTTAAAAACTGTGATCCTAATATTTGTAAAGCAAACCCATTAATCATACCTTTATTTAACTATTATTATTCTTAATTTTTTATTATAAATATATTTTAGAATGTTTTTTTTTATGTTAATATTATTTAATGTATACTTACATATCTTGTACATTTTTTAGATTTAAATGATAAGCCTATTATCAAGCTAGTACAGCAAATGCCACCAGTAAGAAAAAATCAAGATTATGGGCAATGGGCAGTTCAAATAAAGCAAATTGCTCGATCTGTGCCAATTTCTGATCCAAACAGAG
Organism: Bulinus truncatus; assembly: GCA_021962125.1. Taxonomy (NCBI): domain Eukaryota; kingdom Metazoa; phylum Mollusca; class Gastropoda; family Planorbidae; genus Bulinus; species Bulinus truncatus. Next base: position 1,210,859 of record JAGDYQ010000184.1, on the reverse strand, counting down.
AAACCAACATGTGTGTGAGGTCTTTAATAATCCTGTCAGAATATTTAGTGGTAAGAAAGACCAGAAAGAAAATTTTTTTTTTAGAATTTGTATCCACAGTTAAATTTTGTGATTTTTCTAAAAACTGATTTTTACAGATTTAGTTTTTGAAATACATTAATTTTTTTAATTTCAGAATTATAATGTTGCTTTGGAAGCCTATGATCTTGTTGAACTCAGAGATGTTATTAATTATCTAGATAAATGTTTTTCACAAATGATGACACTACCTGGAAGTAGAACTGAGGAAGAAGTCAAGTTTTATGACCTTTTCAGTAGTATGATGTTAATTTTTTAATTTTGGGAAGACTGGAGCATTTAATTAGTTTTTTTAAACTATCTTAGTATTTAATTATTTTATGAATCTAAGCCTGTAATTAAAATTATTTTCCGTCAATAAATTTTTGTTAACATTGTTTTAACAGTGTTAATTAGATAATTAAAATAATAATCACTTTTAAACATTTTATTGAGAATGTTATCATAAATTTTAATTTTGAAAACTTATTATATTTAAAGTAAAAGCAAGAAATACCTTCCAAGTATTAGAACATGGAGATGTTTTATGTAAACTTTGAAATTCAAACTTATCAATGAAGAAAATTTTTGATTATTAGTTAATATATTTAAAATAAAAATGAACCTTAATTTTGTAGCATTGTTAATGCAATGTACATGTATCAGCTTAGAATTTTAACTCTGTGCTTATGTGATGTTTATTAAAAGATATGCAAATTTAAGAATATATTCATTTACGAAAAAACAAATTTTTTTTACAATAATTAGACTACTATAAATGCCTTGATCCTCCTTTAATATTGAGATGCTACTTAGTTATTTAGCTGTAGTATAAACCAAATGAACTAAAATATTTCTACACAAAATAGGTTCTTATATTGTTGTGTTTTCATTTCTCTAGATTTAAAACAGACAGTCACAAGAAGAGCCTATGCAGATGAAAATCCAAATCTTGCTGTTCTTTCCAAAACACTATCAGATAAGCTGAAAGACCAAGCTGGTGAAGCCAGATGCATAATCTTTGTGAGAACAAGGGCACTTGCGGAAAGTGTTGCAACTTGGTTAAATCGACATAGTATTTCTCACTTGAAAAATCTGAATGCCAAAATATTTACAGGTATCAATGCAAGAGAAGAAGAGGGAGGCAAGTATTTTTTTTTTTATTTTTAAGAAATTGCTTAGGTGGTTTGAGTAAGTTCTGTTTGGGAAATAATCTTTGAAAGAAACAGCAAAACTTGTTGTCATATATACAAGCTCCCTAATGGGGAGGAAACTCATCTAGAATCTCATCAGCCTTTAATTTAGCCTTCTTAAACAGTCATTAGGAGACAAAAATGTAGAGGCCAGATAATGAAATCTAATGATGATTTGGAAGATGAAGAAGACAAAATGAAGACTAAGATAAACTAAGGAATAGAAGTAAATATTTAAGCCAGTTATTCTCTGGGATGTCTTAAAGAAGATATTCATTTAAAAAATCATAATTATAAAAATCAGAGTTAGAGAATAAAATTTGTAATCTGTTTTAAAAATTAAATTGTACTAAAAAAAAAAAGATTATTCTATGTTGATATAATAAACTTGGCTCGGGTTCATAATAGCGACTGTCAGTTGAGCGACTTCACAATAGCGACTGTTTCAAAACAGCAACTGTCACAACAGTGACCTCAAGATAGCGACTGTATCAAAAGAGCGATTGTCATAACAGCTACTAATTCATCAGGCAACTGGCAAAACTGAAAACACACAAACACACACATACAATAAATCGTTACAACTGTTCATTATAAAAATTCAAAGCAAAAGAAATTACAAATTACATTTCTTTCATTCTCGATGAATTAAATGAATTAAAAATAACATTTAATTTGAATTAGATAGGCAACATACAAAGTCACATTATTTAAAAAGCTGACTTAAAATAGGATAGAAATAGATCAATAAGGAATTAAAAATAACATTAATTTGGGTTAACTACATAATATATACATGATTTAAAACGGAATAGAAAGAGATCAACGTTAGTCAAATTATGTCACGTTTATTTCTAAATTGTGAGCAAGGGCTCAAAGGAATCGCAGATCATACTGATCTCAATGTTGCTGTACAGCAGTGATTCGTGTGTTAATTGTCGCATATTTTTTTCATTCACTTAGTCAGGTCACTGCCTTGTAGTAGCTGGGTACAATAAACTTACCGTGGCCTACAATGGAGTAGATAAAATCAAGAAAAGGAAGTCCCTCAGCCTAAAGGCAACTAAACTGTACAACTCTTACAACAGCTTAATTAGACCGCCAGGTTAAAATAATATTTATTTTCGTCTCTTTCCTCACTGTCCCTTATCTAAATCGCTAATCAGTTGGCTGCAAGACCCTAAACATGTAACTATACTACTTTGAAACTAGAATGTCGGGTTGAATACATTTGAATATTTTTGATGTCCCAATGCCTTCAGATTATTAATGACACAAAACAGTTTTTAATCAATAAAAATGTTTCAAAATTAGTTTAGTAGCAGTTTGTTTTATTTATAAAAGTGTGTGTGTGTTTTACACCCAGTTGTGTGTTACACCCAGTTGACAGGGACAGTAGAACAAAAATTCAGCCCCCACAATAAAGTCCCTATGACATATTTTATAAATTTGTATCCGTCAATGAGTTCATTTCAACTATGTTATAAATGGTTAAAAAATTGTTCAAATATTCAAAATACTTAAGACTGTCTGACATCACCAGTGGCAGGGCCGCTTTATCCACTAGGCACAGTAGGGCCTACGGACTTTTCAAGGGCCTACGAAAGCCAAACATCAAGTGAAAAATAGTCCAGAATGCCAGTAAAATTTAATAATGTTTCTATTAAAGTAACTATATATAACTGTGTGAGATGAGCACATGGGCAAGTTAAGCTGCATTGCTGTAGATCTGTAATCTGTAACAGTATGTTAACTATTCGGCTCTTTGTCTTAGCAAAGTCATATATGACGTCCTCAAATGCCATTTCCCTCATTAAATACTTTTCAACTGAAAGTAATGCTAGGGAGGAAAGTCGTGTTTGTCCCATCGTTGACCGAAGATACTTTTTTTTATCAATTTGAGTTTAGAAAAGGAACGTACCCCTTCAGCATTTGTTCCAATAAATTGAAAGATAGATCCGGAAAGCACTATTTACATTTGGAAAACTTGTCACCAACCCAGGCCTGTTGCGTGCGGGAAAGGCCTGTGGTGCCGGGCCCCCTTTGCGTTTTGCCTGGCCCCCTCTGCTTGTTTGCTCTACTTAGTAACACTTATTTCCTGCCCCCCCACTATTGGCCTGGCCCTTGCTGTAGAATTTTCACGCTACGGGGCTGCACCAAACTATTCTGTATTTGTGATGTAAGCATTTCAACCACAGTTTTCTTGCCAGCAAACATTCGTGAGGACAAATGAAATTCATTAGTAAATGCCTCTTCCAGATCTGATGGGTACATCTCAGTTAGTGACTTGGATTTCGAAACTGTTTGATCAGTTGACAGAGATCTGTCCAGAAGACAGTGGAACCTTTCATGTAGTGCTGTGTATGCTACTCGCCGTTGTTCCATCTCAGTAATAAGTCTATCTATGACAACATAAAAAGACTGAGAATGGAATTTTTCACTAGGGCACATACCTAAAACAGGATCATTATCATCCATAACTTCATGAAATCGGTGTCGCTGTTGCATTGTGTACATTCTTTATAGTCAGTTTGTGAGATCTCTTTAGCTATACCTTAGTACATTTCAAATTTATCGCGTGTATCATGAAAGTTAAGAACAAGACTGTCATACAATTTGATGATGGTCGTTAACTGAATTCCTGGCTCCTTTAGAGCAGGGGTGGCAAACTTTTTATACGGAGGGCCACATTTAAAACTTGATTGTTATCGGTGGGCCGCATATATATTTTGTCTACTTCAATTACAATTTACAATGTATGAAAATATGAATTAATGATAATAACCATGTATTTGTCATTTTATTTCACATTCACACTCTATTACACATGCACATTACATTTTAAAATTCAAGCTAAATCTAAAGATTCAATATTATTTCAACAAAAGTTTATTGTTACCTGTCATAATAGTTACGAAGACGAAGGAACTTAATTTACATACAACCTGACCACAGAGTACAATTATAATTAATGAGAATTATGTAACTGTTCACATTTTTGGGATAATGTTCTTGAACTGTGGAAATAGTTTACTGGTTGTGATTCGCATGACTGAATTTAAATTGCAGTCAGTCAACATCGATCTGTTTTATATTCATACAAGAAAACGCTTGCTCACAAATGTATATGGACCCAAATAGTGACAAAACCTTGGCAGAAAAGTTTTTTAGGTGTGGGAATGCAACTTGTAGCAAACATCCTGAAAACTGACTTGAACTTGTCCTTCAGGTCATAATCTGCTTATATGTCAAGCAGCTCTGACTAACATTATTAAGCTATAAAACTGATTTAATGTCCCTAGATTCGAATCAAATATTAAAAATATCGCGAAAAATCTAACCAAAGAGAATTAACATCGACATAGGACCGCAACATGTTATCGCGTTAGGGCCACACAATATACTATGGTGGGCCGCATGCAGCCCGTGGGCCATACTTTGCCCACCCCTGCTTTAGAGCTTTGTTGACAATATACATTTTTTGGAACAAGTCTTCCAAATCACAAACATTAACGCTGTTTCAAAATGGTCCAACTTCTTTATGTTGTAGTCAAACAGCTTGCACACTTGACAAAACACTTTACTCGTTGAAAGAGAATAGAGAAGCCAGTCTCGCGTAACAATTTCACCATTTGTTAACGTTCTAGCAACATATTTTTTGCTTGCATATCTGATCTTGTCACCAAATTGTCTACCCTTTAATGTAAAAATCTGACTCTTCTTATATATGCAGTTATCTCCCAATGAGCTGGATCACTTGAATAACTGCATTCTTTATCATGCAGCTCATGCTTCTCCCACTGACCCTATTATACAGTCTGAATCTGTAGGCAAATCAAACACAGCAGCTTCAGGATGACCCATAACAGAATTTGCAGATACCTTTCCATTTGTAACACTTGTTTTGGTTGGTTCACTTTCAGCACTGTCCTGCAACTTTATTTCTGGTATTGCAGGATTGTTGGTGCACATTGTGAAGTTGACAGAAAAGTCTCTATTATAACAGTCTCTATTATAACAGTATCTATTATAACAGCCTCTATTATAACAGTCACTATTATAAGTCTCTATTATAACAGTCACTATTATAACAGTCTCTATTATAACAATCACTATTATAACCGTCACTATTATAACAGTCTCTATTATAACAATCACTATTATAACCGTCACTATTATAACAGTCTCTATTATAACAGTCACCATTATAAGTCTCTATTATAACAGTCACTATTATAACAGTCTCTATTATAACAATCACTATTATAACCGTCACTATTATAACAGTCTTTATTATAACAGTCACCATTATAAGTCTCTATTATAACAGTCACTATTATAACAGTCTCTATTATAACAATCACTATTATAACCGTCACTATTATAACAGTCTCTATTATAACAGTCACCATTATAAGTCTCTATTATAACAGTCACTATTATAACAGTCTCTATTATAACAATCACTATTATAACCGTCACTATTATAACAGTCTCTATTATAACAGTCACTATTATAACAGTCTCTATTATAACAGTCACTATTATAACAGTCTCTATTATAACAATCACTATTATAACCGTCACTATTATAACAGTCTCTATTATAACAGTCACCATTATAACAATCTATTATAACAGTCTCTATTATAGCAGTCACTATTATAACAGTCTCTATTATAATGCGGTCGTCATTTAGACAATCGCTGTTATGACAGTCGCCATTCTGATTACGTTGCTTATTTGAAGTCGCTGTTATGACAGTCGCTGTTTTGACAGCCGCTATCCTGCTCAAACACCAATAAACTTTACTACATAATACTACCAAAAAAAGACATTATCATAAAATAAGTCCTAGCATAATTTTTACTCATTCTCGCAATATAAGCCCCTCCCCCCTAACAACACTTACACTTATGTTATGGCATTACTTAAACTTAAATTGGTTAGAATAAATGTTTTTGTGCATGAGTATATAACACTGAGCTTAATATAACTAGTAATTCTTGTCTTCATTTTTTTCTATTATTGGGCTGGAAGAAAAAAAAAATAAGTTATTTTATTGTGGTTAATACATTTTGTGCATCTAACTACAACAAGTTCCTTACTAAAACCATTACTTCAGGTACTAGATGCCATAAACATATACAAATTGATGTGTAGTAAATGTATAGAATATTTAGCTTTAGAAAAAAAAATGTAAAAGAAATCATTCAATGGGAGAAGAACTTTGATGCCTTAAATGAAGGCTGATTTCATAAGTGTACAAAATGTACAAACTACAGTAAAATGCCCAACTATCTTTTCCTTACTGTGCATAAGTTTTTGAACACTCCACTTATAGTTAGCTTAATGGAATGTAAATATGATTCTTGATCATGAATAATGTTCATTATTATGGATAATGTCTTCTAAACATAAGCCCAAGTAAAGCTTTTGCAAAAAAAATAATATACTAATGAGTAATGACTAAGAAACTAAAAATCCTTTAACTTAAAAGTACTTAAGACAGTTAAAAGTAATTTCACAGCTTTTGATACAGCTGTGGAGTTTTGAATTTCTGTAAATATTTTAATCTGAAATCTTATAGTAGAACTTCAGTTTTCTTCACAGGAATGACTGCTAAATTACAAGAGGATACACTTCAAAGCTTTAGAACAGGAGAAACAAAAGTACTTGTAGCTACTTCTGTAGCTGAAGAAGGACTGGACATTGCAGACTGCAATTTAATTATCAAGTACAATCATGTTGGGAATGAAGTCACCACTGTCCAGACAAAAGGTCATCTATTTTTTTTCTCATTTCAAGTAATATAATCTCTAAAATCCATTAGTGAAAAAATATTGTTTGCTTTTTTTAGAAAATTTACAATATTTTACATTAAACTTTCATACAATTACAATTTATTACATTTTTCCTTCATGTTTAGGACGAGCTAGAAAGTGGGGAGGTTCTTCTGTTCTACTGGGCATGACAAATGTTATTAATAGGGAACGTGGAAATCAGGAGAAAGCAAAATTAATGAAACAAGCTATAAATGAAATAACTCACTTGTCTCCCTCTGAGATTGAAAATCATATTGATGATCATCAGGAAAAGAAGATAGATGAGGCAGAACTAGCTGATTTACTGGCTAAGGAAAAAAAAGCACCACAGGAAAAAGTATTTAAAATGGTAAGAAACTGACATTTTAAACAATGAATTATTGTTGTAAATTGATTTTTATTGAAATAGACTTCTAAATTTAATAGAAAAAAACTGTTAAATAGACCTGAAAAATATTCTAGTAAATAGAAACAAAAAAATATTACTCATTGCCTTTTAAAATAAAAAAAAAATGTTTATATTTTAAGAAATATCAAAATATAAGAAGACTGCATTAAACTTCTGAAATGTATACAACATATATTTATATACAATATACATGTATTTACTTGGCAGGTGTGTACAAAGTGCAGAAAAGTTGGTATTGATAATACCCAGATAAGAACCATTTATGGAAAACACAGAGTCTCTATAGACAGGTCAGAACTAATTATAATTATATAAAGAGTTTAATTTTACTCAATTCATCTACCTTGTCATTTATCTAATGAAGCCTAATTCAACTATTTGATCTTTAATTCCCTAGAATACTTTGAATTAGGATAGACACAATGATCTTAACTGCGAATAAAATGTTTGAGTCAAGGCTAAATATTGAAAAATATTTAGTGATGTGCAAAATAAAATCAAGTTATTTTCAGAATCAAAAGTATATGAGCAACTAAAATGATCCGTAAAACTCAATAAAAATTGATTATATAATGAAAAAAAGTTACATATTAAATGGTTTAATTTGATAAAAAAAATTTAGAATAAAAAAACCTTTGGCTATATTTACTACTATAATTTCAGTGAGTAAATACATTTTCAAAAGGAATGCATATAGTACCACAATCTGACATATAACTTAGAAAAAAAAAAGTTAATATCTCTCTACTGGATTTTTATTTCAATTTATTTCTCTGGAGAATATTATTACTCATTTCACAATTATGCTTTATATACATGAAAGAATCAACATTTGTTAGCAGATATGGTTACAGATGAAGAACACAAATAACAGAGATATATAACCAAACAACATAAAAGTCATAAATAATTTGTTGTATCATCTCTGTCTACAACAGAGTTATATAATCAAACAACATAAAAGACAGACAGCTAAAGGGTAAACTTTAAACACCCATGCTATAGAGTATTAAAAAATCGATAAATCTAGATCAAAATTTCCCTTTCAATCCAATGAATGAAAAATAAAACATTGGCATAATAAATAAAAACTTAAAGAGTGATAAATATTCATTTCATATATGATAAATATAACACTTTTAAATAGTTGTATCACACTCTAATGAATGCTTCCTCACTCTTGTTTATTGGCATAAAATCATTTTAAAAATAATTTGCTAAGTATTTATTGGAAGCAAAATATTTAAAGCAATATATAAGGCAACACCCAATGAGAAAAGGCCTAAAGTCAGACCAAGAAGCAGATGGAGAAAGTGGAGAAAGGCCTTAAAGCCATAGGAGTGAGTGGAGGAAGAAGATCATGGATTGGGAAAAGTGGAGAAGAGTAGTATGGCAGGCCAGGGCCCTAAATGGGCTGTAGAGCCAAAGGAAGAAGAAGAAAATATGTACTTTTTATTTAAAATTGGATATAAGTAGATGAGTTTTTGTTTTTACTTTTTCAACAGTGTATCCTGATAGAATTTCAAAATCATATAGTTTCCATATCAGTTGCAGTGATTTTTTTTTTAAATTCATCAAAAGTAATGGATAAAATAATTCTTATTTCATGCAGAGATTTACTAGACAGTAAAAAAGTCAGATGTGTTAACAAAAAAGGAGACACAATAGATGAAATTGAGTTTCTTGGCCCTGTCTACTGTCAAGGGAAAACAGATGAGCAAAGCATCTGTGGTAATGTATTAGGTACCAGGATCAAGTGTAAAAAAAATATCTATTTTGCAATGGGGATTAAAAATTTCGGATTTTTCATTGAACTTGATCAAAGATTGCAGCACTTCAAAAAATGGGATAAAGTTCCATATTCTATTGATGAACTCAGCACTGATGATGAACATAAGTAAGTTAAAAATTCTCAAATTTTCTTTTTGAGAATTAAATAAACTTTTAACATTATACTTCATCAACTTGATAATGAATTTTAAAAAAATACTTAAATCATTAGATTTGATGTGGTAAACTATTGGTATACTTTATGGTACATTAATTGTGTTTATGTAATCCTTGAAGTAGCAACTGATTAGTTTTCTCCAATTCCTGTTCTATTCTATAACATTGTAGTTAAAATGTTCAGTATCATCTCAAGAACTGAGTGGCAAGCGGTTCACTTGACACCCAACAGAGTTATGGATCCTAGGACAATAAAAAAAATGATATGGAGTGGGGGATTTTTAACACATAAAATGAGTTTTTTTCCCAATCTATATTGATCAACAGTCAACAGTAGTCTATCCAGGGTCTTTGAGCCACATGTGGCTTTTTGTTAGATTTAGTATGGCTCTCATTAAATCTTTTTTTTTTCACTACTCACTTTTTTCCCTTAAATTTATTCAATTTACTATGATGGGATCCTTATAGTACTTTATACTGTACAAAAAATCAGAAATAATTGACATTATGTATAGTAACCCTGATGCAAACATGAATTACTTTTGGTTTGTTTTTTAAAGTGGTGTTTTATTTCTGAAGAAGTCACTGATTTGCTAATTTGCATAAACCCCCTGTCAGTCTTACAACTTATTACTCAGTCTATGTAAAGAATTATGGACTTAAATGTAACTAATTATGAACTCTAATACATTGTAACATGTCACTGAAAATGACCATTCCTTCTAATATCTAATATCTTCCAATGGTTTCAATCACTTAGGCATTACAACAAATGAAAATACATATATTAGTTTTCCTGGTTACAGGTCCTTCAGGTCCTTTTATTTTTTTACCTTTTGACACACTTTTTGCCATCTTTGAAATATTCTTTTATTTAAAAAAAAAAGATTTTTTTTTTCTCTCATAGAATCAGATATACACAAGAGTGCAAGTCTAAACAAAATTTGAGTGAAAAATTCAGTGGATGTAAAGTAATTTTTGATTCTCATATAAATTCCAATTTATTTTTTCTTAGGTATGCTACAGGTAGCGACTTCAGGGGTGCAGCCCAATTTGGTACCTCAGATGAGGATACCAGTGATGACAGTGATGAAGAATGTTTTGTCCCTGGTCAAGAGGTAATTGCTGATTCAGCAAATAATTCTACAGAAGCTCAGGTGGAAATACCTTGCCTGAACTCACAGTTAGCTTCACTTGAGCTTGAAAATAATCTGGCTTTATTAACCCTCAGAAAATAAAAATTCCTGACAATCCATGTACATTTTCTTTTCTAGAAAAGAAATGTCTATGGCAAATCCAAAAAGAAAAAAAGAAATTGATTAATGTGACAAGTAAAAAATGTTTTAATGCATTGAATGCTTGAAGAAAATTGTATAATTAATTAATAATAATCACCAATTTATTTGGTTTCCAGAAATCACTCCATTTATCGTTTATTTTCTCCTCATAAAAGCTAATATATACTCAAGTTAGGTTATTTTGTATACTATCATTACATAGCAAATTGTTTTATTTACTTTTCATGTCAGAATGCTATGATTTTATAATCCTCCCCCACCTCCTTTCTTTTTTAAGCTCGTTACTTTTTTCATTATGCATTGTAAGACATCAAAAATTTGCAGAAAAAATGTTGAAATGAATAACATGGAAAAATGTAAACTTTGAAATTTAAAATCCTCAAGTTCAGAATAATCTAAAAAACATGCAAACCTTTTTTTCTTTAGCGTCATAATAAAGCTGGTCCTTTTTACTTTTAGTGTACATTTATTTTAATATTTTTTTATTTATGGCAAAAAAAGTGTGAATGTAAAAAGAGGCCATATGTCCATACATTCTTTAATTTTGATATGAAGGATTATTAGTGATAAAGTTATACAGATTTGCAGAAAATGATCTATTTTTAGTACATATCATTCCCTTTTTTTCTTATGATGCATCTTTGCTTTTTTATTGACAATTTGTTTAGTCTTGCTAGAAAGAAAAAATATGGCAGATATTAATCAAAATGTATTTTTTGTCAATTCTTAAAAAAGGGTAAATGTATCTATTCTGCACTTACACCCCCTAACAGATTACTTAAACATGTTTTATAATAAGAAGTTAACATTGTTTTCATAAATTACCTTGAATATACTTCAATTTAATTCCATTTTTCTGTTTGCAGGTCTGCAACTGATAAATGTCTGTGTGTGTGTGTCAAGTTTTGAATTGTAGTAGTTGTTTAAAAAAATTGAATAAAATTGGAGTTGTCAATTAATTTCTTCAAATGCACTAAAAAGTATAAAACAGTTTTCTGTGCCATCATTCTTCTCTGTGCTAGGACCCACAGAAGTCATGCTGTTTATACAAATACCTTTATTATTTTAAAAAACATGTGTGTTTATAATAATGATTTTAAAAGGCTCAAATTAAACACCATCTACAAAAAACATAATTAATTTTCCATCATTAAACTGTCTTTCACATCCCTTAGAGTTTTAAGTGGCTTCCTTTGGCACATGCTAACCAGAATGATGCACATCTTCTGTAACACGCTGTATAATTTTGGAAAGATTTCATGTTGACAGATTAAAGAATCACTGCAAAGCTGTTGTTTATTTTCTCATGACTAAGAATGATATGGGTATGAACTTAAATTTTTAACTTTTTTGGTTGAAAGAATTAAAATGAGATAAAAAGTTGTAATATAGACTGGGATGATAGCTATGAGAGGAAAGAGAGTCATGAAGAAGATTGAAATACATTTATACATCTTTGTTCTATATTTAGTTGTTTTACTAAGCATTTTTGGATTTTGTAAAAAAAAATCTTGCTTTGTGTAAATTTCTTAGATTGAAAATAAATTGCATATATTTTATTTATATGTTCTAGCCCATTGTGATATTTTAAGTGATTTTACAATAAATATTAATATCAGCTCTATCTTTTTTTTTCTTAGTGCTTTTTTTTAATTAGTGAGAGAGGGACAGAACTTGTCTATAACATATTCTGCTAAATACCTAGAATGTCCTAGAACAACTTACATTTTAAACAAAACAACAGTCCTATATCACCTATGATGTGAGAAAACATAATTCTGATTATTTATCCATTGGAGGAAAAATATTTTCATTCCTATCTATAACCTGAAACTTCTTTTGGGACAGTGGGGGTGGGTAGTATTAGAGACTTGGTCTGTGATATGTGCATGGAGCTCACATGCGCTCACCTGATCAAGTAACTATTGTCATCACCTCTTTCTCTCTCTCTCTCTCTCTTTGGTCCTGTTACCCAGAGCTCTTCTTATGTATGGACAGACTGTGCAACCCCCTCAGGCTCTCAAAGCCTTAGAGACCAATTCCAAACAGATCTGATGCTATAGCAGCCCCAACAGGTACTTTTGCTTAGGACCCCCAGATATCTCAATGTCTCTGCCTAGGACCCCCAGATATCTTGTCTCTGCCTAGGACCCCCAGATATCTCAACGTCTCTGCCTAGGACCCCCAGATATCTTGTCTCTGCCTAGGACCACCAGATATCTCAACGTCTCTGCTAAGGACCCCCAGATATCTTGTCTCTGCCTAGGACCACCAGATATCTCAACGTCTCTGCCTAGGACCGCCAGATATCTCAACGTCTCTGCCTAGGACCCCCAGATATCTTGTCTCTGCCTAGGATCCCCAGATATCTCAACGTCTCTGCCTAGGACCCCCAGATATCTTGTCTCTGCCTAGGGCCACCATATATCTCAATGTCTCTGTCTAGGACCCCCAGATATCTTGTCTCTGCCTAGGACCCCCAGATATCTCAACGTCTCTGCCTAGGACCCGAAATTTTTCAACGTCTCTGCCTAGAACCCCTAATATCTAAGCATCTCTGCCGAACGCCCCCACTAAATAAGAACAGCTCCCCCAGTCACCTCCCACATTACATTTCTTAACGACTTTGTTAACTAACATTCGGTCAACAGTCTAAGGCTCTAAGCAATGCAATTAAATTTGGCTGTTTTTGTCTTCTCAGCATCATATTATTTTTTAAATCACATCTGATTGTGCACTTCCAACATTAGTTTTTCATTTCTTCCACATCTCTAGTCCAAGCTTGCAAACTAGACCTGACAGAAATTGTGCATCGAGAGCAAGCCCTATTTGTCTTTCTCTGAAATTGATAGAACAAGCCCTTGATGAGAGATTTCGTAATCTAAAATTGATAGAACAAGCGCTATATGCCCAGCACTGAACTCGATTTCGTCCGGCGTGATCTTAATTTCAGAAGATAAAATAAGTGACATGATTCATAAAACATACACCAAGAAACTGATACAACGGTTTGTCGTCTGTTGTATTATTCCTCAAATAAAGGACATTATTCAGGAAGTCATGTAACCTCTACACCATCACACTATATGGACTCATTAGACTTCATTCGATATTGTGCAAATAAAACTCATCGAAGCGCTGCATACTGTAATATTTGAGGGTTAGGGATGGGTTCCCATTTTTAAGACTCGTTATGGAATGAAGGAGACTAGTTGATTTTGTCAAATAAATGTCAGTGATTACGATTCCGGGGCGCAGTTTGCAGTTTGTTATTTAACGTTATATTCTGGATTGGGGGAGGGGGGGGGATAGGAATTTTTGTTTTTACTTTATTTTTTTCGTTTTTTAAAAGTTTGTATTTTCAAGGAGGGGGGGGGGAGTAATGTAATTTTATTAGGAGGGTCAACGAAAGTTTGACACCTGTTGACAAGGGAAAGGGAGGGGGGGGGTCCAAAATGTGTTAATATTTGTTGACGAAATTAACGGAAGAGTCCTTACATACAGGTAATAATAATTACGCGAAACAAATTGCCTTTTATTTAATTTTAATGAAGTGTTTGAACTACTAACGTCAGAAGGTGACGTGGATCAGATTGGAATTTTCCGTTTTTAGTTGATGTTGGTTTCACTAGTGTAGAATGCAATTCCTGAAACAGAAAATTTACCTGACTTGGTGATGCATTCTGAGAAAAAATAATATACAGATACTTCTAGCATCCAACGTAACAACTATCGGGGAAAGGGGGGGGGGGCGATCAGGGAAACTACCCCATGGCATGGGCGTCGCTAGAAATTTTTCCGGGGGGGGGGGCTAAAATTTTCCAGGGGGGGGGGCAAATAACAACTTTATGACATTTTTTCAAAATGTAGGGGGGGGGGCAAATGCCCCCTTGCCCCCCCCCCCATGAATACGCCCATGCCCCATGGCATGATTGATGTCAGTTTATGGACCCTCACAGAAAATGTGTCAGTGGTGGGCAAAAGATGGAAAAGAAGTGAGTTTCGAAAGGTCTCAACCGTTAATTACATCAACAAATTGGGGGGGGGGGGGGGTGTCTAAAAGAGTTTAACAGTTGTTGACATGGGGGAGAGAAAGGGAGTGAACTGAGTGAAGAGTTTTAGAGATCAACAATATAGTTATTTTTTTTATGCGCCGCCATTGCCAGCATAATAGGGTGTCGTGTGCCTACTACACCAGCATTGTTGGCGGTGCTGATGCATGTCTGTCATGCCTACAGAGCGGCGGTGTGAGTGTGCCCGCTAACATCTGCTGGCACGGCAGAAAAAAGGGTTTTAAGACCTGCCTAGACTGGCCAGACCAACAGGGGATGTGTACTGCTGATAGGCCAGAATGGCAAGGCAATGAGTTTTTTCATGCCACTCGGACGGGGGAATGTGCTTGACCCCCTGCCAGAAATAGCAGGCTGCGAAGGTGTGCTTGAGTGGGACAGAGTGAAAAGGTGGTGTGTGCCGACCACATCCGTCACCACCGCCAGCTGTGAATACTATGGTCTCGGACTGACCTCATTGACCAAAGTACCACCAACGTCGCAAAATGTTTTTTTCCCTGGCTAGGAGAACCCCAATGATCTTTTCCCCATACACTATGGTATGTCTCCCAGACCAGGATATCATAATGGCTAAGATCCATTATAGTGCAGAATCACTTTGATCTTAGCAAAAAGGCTCACATTACAGATATTTTTGCTGCAAGTGAGAATACTTCCTAGAAAGTTCGATCAACGCCCAGACGGACCTCATGGGTGATGATAGTAGCTCAATGGATGGCGTATGTCCAAGATCCGTGAGTTTGAACGAAATCGGTGCTTCTCGAGCAGGCCCGTAGCCAGAGGGGGGCTAGGGGGGCTGAGCCCCCCCCCGTGCATGACCTGAGCCCCCCCCCCGTGCATGATTTGAGCTTTTTGACAAAATTTTAATAATAACGGCTATAAAACATCAATCATTTTGTTCAATAAATCAATAATAATAAAAACTTAAAAGTTTATATTTTGGCAATCATTCAGGCTATTTATATATATGTAAGAGCAGTTTCTCAACCCTCACACGAATGCTCATCCCATATCGCAGATCAATGCTACAAAAGCGTCTAAGCAATATTTTCCTGCTTGCATTTGAAAAAGATTTAACAGACAATCTGAATGCTGAAGCATTTTTAGGTAAATTCAGTGCTAAACCACGACGTTTGCAAATTTGAAACGTACAATAATATAAGTTCGCAACCAGTGCCGACGAGTGGGGGGGGCAGTGGGGGCAATGCCCAGGGGCCCGGCGAGTTTTAGGGACCCGGACTGAGCTGGCCAGTCAACTTTTTAAAATATTAATATCAGCACAGGGGCCCGTGTCACCCCTGCCCAGGGGCCCGAAATTTCTGTTGATGGGCCTGTTCGCAACCTTGTAATAGTTTTATATATTGATATCTCCTGAGGACAACTAGCAACTTAAATAAGTTAATAAAATAACATTGACTTCAGACTTCATTTATATATATATGTATAATAAAATAATAAAGTACAAACTCCGTTATTTCTGAGTGATGTTATTTAATTTGCAAATTTACTTTTAGCAGAATTAATTTTATTTTAAATTGAATAATTGCGACTGTTGTTGTTGATAGATCTGTTCTTTGTTTTCAATATTTTATAATATCACACAAATAGCTAAGCTTTATTCGTGCAACTTTGTCGTTTTTCCCGGGTTGTACGTTAAACAAACAGTATAATAATATAAATCAGGTATCTAATATGTAACAATTGTGTATCAGAACAAATGATCAATATATAACAGGAATCAGAAATTGCTCAGCCTCAGTAAATTTTTATCATTAAAACTCTTTACTATTTAAATTATTGTTAACAAAACTGCAACATGCCATGCATTATTGAAACGTAGTTAAAATTATATATTTCTAATTAATAGCTAAACAATCGGTACTAAAATGCACCATTCCAGATATGGAAATGCAAAAAATTTCTTGGTGAGGGGACTCACTGAGATCCCTTCCCCAAACCTCTCATCTCCGTTCGCAAGCTTTCGGCGCTTGGCGCCTCCATTTTCGCCCTTCCCCCCCCCCCTCGAACATTTCTTCTACCCCACCAGGGGCGGATTTAGGGGGAGGGGCCGAGGGGGAGCTATGCCCTCCCTTCCCCCGTTATCGCAAGTTTAGGTAATACACCATTAAATTATCGAAATATTTTTTGTTCTAAGACCAATTTTCAATATTGAAAACAGTTTTGCCCCCCCTTCCGGGTCAATGTTTTGCCCCCCCCCCCCCCGTCAAAGTTGTCTAGATCCGCCCCTGTGCCCCAGGATAATTTCTTCGGCACCCCCCCCCCACACGAAAAAAATGTCTTCGCCCCCCCCCCCCCATCCAATATTCCTGGCTACGGGCCTGTTCTCGAGTTGGGACAACGAGGTGACATGCATAAATGTCTGGAGTCAGATGGAGCGGCCGTCCAAGAACGACCCGTGGTAGGAGGGCTGCGGAAATTTGAGCATGCACTACCTGTCCAGCTCCTCATTTGGCATTGCCCTATCAGTGCGTACTTTCGGAGGTTGAGGCCCAATATCGAATCTCTGTGCCGCCTAAGTAGGAAGGTTGAGGAAACGGACAAAATGTGCTATTTAAGTGTCCCGAACTGGCGGACCAGTCGGGTAGGAGTTCCCTTATACTTAGGAACTCCGCGAATTTAATCTAACGGGCTCTAAGAGATTATCTCAGCTCTCAGATAATTTAGAGAGTTCAAAGAGGGGAGGAGGGGGGAAGGAGAGCAAACAGATTTATTTTGATAACCTTTTATTATTGCCTTTTTAGTTTCAATACATTTCTAAATCAACCAATATAATAAAATTTTATTGGAAAAATACAACAGACTTTTGACCATCCGGCCTAATGTTGCACAATGGCATTACCGAAACTGCCAAAGCCGAATAGGCCGAAGATTTATTTATAATAATTAACTGTAAAGGCCTAACATATGGGCATACTAATAAAATAAAGCTTTTTTATGACTGAAATACTATTCGTTGTTATTTTTCATTTTTATTGAGGGTACATATTGTGCACTATGTCAAATAGTGTGGTGACCTGGTAATTGCGAACCGAATAGTTAATACTGTACAATAATACAATCAAAACTCATTGAACTTCAAGTTGAAGAGCCGCATACTGTACTATTTGAGGGTTAGTGATGGGTTCCAATTTTTAAGACTCGAGTTATAGAATGAAGGAGACTCGATCGTTGATTTTGTTGTGTTAGTCAAATAAATTTCAATGATTACAATAAGGAGGCGAAGTTTTGCAGTTTGTTATTTAATTTATGTTTTTGGATTTGGGGGGGGGGAGGAATTTTTGTTGTAATTTTTTTTATGGTTAGTAAAAGTTTTTTTTAGGGAGAGGGGGGTGGGGGTTGACATTGTTGACAACGGATTGCGAAAGTTGGCGGGGGGGAGGGGCTCGGGGGGGGAGGTCTAAAAAGTGTTAATATTTGTTAAGGTAATTAATCGTAATTACTTTTTTTTAACTTTAAAAAACAATAGATATAAAAGGAATTATATAATTAATCATTTAAAAAAAAAATAGGTACAAGTAAAAATTCCGATGAGTTAACGTAGATACAAGACATTACAATTTATTATTAAGAATACAAACAAATAATTATCTAAAATGGACCAAAGAACCGGCCTTTTATCTTTATCTGCTTGGGAAATACCTCAATCATGAGTTGTTTGAACTACTAACGTCAGAAAGTGACGTGGACCAAATCGGAAATTTCCGTTTTTAGTTGATGTTGGTTTCATATTATTAGCGTAGAATACGATTCCTGAAACAGAACATTTACCTGTAAAAGAAAATTTACCTGACATGATGATGCATGCTGAGAAAAAAAAATGATAATAGAGATACTTCTAGCATCCAACATAACAATTCATTACACATTACTGTATACATTTTTACAATTCTGCTGTCTCCAACGCAGTGTAAGTGGCATGAGTCTGTTGAAGTGGTAGGATCTTATTTAAGGTGCAGAAATTATTTTGATGATATTATCAGATATTTATAATTAATGACACTTTAGTTTAAATTAATAAATATAAATTTAATTTCTGCCCCTAAAAAGATTATACCCTTTATTGCTTAAAGCAGGATTTATAATTTAGCTTAGATTTTTATACTATTATATTATTAATTATGTTATTATAATCCATAATTTATAAATTATATTAGTAATTACTACTCTACTGATATAAATATATATTTATATTATAATATAAGATATATATATATATATGTATATTTAAATATATATATATATGTATGTATGTATAATTTTTGTTTCATACAACTTTTTTTTTCTCTTATCATAGGTTCATAAATTCGAATAAATAGTTAAACTTCCTTAGTTACTATCTGAATCTAAATGGCATCACAAGAACTGGATATTTCAAGAGAGTTTTTTGGTATATTTGAGTGTTTTTTTAATGTCAAATAGAGTAGTATCATTTTTATTTTTTATGTATGTATGATACAGGGTTGGGCAATCTTTCAGCAGTCCAAGGCCAATTAGGATAAGACAAGATCAAAGGACGAAATTTAATTATCATCTTTTTTTCCTAAGACAACTTTCTTACCAATAACTCCATGAAATCTATAGATGCATACAACCCATGTATAAACAGTCTTAAACAGAAAGAAATCAGGGGGCAATTATTTATACGTTCTTACTAATGATTATTCTGAGCCTACTTTTTTCGATAGTGTGGCAAAGGGTTGCTTCTGGTACATTGAATACAAGTGATCTTGTTAATGGGTGTCAGTGAGCATGTATGAAAAAGTTGTGAGCATGTATGAAAAAGTACTTTCACAGATGTAAATGCTGCCAAAGCGAGAAATCATACAACGAGAATGACTATCAGATTTTGATATTAAACAGTGCTCCCCCAGAGTGCAATCAAATTGACTGGTTGCTTCATCAGAATATGGCAAGAGATATCTTCATTCAAATGCAGTTGTTCCATTTGAAACATATTGGGTTCAATATCAGGTTTAAGTAAATGTGCCTCGTTTACTTAGGACAGTTGATCCTTCTACTGATGGAAGTCATTGTATTGTGTCTCAAACACTACTGTTAGAAAAGTGATGACATGACTGAAGTCATCTTAAAGGACTTATATATTGGATGTTTGGTAGTCAAACCAAAGAGAGGAGGAAAGGGGTATGTGAACAATTTTTGTTTTCTAACTTGATTTGAAACATTTTTCACTTTGATAGTACATCATTGGTCACACCCATTTTGGTCCTTGGCGTTGACAATGTTTGTTCAGATCATTAAATTTTGCAAAAGATCTCTAAGGTATCCAAGGATCAAACAAAACTGATGTAATGCAGCTTACATTCAACATTCTCTTCTTCCAGCTCAAAAATATTATTTTTCTGACTACACCTTGTGTGACTTTGATTTTTAAAATGGTCTCTTCCATGGTGTTGCCCAAGATAGCGAAATTTGTACATATCACCTGTTGATGAATGATGATGGAATAGAAAGATCACAATACTTATTGATGAAAGATGAAAACACTGGATGCCAACTTTCTTCCATGAAAGATAATCTGGAAATGGATGAAAAATATCTAGAAATACCTAAAAATAATATTTGGCAAAGCTGTCCAGCAAGAGGCATTGTCCCCTTATGAAACTGTGAAAAGGTTGAAAGTCTTGAAAAAAATTAGTTGCCACTGTGTTTGATTCTTGGTGCATTTTTATTCACAAATGTGATTGGTTAAAAGGCTGCATAACTCTATTTCTAGCTGCTCTTAAGAATGCTGCATAAATTTCTTAAAAGGCTGGATGCAGTCTTTTAAGCTGTAGTTGCCCATCCCTGTATTAAGGGAATACATGTATTGTTGATTTTATTTTCAAAAATATTTAATACATTTTTGAGGATATAATTGAATTTGTTTATTATATCCTAATTTTAGTTATAAAATGTGTACTGAATAGTTAGGATGAAAAAAGTAAAATTCATTATTTTATGTATTTTTTATTGAACAAATATATCTAATAACATATATGAAATGTGAGAATGAAATTTTACTTTCTTTTCAGGCCAATGGGAGAGTCTATCTTTGACTGAAGAAGAATTATCCTTGCCTGTATGGGGGCAGATTTTTGACAACAGAGTGATAGAAAGAGAGTGTGTAAAAGTTCTGGGCGATACAGAAATACAAGAATCTGATGATCTTTCCAAATATAATTTTGAAAATGACTTCTCTGATGAAGAGACAGACTCTGTTGAGAAAAAAGAAAATGATGGTATATTTTTTATATAGGGTTTATCACTTAACATTTGCATATAATGCAGCTTTATATTTAATAAGTTTTAGTGTTTCTGTTTTATTTATCATACTTTTAACACAGACTGTTTTAGTATATTTTTATTTTCTTACAGAAAAAAAAGTTACCTCATCCTTGAGGCTTAGAGATTATCAACATGAGTTGGCAGAGAAAGCTTTACAGGGTCTAAACACTGTCATCTGTGCACCAACAGGGTCAGGAAAGACAAGAGTTGCAACTCATATAATTCTTGAGCATCTTAAAAATTCAGGTGTGATTATTTATTTATTTTTATAATTTCTTGGTATCCTGTATCCTGGTATTTGAAAAATGTAGGACTATACCTTGTTCTTAAAAAAAAATCTAGGACTACAGTGGGTATTCGGTTAACGAACTTAATCCGTTCCACAATTATGTTCGCTATCCGAATCGTTCGTTAACCGATCATCGATTTACCATATATGTTAATGGAAATTCGATTAATTCGTTCTGGAGATCCTAAAAATTAAATTTTAAAAAAATTGTCATGTACAAGAGTAATTTCTTAGTAAGTTTATTTATTACAAATATGATACATACATATGGTCTTACTTATTAATCAGTCCTTTTCCTTTCTTTGGGCGTTAAAGAACATGTCCAATGTCGATTGTTTTTCTCTCTCATCAGGACATTCAGAAAATGATTGATAGCAATGTCGTTGTAGAGATCAGCAACCCTATTGACATCAACTTGTTTAATGCCAGATCTCCTTTTAAATTTTGTAAACAGTGGTAGCCTTGAATTCTAGATTTTCGGAGGACGAGCCTGGAGTTTGTTCTTTCAATTTCTCAAAAATTTCTCCAGCCTTCTCTTGAATGATGGCCATTCTAGTTACATCTCTTTTCACCTCCCATTCATTTATCCAAACTAAAAGCAAACTCCCTATTTTATCATGATTGACACTTTTTTTTTGCTTCTCAGATGTAATTTTCATTACTCCTTTAGCGGCTTGAGTCTTCTTGATGATATCTTTTTTTAGCTAGGATTGTGCCTACAGTAGACCTGTTCAAGCCGTACTGCCTGGTAACATCAGTCGTTATTTGTCCACTCTCTACTTTAGTTATAATCTCTTGCTTGGTTTTTATGGTGATCACAGTTCTTGACACTCCACTCTTTTCAGGTCCCATAATATTTAAAAATTTTCATGTTTTTTTTTAAGGCATTTAGAGAAACACATACGAAAACCACAAGGACAGAAACCAACTACACATGTATGGTACACTACTGACGATGTGTCGTCGCACACTACCCTACGCGTCGTATGGTGCTGCCTCACTGCTATGTAGTATGTAGTATGAATGATGACGTGTCAGCGCACGCGCACATCCATTTTCAGGAGAAATTGAGGACTGATGTCGGGTGTTTCGAGAGCTGAGACGGTTTCGTTATAATTAGTTTTTGTTCGTTATCCGAATTTTGTTCGTTGTCCGAACACAAAAATCTTTCCTGAAAGTGTTCGTTGTCCAATTTGTTCGCTGTTCGAACAGTTCGTTAACCGAATACCCACTGTATATCCTGATATTTAGATCTATACCCTGTTATAATTCTTGTGTATTAATAGAAAATTCAGTTAGTATTCCTCATACATTTTCTTTTTTTTCTTCTTAGGAATAAAGAGAAAGAAAGTAGCTTTTTTAGCAACAACTGTACCCCTTACAGTACAGCAGTACAAGGCTTTACTTAAATATCTTCCAATGGAATATAAGGTAAAATGATAGTTAATAATATACATTCATTGTTTCACATTATATGATTGATTCATACCTTTTAAAAAAATGTTACTAGAATAGAACATCAATGGTGTGTAAATTAATTGTAATATTGATTAGCAATAAAAATTTAATTGAGATGGTATCGTATGGTAAATTGGGTGTTTGAATGTGCTATAATGGACTTTTTTAAAAATAATTTGTTTATAGCGCCAAATTTAGACTGTGAATTATTAGAAAACATCTTTACATATTTTTCCAGATCACTTCTTTGACTGGCCAGGACAAGAACAGTATGAGTCTTGAAAGCTTATTTGATTATAATGACATTTTTGTTATGACACCAATGATACTAGTCAACAACATACAAAGATGCAACTTAAAACTGGACATGTTTTCTTTGATGATATTTGATGAATGTCATCACACAAGGAAATTTGAACCCTACAACTTGTTGATGTCTACTTACTTAAAAAATAAATCATCAGGACTTCAGATGCCTCAGGTGAATTTAACCCTCCAAACATTTACCACTTTATAAACTTTTGTCAAGCAATTATAATGTTTTAATCTTATGTTTTAAAAATTTGTTGGAACATTTAGATTGTGGGTCTTACTGCCACAATTGGAATTGAAGAAAGCGCATCAGTGGATGAGGCTCAAAATGTAATTTTAGATTTTTTAGGAAATCTAGATACACCTCATTTAGTAACAGTCAAAAAATACATTGCTGAGCTGAATAAACTAGTTCCCAAGCCAAAAGAAGGTAGAATCTTAAGATATATATTAAAATTTGAATACATGATATAAGTCTTAAAACTTAAAATTATCAAATGGAATATTCATTATACAGTAGAGATGAATGGCATTTAAATCTACTGTACATTTTATTTCTATCCACTAAGAATATCTGTGTCTTCAAGAGCTGCAGCCTGATGAAATATTCTATAAAATTATTGAAATTATAAACAAGCTTGAGGAGAAAGTAAAAGAATTTGTTTTGGGTAAGCTTTTTTAACTTATGGATAAAGATTTATGGATACATGTAATAACTTTATAATAATAATTTAGAAAAGATAAATATTTTTTTTAAATTATTGAATATTTATTTTTTTGTATGGCAAAGAATTGAATGATGAACCTGCAAAAAAACTGTTGAAAGACATTCCCCCAAACAAAAAAATACAAGCTTATGGTCAGTGGGCAGTGAAACTTACAGAAGCTGTTTACAAAGTGCCTAATGAAAATTTGGTAAATGAGAAACACAAATACTTATTGCTGTCAGCAGTTATTTTAGAATATTTGCAGGTAAGATGTTTTTCCTAATCTGTTTCAATAGTCACATTTTTATTGCAACTTTGAAATCAAATTCTTTTTTCAAACTTAAAATTTAGTTTAATAAGACAAAAAAAATTGATGTTACATTTTTTTTAATTTTAAGTTTTAATTTTTTTTATGTCAAGTATAGAATGTCTTTATTTTAAATTTTTATGAAATTTTACAAAATTATATTGCTATCATTTTTCTTTAAACAAATATTTTTTTTACAGAAATACAATGCTGCTCTTGAAATGTATGATCTAGTGGAACCCTTAGATATTTTAAAATATTTGGAGAACAATTTTAGGATGTTGTTGCGCAAAGTAAACAAAACTTCAGACGAAATTCAGTTTTATGACTATTTTGAAGGTACTTTTAAAGTACTAGTTGTAATCTAATGCGTATGTTAGTGGGTTTATTAAAATTATTATCTTTTAAAAGTATTCATGAAATTTTTAACAATAGTAACTTCTATTTGCAATTAATTACAAAGACAAGCATAAAATATATAATATATATAATTAAATTATATATATATATATATATATGTTATCAATATTCAAATTCTCAAATTATTATAGTAATTTTTGTTCAAATCATTTCTTTAATACAGGTTTAAAACAGATGATTTTAAGTAGGGGTAGGATAGATAATGATAATTTGAAAAAATTGGAAGAAGTTGTTGTGAGACATTTGGTCAGAAATGAAAATGCAGATCAGTCAAGAGGAATAATTTTTGTCAAGACAAGAGCCCTAGCTGACTCTATAAAGTCATGGCTTAATCGGAGTGAAAACACAGATTTAAACAACTTGAATGCTGAAGTTTTTACTGGGGCTAATGTTTCAGAAGAGCTAGGAGGTAAAAAAAAAATATGTGCACTGTTTTCAAAAAATAATTTATTAGAAAATGTTTTTTTAAAATTTCAACAATAGTTTAATAAGGGGATGAAATATAAGCATTGTTATGAAAAACCAAAACTGACTTTCCTTTTTTTACAATTTAAAAGTTTTATTTGATTTTTAATATCTTTTTATGTACATTTCATTTAGGATTTTTTAATAAATGGAGTTAGATTAACTAAATAATATGTATGATAAATATGATGGTGAAAAGTATGAGTTAAGTATTAAATTTAATTTGTGACAAAAAAATGGAGTTAATAGAGTATTAATTAAAATTATTAATTTTTTCAGCATTATAACTGCATCAATATCAGTAATTAATTATTTTTAATAATATATAATCAATTTTTAACAACAATGAAGCTAATTTTTGGTAAGTGAGATAAGATCACATTTTAAGAATACAGGTTGTCTTTTTGTTTATTTTTTTCAAGACTCCTTTATAATCTATTATTGTATTATTTATTCATAAGGTACTTCACAGAATAGACAGGATGAGATCAAGGAAAGATTTAAAGAAGGAACCATTAAGGTTTTAGTTGCCACTTCTGTGGCTGAGGAAGGTCTTGATATACCCAACTGTAATTTGATCATCAAATATAACCATGTTGGAAATGAAGTTACTAGTGTTCAGACTAAAGGTTTTAAATAAGACTTTTTTGCTTGCAACATTTTTTATTATTAAAATGCTATATAGAATATAATTATAGGTGTCTTAAAGATGGTCTCTTAATTTCTGATACAAATGCTCCATATACAGTGTAATATAGTTTTTACTAATAGGTCAAACATTTTTAGTTTTTATATGTCCCTTGTAATAAGGTCATCAGCTCCAGTGTGCTGGATTATTTCTGATTGTTTGTTGACAATGTGAAATTTATCTGATATTCACATGACGTTCCATAATATATCTTATTACTAGAGTTTATAATCACCCTTGAGTAATTACATAAGAAAGAAAGATCGGTAGTATTTTTTAAAAAGATATGTGGGTTTTCATGCAACAGTTCACCTGTTTGCAGTATTATTACTTTAGTGAAGATCAAAGATGTAAAATATAACATCTTTTTAAGAAATGTTTTAAGTATTTTGATCAATATCTTAAAAGCATATTTTTTTTTCCAGGAAGAAGTAGACAATTTGGAGGTCTTTCAGTTCTACTTGCCATGCAAGAAGTTGTCATCAGGGAGATTAAAAATAAAGAAAAGACACTTATCATGGAAGATGCTATTAAGCTAGTTAGCAATATGAACAATGTTGATGTTATTTTAGAATATCAACAAAAAAAGTTAGATTCACTTAAAATAAACAAACCAGAAAAATTGATCCTTCAGACTGACAAGTACAGAGTGGTGAGATAAAAATAAGTAATTTTGTAATATGTGTCTGGCAAAAAGTAATCGGTTAGCAAAAAATAAACAGTAGGGTTTTAATTAAAATCTTTTTATTACATGTACTATTTTCTTCAGGTTTGTAGGAAATGTAGGCAAGTTGGTATTGAGAGTTTCAACATGAGAACAATCTATGGAAAATACAGAGTTTCCATTGACAGGTAAAGAAAAAAAAGCATACCTAGTAAAAACTAATGTGAAAATAATCTTTTGAGCTAATAGCTTTTCATTTCAGTATGTATCATTAATAGATTGATAAACAGCAGAAAATCACATAATATTAGAAACTAACAGTGAACTGTGTTGATTTTTTCATTTCAAATCAGTTATTATTACAGTGAAATGTTGCTAAAATGAAGTTGACTGGAACTCGTAAATAATGTTACACTGAAATTTAATTACACAGTGCATTTCTCTCATTATTGGTACATGTATGTTATAAGATATTTAGGTAATTTTACTATCACAAAAAAAAATTTACAAAATATTTTGTGTATAATTTGTTTATACATGTATTTGTATACCTGAATTACCTCCCTTGCATTAGAAAATTGTGTTTCCGTGAATTCCGTCTAAATAATAAATACATTTACACTGTACATGTATATTAAGTATTTAAAAAATATTTTTTTATCATAATTGGTTTTTTAAATTGCATTTATCACTTAGAAAAGGAGTTTTACGTTGCAAATTTTGAAGTAAAAGCATGCATAATTCTAACAATCTTAAAATCCTCATCAGTATTTTAAAACTCGGTTTATATTCCTTGTGTATATCTGATTAAATATTTCTTCAGGAGGAAATAAATGAAAGGAGAACTGTCCTCCCTTTTCATTACAAAACTTTAGGAGAAATATTTGTAAATATTGATAATGACTATAAAACTTGACAAGTGTTTATTGCATGTTTCCATCCATTTAAATTTCTTCTCAAGCTAAGAATTTTAAACTGATTTTTTTTTTTTTAGAAGTGAAGTCCGATATTGAGAATTTCTTAATCATTGTCTAATAATATTTGAAATAGTAGGAACATACTAAATAGTTTTTTTTATACTTTTTATTTTATAGAAATTAATCATTGTTGATTAAATATCATGACAAATATTCCTTTTTATTTAGTTTGGGAATAAACCAATTTATAAATCTTTGCATTTTATTTTATGTAAATTAAGGTTGCTGACTTTTAGCTACATCAATGAGATT
This sequence comes from Bulinus truncatus, assembly GCA_021962125.1. NCBI lineage: Eukaryota > Metazoa > Mollusca > Gastropoda > Planorbidae > Bulinus > Bulinus truncatus. The sequence goes on along the minus strand of JAGDYQ010000184.1, from coordinate 1,183,215 downwards.
ATAATTGACACTGAAATCATTTTCTTGTATATATAAATTGACTAATTTTCTATTTATAAATCTAAATAGAAGTTATCTAGCCATTTCTTTATCATTATAAGAAGATTGCTTTTTTTCTTTCAAGGGAACTGCTCAACAGTAAGTTTGTTGTATGTACACCTCATGAACCAGAGTTCATGGATGAACTTGAGTTTATTGGACCTGTATTTTGTCGTGGTCAGTTATCACCTGGAAAATATTGTGGATACAAGCTGGGCCAAATGATTAAACATAAAAAGATTCCTTTTTTTAACGTTGGCATCAAATTTATTGGCATTGTAACTGATGACAGCAAGCCATTAATTCTTTGCAAACAGTGGAAGAAAATGCCTTACCACATTGAAGAACTATCTTTTGATGAAATTATGGCATATATTCAGTAAATGTGAACTTTATTCCAAGAAATGTAGATGAAATTCTGAATTTTTCATTACAGAATTCCATTTATAAACCTAAAATGTTGTTTCACTAACATGCATACTGATAACATATTTAATACAGAACATGATATAGAAAACTGAGATTATTTATCAATTATAAAAGTTTGTATTTGCTAGCATATGCATGAATTTATACTTGAATTATGATACATTTAAAATTCTTGATTATGTAGTCTACTAGACTGTCTGTTGATAAATAGTGTCCAAACCTTATGAGAATCACATAAATCAAACATAAAGTTTTCAGTATACATGTGTACACTTGTACATAAAATTAATTTGATTCTGAGATAAAAATCATCTTTTTCTTAAAAAATCTTAGTAATTTTGTAAAATTTATCAAATTTTTTTAGATTGTTTGCATTTTCAGAATTTTATTTTTTACTTCGATGATAAGAAAATGTGATTTGTACATATTATTTACATATGTTTTAATTGTCTAATATTTATTCTCAACCTGAGATCTGTTTTATATAAATATTTTTAATGGCTTTTTTAGCCTCACTAGTTCTATTACTTTTAGTTAAAAATGAAATGTTTTAAATTTATAATTAAATTAAATTTTAAAGTAATATTTTAATTTTGATAATTATTTGAGTAGCACTACTGTTAGTCATCATTTAGAAAAAATATAAACTTATTTAAATCTAGTTTTCATACATGTCAATTAGTTTTCTTTTTTGTGAAGGAATACATTTTTTAAAGTATAAGGTGTGTTAACTTGATATTACATTTAATAACTGTGTATGAAGTCTTTTAGCAATCTTTGAATACAATATGCCTGTGTACTCTTACTTTACTGTAAAATTGTGAACTATCAATTACTAGATATATTTGTTGAATACAAAATTTGTTGCAGTGAAAGAGTGGTCATAGTGATTCATGTAGTGATGAAATAATATATGGAAACATATAGTTGATTTTTTAATAGGTATGCGTGTACGTTTTGGCAGTTTGAAGATCTTCTCTCTCAATTATAAAAAATACTAAACTCTTAATGATGACAGAATAAAAAACTATATATGATAAAAAAAAAGAGATTTTGTAAAGATTTAATTGATATTTAATACATACATGTATGTAGAAATCCTTTGTTTTCTATTTACTGATGAATAAGAAAGGAAATAAACAATGTATGTTTATGTTTGCTCTTTTCATTTACTAATGGTTATTGGCTATAATCATGAAATGCATACCTCTGATAGTTTTGTATACACCTTAATACTAAAATATAAACCAAGGAAATAATATCAAAAGGTAACACTCAAGTAGTACTGTATATAGAGCAATGTTGTATCAAATACTATTATACTGAATAAAAGTTGGTAGTGAGTTTCTGATGCTCTTATAAAGGTTAGTGGACTTTAAAAAATTAAATAATGGAGGCTGCAGTGACCATGGAGTAGATAGTTAGCTGATGTCGCAGAGATTTTAATAACTCGCACGTTGACTGACAGTGCCGGCTTTAGGTATAGGCGATATAGGCAGCTGCCTAGAGCGGCCTTATTTCAAGGAGCGGCAAATTCCAGCAAAATAAAATATGAACACTTCATTGGATTCGTAGAACTTGAAAAATCTACAGGTGCAAGCATGGTGGAAATTTTACTTAAAGAACTCATATTCGGGTATATGTCTAGATGATATGAGGGGACAATGCTACGATAACAGAGCGAACATGCGGGGAATACACAATGGTGTCCAAGCAAGGGTTAAAGAGCTAAATCGAAGAGATTTTATGTCTCATGCAATTCGCATTCGTTGAATTTGGTGGTGAATGATGCCGTAAACTGTCGTTTGGAAGCAGTAAGGTTTTTTGAGGTAATTCAAAATATATAGCCTACACCTTTTTTTTCTGCACCAACACTTCGCTGGAATGTATTGTTAGAATATGTCAAAAACAAAGAGGCAGCAGGTTTAACTGTTAAAAAGTTATGCGCAACACGTTGGGAAAGTCGAGTTAATGCTGTGAAGGTAATTCGATACCAAAAAGTTGAAATTTGCGATGCACTCGTTTCAATTGCTGATGACATTTCACTTTCTGGATCATGTGGAACCCAGTCCCTTGCAGAAGCTAAGGGAATTGCACAAAAAATACTCGATTTCAAGTTTATTTGTTCCTTAGTGATTTGGTATGATGTTTTATTTGAGATCAATATTTTTAGCAAAACATTTCAAGAAAAAGATCTTGATTTAAAGAAATCAATTCAACAATTGAATGCCACTAAAACTATGCTCCAGAATTATAGAACAGATGAAGGTTTTGCCAAAGCAATTACAACAGCTAAATCATTGGCTGAAGAATTTGGTATTGAGTGTAATTTCCCTGTGGAAATACAAATAAGATACCGACTAAGAAAGAGACAATTTGACAATGAAGTTTCAGACGATCCAATTCTCGAGCCAGAAATGAGTTTCAGAGTAAATTTTTTTTAACCAGATATTGGATACCGCGATCGATTTATGCAGTTAACATCTCATAGCGATTTATTTGAATTTTTGTATGACATTAAAAAACTGGAAATATTCGATAAAAGAGAGGTTTTCAAAGATTGCACGGACCTTCAATTAGCTTTAACATCTGAAAACGAAGATTCGGCAGACATTAATGCAACAGAACTGTGCGATGAATTATTTGCTTTATTAGGGAGAATTACAGAAAAATCAAGCCCTAGAGTTATATTAGACTATCTATGTGGAATGGGCTTGGTTGCTCTTTTTCCGAATGTGTACGTGGCATTGCGAATTTCGCTTACACTCCCAATAAAGTGGCGAGTGCAGAGAGAAGCTTTTCGAAGATCAAACTCATAAAAACATATCTTCGTTCTACCATGTCTCAGGATCGTTTGGTTGGTTTTGCTACAATATCTATAGAGAAAACGATTGCAGAAGATTTGGATCTGACCGAAGTAATTGAAGAGTTTGCCTCTGCAAAAGCTAGAAAAGCATATTTTTCTCGAATTCTCTTCAATCTGTCTAATGCTTAATAAACATGACATTTCATTTTTAAAAATTTTTCATTACTTTTTTTAACTTAGCAAAAAAAAAAACTTCCTAAAATACACTACGTATACTTAAAACTCTTTAACTTTTATAAAGTTGCCAAATTTTAAAAATTTGTTTTAAGAATGAAGACCAGTAACAAAACTATAAATATATCATATTTTATTTTCATAATTTGGATTTACTTCATAATAAATGGCATTTATAGAGTTTTCTTAGTAAAATGAAACTAAAAAGGGCGGCATTTATGTCCTTGCCTATATCACAAAAATGTCTAAGGCCGGCACTGTTGACTGAATTCAAATTGCCCCAACCTAGTCATACCTACACCCAGTAGCGCAGCGATGGGTGGGGGGGGGGTCATCATGCCCCTGGTGCTACTCTTAAAGGGGCACCAAATGGTATACTTTGATATATTATATGGTTTTCAAATGGGGATGGGGCGCTTAAAAGGTATTGTTCCCCAGGCGCCGAGTTAGGCTCGAAACGCCACTGCCTACCCAAGACGATCTATCTAGTCTTGTCTTACCTTTTAACAGATGTCGTTGTTTCCATCATTGGGGTTATAAAGTAATTTAATTTCACGTTGGCAATCGAAATGAATACGCGGTGAGGGTGATTGAACACCGTAAATCTATATAATTTGTAAACACAGGTATTATTATAAAACAAAATAACTGTGACATAAAAGTAGGAGGTACGGTAGTATTGAAACTGTACGGGACCGGTTTACAAAACGCAAAAATAATTTTAAAAAAAACGAAATTATTAAGTGTCCAATTTGTAGCGAAATTCAGGACCAAACCTTCCCCCCCCCCCCCCAATCCACAAAACTGTATAACAAAGACCAAACCCACACAACCAACTACTCTCTTTAATAAACATCTTCCAATGCCTGAATGGTAGTTACATATATAGGTCTACATAAGGGTCGTTTACACTTTACATAACGCCTGAGGGGAGTGGGGGTGACAGAGGCGGATTAAGCCAATGTGGCATATGTTCTAGGTGAATAATTTCTTGTGGAACCGAAACACCAGACAAGTCAACATTTTCTTCATCTAGCTATTCTGCACTTACTATCACTCATGAGCAATAATCGCCATGAGCTCTCTTTCTCTTTTGACAGCCACTCGCATTGGGCGAATTCTTTGCATGTAGTATTTGACTGGGCTTAGGCATACATTATTGGTGCTGTTGAACATGATTCTTTAACATGGCTTGCAAAGCAACATAAAGGTGACAAATTTTACAGATCCGTTCAAACAATAGCAACTGAATAGATGGACAATATATATCAAATGGAAGAATTTTGAATGCTTTTGCCGATCGAGGTAGAATGATTTCAACTTTCACAGACTGATTGAAGAAAAGAGATGGAAATCTATGTGAGTTTATATCAGATACATCTGGTGCTTTAAGGCCCTCATTAGTTTGGCAGACTGGAATTTGTGAATGATAACTCTATCAGCAATAATATGAAAGTGAGAGCTTCTTATCGGTTGTCAACAAGTTAAATCACAACATTTGACAATTTGTTGAAAGTACTGGCTTTTTCTTACATGGTTTTTTGGCACTAAACACCCCGCTGCTGTTGGAAAATTGTCTATGCTTACTTGCAGGCTCGTAGCCAGGTCAAAGTAAGCAGGGGGGCACCAATACACAGCAAGGGGGCAGTTTTTCTCATTTTAGTTACTTTTTCTTTATTTTTTCCTCCTTTTCTTTTTTAAGCGGGGGGGGGGGCACTCCACACCTAGCGGGGGGGGGGAGGCACGGCCCCCCAGTGCCCCCCCCCCTTGGCTAAGGGGCTGCTTACTTGCTTTCATATTTCTGTCAATGTTTCGCCAGCATATTTGATAAATAATTTTTCCAACTCTTCATCAATTTTTCAACCTTGTGTGTCAAGGTGGCTTCCAAAATGTTTATGTGGCAAAATTAGTAGGAATATAGTTAGTTTGATTAAAATACTGAATGTTGGTCGAGTGTGTAACACATGACTGCTTAATTTTCCTTTATTAAGTAATTGTCAACAATTGTCAAAAAATTTCTGACCCCCCTCCCCCTATTTTGTTGACGTAATTTATGGACAGCCCCAATGGAGGAAGAAGGGTCACCTAAATTACATGTTGATTTTCTGTCCGGTCTATTTGAATTTTCAATGCATGATTCTTCAGAGTTTTAATTGATAAAGTGAAGTATATATTTTAGCTTATTTAGGGGCCGTTCACAAATTATGTAAAGCTTTTTAATTATTTATTTTTTACTCTCCATAAAGTCACGTATTTTTTTCAGCCATCCCTCTGCTTCACACTTCAACAACCCCCTTGCGTTAAGCAATAAGTGAATACTTGCAGTATATAACAGCATCAACAACCACCCCTCCATATTTAATGGATAACAAAAACTTAATCCCTTCAGTCCCATACTCCTTTTTTTTTTTTTGGAAAAAAAAATGAACGGAGACGATATTTGCTCTCTTTGGCTGACATCATTACAAACCAAAAGTGAAACCAAACTGGTAAAGTCCCTTTTTAAATCACCGTATTTACATATACTTTGGACTGTAAAGGGTTTTGAGAACTACAGTATTTTTATTTAAGTAAATATATAACATAATCTCACTGCATATAAGTAGATAAAAAACGAAGGCAACGTTAATTCAAATTTAATTATCATAAAACCCTTTATATTGTTTGTTTTCTTAAGTATCAAGGATTAGAGAATAAAGATCGATTTTGTACTTCGTCAGATTCGGATTTTCCAGTGTTTTAGTTAATTTGCTATTTCGTGGAAGAGTTACATAAGCTGTACTATGCCGTATGAAACTCAGCTAATGAACAGCAGTTTTAAGGTAATGGGTTGTTTTTAAAACCAACGTAGGTGATTATATAATAAATACAGTAGCTTTTGGTGTGAGAGTTTTCATAATTTAGCTGGAGTTATTTAGGCTACTGTAAACAGTTTTTTTTTCCATGGCATGCATCACATAAACTTAGATGTATGTAAATTATCATAGAATGATATACGAGGTTTGGGCTTATTATGGTCTGTTAGTAATGGGATTTTATTAGATTTTATTTTTTGGCGTCTGTTTGATTTTGGGTGTGCATATTCTTTTTTCTTTATAGTTTTTCGTTATGCATGTAGAGACAATATTTACGAGATTCAAATGATGTTCGGCTTTTAATCCTATATCATATTTTAATATGTTGTTTTATTAATATGCCTAAACTGGTTCACAGCCATACAAAATAAACTCATACCATTAGTCTCAGAACGAATGACTCAGCAAAACTGACCCGTCTTGTCTAAACCCCATTCTGATATTTCTGACTTTTCCAATCGATAAATGTGATCGAGTGTAACGCCATTAGCCCTTATGCCCTTCTACCTTCCCCTTAGTTTCACCCTTCAACTTAGAGCCCCATGAGTTCCCTGCCCTCCTGACTGGGCCCCTGGATTCTCCCTTAACATGATCAAACCACGACTCCCTGGGGCGCTTGGTTTGACCCCTAAACCTCTCCTTAGAGTCAACACGCCTGGGGCCCTCTACTTCACTGGCATCATGATGGTCCCTGTGGTCTTTATGTTACCAATAATTAAATCCACTATTGGATTTGGGAGGACCATAGCCTCTAAAGGGCCCCGATAGTAGTCAGAGTCTACATAGACGGTGGCTATTGGGGCCTCACTAACAGTGCCGTCAATACATTTGTATTGGGCCCAGCGACCCGTCATCGCTCCGTCCCCTACAAGGGATTCCTTCACGGCGGCCCCTGAACAGCCTGAGTCCCTTAGGACCTTAACCTTGAGGCCATTTACAAGGCCCTCTACCACTGGGAGATTTTTCACCCCAGCTCCCACTTCAACTACGGCCCCCATAGGTACGGGCCCTACCCCTCTAGCAAGGGGCGCATTTCTCTGCAGCTTACATGAAACAGAGCGGTGCCCTGGGGCCCCGCACGTATAGCACATCGACTTAGCATTAGTCGGGGGACTGAACACCCTGTTCCCGTTTACTGGGGCCCTTATCCTATCTTTAGGAGCCTCCCTCCTATCATCTACCTCACTTGTTGGGGCCCTTTCGGCCTCAACCGCCTCTCCTTCCCTGCTTATGGAAGACTCGCGGCCCTTGCCGTGGCGAGCTTCCCTGTAGTTTTCGGCCAGGGCGAGCATTTCGTCCCATGTCCCTGGCTTCCGCTCTTTTAGGAATACCTGTAACCCACTAGGGGCCCCGTTCATCAACTGCTCCCTGAGCAGGAGGTCCATTAGGCCATCAAAGGTCGGCTCTGTCCCACTGAGCTCAACCCACCTCGTCAGGAGGTCAGCTAGTCGTGCACCAAAGAGGGGGTAGGTCTTCCCTCTTTCTAAATGGGCCCCCCTAAACTTCCGCCTAAAGCTTTCCTCCGTATAGTCGTATGACTTTAGGAGGGCAGCCTTCAATGAGTCAAAGACATTTGACTCGTCAGCCGTCAAACGGGTAGCTGTCGTCAGGGCCCGTCCCGTCGTAGTGATGTCAAGCAGGGGGCCCACTCATGTCGTTCCCAACCCGCGGACAGAGCGTATCGTTCAAACCTACGGATGTAGACGTCTATGTTATCCGTCTCGTCAAGTTTGGGGAGTTTGGGTTTGGAGGATGTCGTTATCTGACTGCTTGGGGTTGGGCTTGCCGGCCCCACATTTCTCTCTAACCGTGCTAGGGCCACCTCTTTGTCTGCTGTTATTTTAAGACGTTCAGTCTCTGCTTCCCTTTCGATTCTAGCTAACTCCACCTCTTTATCTCTTTCATTCTTAGCGCGTTCGGCTTCTGCTTCATGCTTAGCACGTTCAGATTCTGCTTCCCTTTCAAGTCTAGCTTCTTCCACCTCTCTATCCCTTTCGCCTTTAGCGTGTTTTATGGCCGTATTAACATCGCACCCCAAGCCTATGAAGTACTGTACATATTCTTCCATAGACTTCATGGTTGGTGATGCTAATACGCGCCTAAGATAAGTACCAGTTAACCCAGATAAAGCTCGCCGTGCAGCTTAACACACAGTCAGAGCACTCACAAGTGATCACAATCAAAAGAAGTGTATTAAAATGGCTTACCTTGACGCTTCCTCCCTCCTTTCAACAGAATACGAAATAGCTTCCACCGTACACAATCTTACACACATGCATAAAGTCTAAAGTCTAAATGTTATTTATTCGCCGAACCGTCCGGCTTTTCCTTAGAACTGTCTTGTTGACTTCGTCTGTACTTTCCGTCGGACGATGTGAGTAAGCGTGCCGCTTACTGCTCCCGTTTCAAAACGGCCGAGTCCAATGAATGACTGGCCTACTGAAGACTTGTGGACTTCTGGTTTTATGTCCGCCGATGCACGTGAGTAAACGTAGCGTTTATTACTCACGTTTTAAACCGGCCGAGTCCGATGAAGGACTGGCCTACTGAAGACTTGTGAACTTCTGGTTTTCTGTCCGACGATGCACGTGAGTAAACGTAGCGTTTATTACTCACGTTTTAAACCGGCGGTGTCTGATGAAGGACTGGCCTGTTGGAGAACTGTGGCAGAGATTAAGCCCCCCGAGTATATAGTTGAATCAGCTTCGTCGGCCCCGCCTGATTATTGCAGAATACTAAACAGGTGGTGGCTCGATCCCGAAACGAGCCTCTCAGATGTTGAGGACCCCTATGAGGGTGCCCTTGGCTTGATGCTAAGAGTATGAGGGCTGACTCAATGATGACCCGTATTTGTATTTGTGTTTCTACCACACACAGTCTCACCAACAATTAAACGTACAATAAGTGACGATGATCAATTCAACAAGTGTGTACAGCAACAAAATATATTTCTTTACAGAGACACCAGTCCGTAACATAGATCTGGTGGTCTTTAAAATCATAAGCAAAAGTAATCCAAAAAGGCCAAAGATTAATCCAGTATCAATGAATAGAATCAAAGTGACGTTCTCTCGATAGATTACCCTTCTCTCTCTCTCTCTCTCTCTCTCTCTCAATCAGAGACACAACCATCGACTCTCTCCTCAGAGATCACCCAGTCGAATGTCGACTCCACACGACTCGGCCCACCGGTCGAATGCCTACCAAACTTTCTTACATTCCTCATATCCCTTTTCCCACGTGACCCCTAGCCAATCAATTATAATATCTGTTTCTGTCAAATCAGGGGGTGGAGCCTAGATGGGGAGGGGGGAGAAGTACGTCATACCGACAAAGACAGGAGTAACTGGACATCCATCCCTTTGTCGGCATTTGACCAGGGCCCAGTGGTCAGGGAGAACCCCGCGAGGAATGTAACGTATTTCTGTCAACTACTGTCCTGTTCACCGAGGAAAGTTATTCTTCCCCTTTCCGCTGACCACCTGCAGTATGACGCAATTACGGGGGTGGGGTAAAAAGGGTGGAGAACTTGAGGGCGGGAACGTATATTGCTATACATGGTATAGTATTCGTCTTAATGTTATTAATACTATTAAGTCAAGGGTTGGAATAAAGAGAATGGTTTCGACAGATTAGTCACAACCCGTGACATCGAGGTTAAAGAATATTAGGTAAACTACCTTCTGTCATGCTGTTTGATCCAGTCAAATGTATGCACCCACTGCTATTCGCTGTTAAAAAGAAAGTTTGCCTACCCCCAGACCCGCCGAGAGGGGAGCGGGGGGGGGGGGGCAAATGCCCAGGGGCCCGGCGAATTTTAGGGGCCCGGACAGAGCTGGACAATCAACTTTTGAAAATATTATTATCAGCACGGGGGCCAGTGACAGCCATGCACAGGGGCCCGAAATTTCTGTCGGTGGGCCTGCCTACCCAATCCCCTACACCAGCGTGCGGGGGGCCTGGGGGCCGGATCCCCCGGCGTTTTGTTTGCCCCCCCTCTGTTTATTTGCTTTACTTAGTAACATTTATTTCATGCCCCCTCCCTGCTTTTTGGCCTGGCCCCTGCTGTAGAATGCCTGGCCCCTGTTGTAGAATTTTCACGCTACGGGGCTGCCCTACACCAACTTAAACCACTACCTACAATATCTCTGTGATATAGTTCGCCTCACTTGTGCCACCAAACAGGCACGCCGAGAGGGGGGATCAGGGGGGGGTCATTGCTAGGGGGCCCGCATCTGTAAGGGGGCCCGGCCGCCCCGACCATGTCAAGTTTTTCACGACTCATTGTTTATTAAGGGGCCCACAATGATGTCCTGCCCTGGGGCCCTTGTTGGCTCTCGGCGCCCCTGCCGCCAAAGGCTAACAAAAATCAAGAAATGCTAGCTGTGCAAGGATACACGTATTTTTATTGAACAAACATTGTTTGGTGAGATAATCACCAGACTGGTCCGACAAAAAGTTTTAACAAAACAATGATTTTTTTTAAGCCTTCAGAAAGGAGAACAACCATCAGTCTCATTAATGGCAACATCGTAAGTTAGCAAGCACCATTTTTTTCGTTCGGTTACTTAGCTAGCATTTTCCATTACAACAACAATGTGTTAAGGGGATCACCTTCTCAGTCACGCTGTAACACCATCTCTCTACTACTACTACTACTACCACTACTACTACTACTACCACTACTACTACTACTACTACTACTACTACCACTACTACTACTACTACTACCACTACTACTACTACTGCTACAACAACAACTACTACTATAACAACTACTACTGCTCTCTAACACTGAAACAGAAATTTTCTTAGCGAGAGCCAAGACCGTCACCACTTTTGAAAGTCATCCAATAGGCCAGGAGTGTTAGCAACCTACCCAGAATAAATATCTTACAAGCGTTTTGTGAAATTATTTGGTAATAACTAGTTAGTTAACATAACGAGGATTAATGACACCCTTGTTTTGAATACCTAAATAGTGTTTAAATGCATTAAATAAATTTGTAAAAAAGGTCCTCTATATTCTATATAAAATACTGTCAGCCATGACCTGAATTGTTTACAAAAAAAGGCAGCTGCCAACTACAAGATTATTAAAAAATACTGAAAGATAAGACGGTACCTTCAAAAACACTGAAGCCCAGCACTTAAAAGACATTACCAAAATTATTTAAACCAAATTTATGTTAGGGGGATAGCTACTCTTGGGGCCCCTAGGGCCCTTTATCTCGTATAGCTACGTTTAAGGTGTAGAATTGGGCCCTGAAAATTATATAACTATAACTATAGCTTATATAGTAAAAACCTTTGGCTTCTGTATATGTATTACACTGCCACATTAAAGCTTCTGCTGCGGGCAGAACGAATGGGCAACTATCAGCCACATCTTGTCAGTATCAGGAGAATGGTGAATCTCTTTGCAGCATCTGGTCACAACAATTATGCCAAGCGTGCTCGTCTCTACCTGGAGATGATGATGGGCTTACCTAACTCACATCCAGATCTACACAAGCAGCTCATGTCAGGATCACATGTTGGACGGCGTAGTAGTAAACAGTGGGCCGGACTGTCAGTTGACCTTACCATAGAGCAGGCAATGATGCGGGCCATTAAAGGTAAGGGAGGAATAACTCATGGAAGAGGAGTGACTGAGAGTGTACGCACCACATGGACTTCCACAATTCATAGGACTGCAGCTGTAAGGACATCTTTAGCGCAGTTTGCTGATATTGACTACTCTCATGATCAGTTCAGCATCCGGGAGAGGGGTAGTCCAGGATCAATAGAGGGGGGGCGCAGGGGGGGGGGGGCTCGCCCCCCTTGCCAAATCATCAAATACATAATTTAAGTTATAAAGTTACAAATAAGACTGTCAAACTGTCTTTTTTCAATATGTGAGCCCCCCCCCACCCCCAGCATATTTTGCTGGTTGCGCCACTGCCTGCTTCCATTAGTAGACCTACGTTTTAACCGTATTGACGAAGCATTAGCTGCATAAAATTAATACATAAAATTTTATGTCTGTTTAATTATATGAAAACTACTACATAAAACAAACCATATATATTAAAATAAATAAATAATACAACACTCTGAACTGATGTGAGTAGTATGGCTTTCAGACTCCAGGTGGGGCAGGCATCAATCCGCTGGTGAAACTGGCAGTTGCTTTCACCCCGTGCCATAATCACAGTGTTCACATGCTGGTGTACACCTCTTCCTCAAATGCCCAAGGTATGAAGAATTCCAAGCATTCATCACCAATTATTTCTTCATCTTTTACATCCAGCATGTCATTATCATGTAACTCTTCATCGTCAATCATTTCCATAACATTAACCAGCTCCTTGGTATTCAAACATGACTCTCTATTACAATTTTAGAAGGCTGTTAAGCATGACAAACCATACTCAAAGCAGCGACACAAACGTGTCCCACACTGTTTCCTGGATCCGGAAGTACATTTGCAGCAAACCACCTTCAGAACATCTGGTGGAGCCACATCTAAGTCAGTGGCAATATGGATGTACTTTTCCGCATGCAGCTTCCATCCCCATTCTGTGTGATTCAGTATTGCTTAACAACATCAAGATATGTTCCACCTTCCAGCCACTGAACAGTACGGAGTAAGTAACCGCCGTCTACAACATGAATCGAACTGCTTGGTTTCAATGATGGTTCTACACCCTTGCAGATTTCTTTACCGAGCTGTGATTTATTAACTTTCCGCATGTAGTTATCTTTGAACAGAGAAGTAGGAAGTGTTGACAGCTCATAGCTGAAATATTTCTCCATATCAGGTGATCTTTGCATTATAGAACTGTGGGATCAACACCTGTCAAAGCTTTCTTGGAAGTTGATGAAGAAGTATTGTTTACTTGTGCTAATGTTCTTATTTGAGATTTTCTTTTAAGGACAACATCCTTGAAGTTCTTGCCGCTCATGTTCTGAACAATATCAGCGCCAACTTCTTCAGCATTGTCGCAGTTTATATTATCAGATTCAGATGCTGCAATACCTGACAGTATGCTGTGGAGTCTTGTGTCAGAAGTATCAAATTGATTATGTGATTCAAGAATTCGAGAACTTTTGTGAGATTGTCATTATCTCTATTGATCCTGGACTACCCCTCTTCCGGCTGCTGAACTGCATCATGGTAGTAGTCAATATCAGCAAACTGCGCTAAAGATGTCCTTACAGCTGCAGTCCTATGAATTGTGGAAGTCCATGTGGTGCGTACACTCTCAGTCACTCCTCTTCAATGAGTTATTCTTCCCTTACCTTTAATGGCCCGCATCATTGCCTGCTCTATGGTAAGGTCAACTGACAGTCCGGCCCACTGTTTACTACTACGCCGTCCAACATGTGACCCTGACATGAACTGTTTGTGTAGATCTGGATGTGAGTTAGGTAAGTCCATCATCATCTCCAAGTAGAGACGAGCACACTTGGCATAATTGTTGTGACCAGATGCTGCGAAGAGATTCACCATTCTCCTGATACTGACAAGATGTGGCTGATAGTTGCCCATTCGTTCTGCCCGCAGCATAAGCTTTAATGTGGCAATGTAATACATATACAGAAGCCAAAGGTTTTTACTTTATAAGCATTAGTAATAGTTATGTCATTTTCAGGGCCCCATTCTACACCTTATACGTAGCTAAACGAGATAAAGGGCCCTAGGGGCCCCAAGAGTAGCTATCCCCCTAACATAAATTTGGTTTAAATAATTTTGGTAATGTCTTTTAAGTGCTGGGCTTCAGTGTTTTTGAAGGTACCGTCTTATCTTTCAGTATCTTTTAATAATCTTGTAGTTGGCAGCTGTCTTTTTTTGTAACATGGCTGACAGTATTTTATATAGAATATAGAGGACCTTTTTTACAAATTTATTTAATGCATTTAAACACTATTTAGGTATTCAAAACAAGGGTGTCATTAATCATCGTTATGTTAACTAACTAGTTATTACCAAATAATTTCACAAAACGCTTGTAAGACATTAATTCTAGGTACGTAATGTAATATTTATTCAACTCCTGGCCTACAAAATTAAAAGTTTACCGCGCAAGTTCGCCCCTTCAATGAAAACTTGTAGCTTTTCAGTGGCTACAATTATTTTAATTTGTAATAGAACCCACGTTCCTATTCTTAAGTGTAAGGAGTGATTCCGCCCACCCATCCCTTTTCCATTCTAAATGAAATATTACAATTGATGTACTATCTCTTCTATGCATGGGAAGTAATGAAACACATTTTTAAAAGATGTTAAATATCAGTCTACTACATCCAGTACATTATTGCCTCTTTGTAGATGTTATTGACCACTGCATTATTCTCAGATAAACATCAGTCACATCAGCGTTTGTGAAGCCCCATGCGCACTCCCAAAATGCTATTTCATTCCCGTGCCAAAAAAGTAACTAAAGTAACCGTGCGGTAGTTGCCTTCATAGATGATGGCATGCAGGCCCGTAGCGTGCGGGTGTGCCAGGGGGCCGGGCCCCCCTGAGTTTTGTCTGCCCCCCTGCTTATTTGTTCTACTTAGTAAAATGTATTACCTGCCCCCCCCTGCTTATTGCCAGGCCCCTGCTGTAGAATGCCTGGCCCCTCCTGTAAAATTTTCACGCTACGGGGCTGATGGCATGTGAGCAATCTAGTCTTATGTATCTATGGTTGCCTCTCCAGGCTGGCTGCGTAGCTAGTGCCGTCCGGTGAGGACTGCCCCCACCGCCCCACAAATTACGCAACTGATTCGCACTGAAGTTGAAGTAGTTGGGCTACATGGCAATTATCTACAATTTGCATTAGTGCTGTGGTTGACGTTGTTCGCTCATTTGTTGTTTTTTTTTTAGATTAAAAATAATTTTACATGTATTTTAGTTGCTCTTTTGGACGTGCATGGGCAAAGGAACAAAATGATGTGCAGACAACTCTACTAGCTTAGTCTAAATATAGTAACATCATAGTTTGTTTTTACTTTGTCTATAAAAGTCCCATTATGAAACTAAATTATTTCCTTATTAAATCAACTGTTCAATGAATGCCTGCATCCATAGCAAGATAGATTCTGTAAATAAAAAAAAAAATCAGGCACATATACCTGAAATGGAAACGATACTTTATTAACCGTTACTATTTTACTCATGTCAATAAATTAAATTCACATAAATTATAAATTTCTCCTTGATTCTTTTTATTTTTATATTGCCAAATTTATTTAGGGTTCATAATAAAAACTTGTGATAACCTACATCATAAACGATGGACTATTAACTTTTCTGCATAAAACTCACGCCAAGTTAATAACAGCTACATTGGTTGAATAAAGTGGAGTCATCCAACAGCACGTTTTAAAGATTAACTCGAGTCAATGGCTCCTAGAGGTGATCGATTCAATCGGAGGAGGAAACATGGTAAATTTAAACTATCAAACATGGCAAATATAAACTATCAAACATAGTGAATTTAAACTATCAAACATGGTAAATTTAAACTATTATTATTTAGTTGAAAGATGAATTACATTGTACTTTAAAGAAAAGACATTATAATTATAAATATTATGTTTCGTCCGCGTCATTATATTAGTAACCGTTTATACAAATTATTTCCATGTTTACACAGTGCATATGTTACCGGCAAAGTGTGAAATGCCGGCATCCTTTAGAATGCCTAGGCAATGTATAGAATGACTGGTGGTTTTAGGCAAAGTATAAAATTTTTAAATTATGCATACTTTTCCTAGGCATTGTATAGAATGACTAGTGTCGTTTTGGCAAAGTATCAGAAAAGAACAACAAAAGCATGTATTGATAAAAACGTATTTAAATATAGAGTGAATGCAAAATAAAGCATATGATGTTCATACCGGGAAAAAACAACGACAGCAGAGCTGAGATTGAAGTATTTACTTCAGCAGGTAAGACTGGATTCACACTTAGAATTGTATTGTACTTAATTTTCTTCTTTCACACAAAACACTTCGTATTTTTGGTATTTTGATCTGTCATGTCCATATTTCACGAATTAGTGAATAATTGATAAATAATAAAAAGATGTTGTTTCTGGTGAAAACAAGCAGAACACAACTGGAATGAGCTACTTGTTGCAGCAGGGAAGACTAGAAATGCATTTTAAATTGCATTTAATTTTCTTTTTCACACAAAGACACCTCATAGTTTGGCATTTTGTCTTGCTTATACATATGACGAATCCTTGGCCGCTTCCTGTAGACTGAGAAGTAGCGGCAGATCGGAGAGCTATTTCAAGGTCAGGAACGTCTTCCGCTTTTATTAAATCTTTTGGACATACGGTGAATTCTGATCTGGTTTATAGTTGCTTTAAGATTCCATGTGCAATTCCAAGGCCGTAAAAGCCATCTTCTCTCATGCTCATAACAACTGCCAACAGATTTCGTGAGTCTCCCCGCCCTTTGTCAACATAGGGAATCGGAACTCGCACAGTGGCTCCCAACGTCCCCACCTTAATTTCCCTAATTACGTCACTGTCTCCTTCAGAATAGTTCTCACCTAAGGAGCGCCCCCTGGTTGTCATTGTTGTCTCTCCTAAACTGTCCGTTGTCGCCTCCCGGTCTACTTCTAAAGTCGTCACACCATTGCTGTTTACTACTCTATTGTTTTCTGACCACCTTGTCCTAAGTCGTCTGTCACCTTGTCAACCATTATTTGCATAACTCTGACATATATTCTTATCTTACAACGTCGAAGGGGATTGTCTGTCTCTAAATCTACTCTAGTTCCTAACAAGGCCATTTACATACTTTGCCAAACGGGAACTCGGCATTGTATAGAATGCCTAGGCAATGTATGAAATAGTAATTCATTTCATACTTTGCCTGAAAAATTCAGGCATTCTATACATTGCCTAGGCATTCTATAGAATTCCGGATTTCACACTTTGCCGGTAACACATGCACTGCTAAAGGTGCCCTCTGTCGGAAATACGATATCTCGTGTTTACCACAGATTAGACAGCAATAAAAAAAATTGCAATGGACTAGTTTTACATTTTGGCAAGCCTATAATATTGCTACAATTCATGTCCACAAAAAAAAAGCACATGTTAGTTAAGAGCGTGCAGACAGACCTGTATTATCTTGATTTTTAAGAGCTAATATTTGAAATCAGCGGGCTTTAAAGCATTTTTGCCTAGAGCCCTCAAAATTTACCTCTAAGTAAGGCTTTGAGAACGGCCTATTCTAAAATGATTTATTTCTTGGTATCCACACAGAACAAGTCAAAAAGAGAGATGTCAATGATGCGTGGAAAACCAGTGAGCCAGGTCTCATTGTGGCTCCTGACAAAACTGTTCTCACAAATAAATTAGTTCAGATTGTCATGGGCAAGTTGAAAGAAAAGTCGGCCAAAAAGTCAACGGAAAAAGGTGAACACTCCAAGCTTAAATCTTTAGAAACGTTAAAAAAAACAATAATGTTTCAACACATTTAAAGGTATTAAAATATTCAAACTTCAAAGCCAGATTTCCAGGTGAAGAAATGCAAACAGTGAAAGACGGTGATTATACTAAATGTTTGATGTATAAAATATAAATTACAAAAAAACAAACAAAAAAAAAACCGCTACCGTACGTTTCTATTTTACAGGAAAAAAAATTCTTTAAGTTTTATAATAATTGTTTGTTCAATGCAAAATTTACTTACAGTTGTTTTATTTTTGCATTAAATATAAAAAATAAATAAAGGTTTTGATGAAATCAGGGCTAATACCATTACTGAGATTACTAGTCGAATGGCATAAGGTGTCTATGTTATTCAGCGTATATTGTAACACTATTGACTCAATTTTAATTGAGATTTGATTGTATATTTTTCTGATTAATTTATTGCTAGATTCTCTTATTTGACTATCGACCTTTAGAAAAATTTTAATGCTCCAATTATCATTAGTTGTTTAAGTTCTTATTGTAATGTTATAATTTTTTTTTTAATTTTAGGTGAAGAAAAGCAGACAATGAATCCTCTAAAATTAGTTGTTGTTGTTCGAAATAATTTACGAGCACAAGAAGTCTATGGGTTGATTGACAAGGAACGCCTGTTGACAAACACGGTAAAAAGCAAAAACGAAAAAAAAAATATATCCAGGGGCGATTAATTTTAAAGAACATGGTAATCTCTCTGTCACAGTGTCTCCTTTCTACGGAGCCAAAAGCTCAATTGCCTATAATATCCTTTCTGTTGGCTGGTATTTTGTTAACGTTTCATAGCCCAAAAGTTACATGCACGTCAAAAACCTAGAAATGACACCATAACTTCAAACAATTGCATTCAATACCTCGCATGCACCACCGAAAACGCGTCATCAGACAATCGATTGGTTGAGCGGTGCTAATCAAATCGCGTCATTATTTTACCTCTAACACAGGAGATACTTTTATGACCATGGTACCTCCTGTGCACACGTGGTCTCATAAGGGCGCAAGCGAGCCGCAGGTCCGCTAGTTTGACATACATGCTGTAAAGGATGTAAAAATGTTATAGACCAGTGGTTCTCGAAATTAGGTTGCGAGAAAAAAAATTAACAGTAAGCGTACTAAATAACTAAACAGTACGCGTACTAAATAACTAAACAGTACGCGTACTAAATAAATAAACACTACGCGTACTAAATAAATAAACACTACGCGTACTAAATAAATAAACACTACGCGTACTAAATAAATAAACACTACGCGTACTAAATAAATAAATAGTACGCGTACTAAATAACTAAAAAGTAAGCGTACTAAATAACTAAACAGTTCGCGTACTAAATAACTAAACAGTACGCGTACTAAATAACTAAACAGTTCGCGTACTAAATAACTAAACAGTACGCGTACTAAATAACTAAACAGTTCGCGTACTTAATAACTAAACAGTTCGCGTACTAAATAACTAAACAGTACGCGTACTAAATAACTAAACAGTAAGTGTTCTAAAAGTTTTTTTTTAATTGAATACTTGTAGTGCGCAATAATTTATTGTAGATTATCGGCCTTACATCCAAAATATTTCTGGATACTGTGCTAGATGACAACTCCATACTACGCCAACTACAGACACTGTGTGATATGTGGGATTCAATGGGCACAAGTGCTAGATGTGATACATATAATGGGATTTAAGGCAGACAATGCAGTCCGTGCCTACATTATAAAAACCAGACACAAAAGCAGACAGAGACATTTTTCGTAATTCATCTTTATTAAACATAGTTTCCATTATTTTAACAATAAGAAAACTAATTACTTATATACCAATTTATAATGAATAAGTTATAAGCGGTGAGAGGTAAAATGTAATTTGTGATTGATGAAATATAGATTGTATCCAATTTTCCAAGCACCGTAACATCCCACTAATGGTGTCGGACTTATGCTTTAGAAATGGTCAAAGTGTCATGTGACACACACAATAGTGTCAATACATCAAACCTTGCAAAATTGTGGAGAATCGACTTACATGTAGTTGCCCCCATGGTCAGCTTATGTGGCGTGCTCGAAAGTGGGGTCGGTTTGGCTAATGAACTACACGTTTACCCCCCCCCCCCCCACTGAAGACACAGCACACATTGTTGAATGGTACCCCCCACCTCCCCACTGGAGACACAGCACACATTGTTGAATGGTACCCCCCCCCACTGAAGACACAGCACACATTGTTGAATGGTACCCCCCCCCACTGAAGACACAGCACACATTGTTGAATGGTACCCCCCACCTCCCCACTGGAGACACAGCACACATTGTTGAATGGTACCCCCCACCTCCCCACTGGAGACACAGCACACATTGTTGAATGGTACCCCCCACCTCCCCACTGGAGACACAGCACACATTGTTGAATGGTACCCCCCCCCCACTGAAGACACAGCACACATTGTTGAATGGTACCCCCCCCCACTGAAGACACAGCACACATTGTTGAATGGTACCCCCACCTCCCCACTGGAGACACAGCACACATTGTTGAATGGTACCCCCCCCACTGAAGACACAGCACACATTGTTGAATGGTACCCCCACCTCCCCACTGGAGACACAGCACACATTGTTGAATGGTACCCCCCACTGAGACACAGCACACTGTTGAATGGTACCCCCCACTGAAGACACAGCACACATTGTTGAATGGTACCCCCACTGAAGACACAGCACACATTGTTGAATGGTACCCCCACCTCCCCACTGGAGACACAGCACACATTGTTGAATGGTACCCCCCCCACCTCCCCACTGGAGACACAGCACACATTGTTGAATGGTACCCCCCCCCCCACCTCCCCACTGGAGACACAGCACACATTGTTGAATGGTACCCCCCCTCCCCACTGAAGACACAGCACACATTGTTGAATGGTACCCCCCACCTCCCCCACTGGAGACACAGCACACATTGTTGAATGGTACCCCCACCTCCCCACTGAAGACACAGCACACATTGTTGAATGGTACCCCCCCCCCCCCCCCACTGAAGACACAGCACACATTGTTGAATGGTACCCCCCACCTCCCCACTGGAGACACAGCACACATTGTTGAATGGTACCCCCACCTCCCCACTGGAGACACAGCACACATTGTTGAATGGTACCCCCCCCCTCCCACTGAAGACACAGCACACATTGTTGAATGGTACCCCCCACCTCCCCACTGGAGACACAGCACACATTGTTGAATGGTACCCCCCACCTCCCCACTGAAGACACAGCACACATTGTTGAATGGTACCCC
The DNA here is from genome assembly GCA_021962125.1 of Bulinus truncatus. NCBI lineage: Eukaryota > Metazoa > Mollusca > Gastropoda > Planorbidae > Bulinus > Bulinus truncatus. The sequence goes on along the minus strand of JAGDYQ010000184.1, from coordinate 1,162,099 downwards.
CCCCCCAATGAAGACACAGCACACATTGTTGAATGGTACCCCCACCCACCTCCCCACTGGAGACACAGCACACATTGTTGAATGGTACCCCCACCTCCCCACTGAAGACACAGCACACATTGTTGAATGGTACCCCCCCACCTCCCCACTGAAGACACAGCACACATTGTTGAATGGTACCCCCCACCTCCCCACTGAAGACACAGCACACATTGTTGAATGGTACCCCCCCACTGAAGACACAGCACACATTGTTGAATGGTACCCCCCACCTCCCCACTGAAGACACAGCACACATTGTTGAATGGTACCCCCACCTCCCCACTGGAGACACAGCACACATTGTTGAATGGTACCCCCACCTCCCCACTGGAGACACAGCACACATTGTTGAATGGTACCCCCCACCTCCCCACTGAAGACACAGCACACATTGTTGAATGGTACCCCCCACCTCCCCACTGGAGACACAGCACACATTGTTGAATGGTACCCCCCCACCTCCCCACTGGAGACACAGCACACATTGTTGAATGGTACCCCCCACCTCCCCACTAGAGACACAGCACACATTGTTGAATGGTACCCCCACCTCCCCACTGAAGACACAGCACACATTGTTGAATGGTACCCCCCACCTCCCCAAGACACAGCACACATTGTTGAATGGTACCCCCACCTCCCCACTGGAGACACAGCACACATTGTTGAATGGTACCCCCACCTCCCCACTGAAGACACAGAACACATTGTTGAATGGTACCCCCCACCTCCCCACTGAAGACACAGCACACATTGTTGAATGGTACCCCCACCTCCCCACTGAAGACACAGCACACATTGTTGAATGGTACCCCCCACCTCCCCACTGAAGACACAGCACACATTGTTGAATGGTACCCCCCACCTCCCCACTGAAGACACAGCACACATTGTTGAATGGTACCCCCCCACCTCCCCACTGAAGACACAGCACACATTGTTGAATGGTACCCCCCACCTCCCCACTGAAGACACAGCACACATTGTTGAATGGTACCCCCCACCTCCCCACTGAAGACACAGCACACATTGTTGAATGGTACCCCCCCCACCTCCCCACTGGAGACACAGCACACATTGTTGAATGGTACCCCCACCTCCCCACTGGAGACACAGCACACATTGTTGAATGGTACCCCCACTGAAGACACAGCACACATTGTTGAATGGTACCCCCCACCTCCCCACTGGAGACACAGCACACATTGTTGAATGGTACCCCCCACCTCCCCACTGGAGACACAGCACACATTGTTGAATGGTACCCCCCTCCCCACTGGAGACACAGCACACATTGTTGAATGGTACCCCCCACCTCCCCACTGGAGACACAGCACACATTGTTGAATGGTACCCCCCACCTCCCCACTGAAGACACAGCACACATTGTTGAATGGTACCCCCCACCTCCCCACTGGAGACACAGCACACATTGTTGAATGGTACCCCCACCTCCCCACTGGAGACACAGCACACATTGTAGAATGGTACCCCCCACCTCCCCACTGGAGACACAGCACACATTGTTGAATGGTACCCCCCCACCTCCCCACTGGAGACACAGCACACATTGTTGAATGGTACCCCCCACCTCCCCACTGGAGACACAGCACACATTGTTGAATGGTACCCCCCCACCTCCCCACTGAAGACACAGCACACATTGTTGAATGGTACCCCCACCTCCCCACTGAAGACACAGCACACATTGTTGAATGGTACCCCCACCTCCCCACTGAAGACACAGCACACATTGTTGAATGGTACCCCCCACCTCCCCACTGGAGACACAGCACACATTGTTGAATGGTACCCCCACCTCCCCACTGAAGACACAGCACACATTGTTGAATGGTACCCCCCCACTGAAGACACAGCACACATTGTTGAATGGTACCCCCCACCTCCCCACTGGAGACACAGCACACATTGTTGAATGGTACCCCCCACCTCCCCACTGGAGACACAGCACACATTGTTGAATGGTACCCCCACCTCCCCACTGGAGACACAGCACACATTGTTGAATGGTACCCCCCACCTCCCCACTGAAGACACAGCACACATTGTTGAATGGTACCCCCCACCTCCCCACTGGAGACACAGCACACATTGTTGAATGGTACCCCCCACCTCCCCACTGGAGACACAGCACACATTGTTGAATGGTACCCCCACCTCCCCACTGGAGACACAGCACACATTGTTGAATGGTACCCCCACCTCCCCACTGAAGACACAGCACACATTGTTGAATGGTACCCCCCACCTCCCCACTGAAGACACAGCACACATTGTTGAATGGTACCCCCACCTCCCCACTGGAGACACAGCACACATTGTTGAATGGTACCCCCACCTCCCCACTGGAGACACAGCACACATTGTTGAATGGTACCCCCACCTCCCACTGAAGACACAGCACACATTGTTGAATGGTACCCCCACCTCCCCACTGAAGACACAGCACACATTGTTGAATGGTACCCCCCACCTCCCCACTGGAGACACAGCACACATTGTTGAATGGTACCCCCCACCTCCCCACTGGAGACACAGCACACATTGTTGAATGGTACCCCCACCTCCCCACTGAAGACACAGCACACATTGTTGAATGGTACCCCCCACCTCCCCACTGAAGACACAGCACACATTGTTGAATGGTACCCCCACCTCCCCACTGGAGACACAGCACACATTGTTGAATGGTACCCCCCACCTCCCCACTGGAGACACAGCACACATTGTTGAATGGTACCCCCCACCTCCCCACTGGAGACACAGCACACATTGTTGAATGGTACCCCCCACCTCCCCACTGGAGACACAGCACACATTGTTGAATGGTACCCCCCCCACCTCCCCACTGAAGACACAGCACACATTGTTGAATGGTACCCCCCCCCACCTCCCCACTGGAGACACAGCACACATTGTTGAATGGTACCCCCCACCTCCCCACTGGAGACACAGCACACATTGTTGAATGGTACCCCCACCTCCCCACTGAAGACACAGCACACATTGTTGAATGGTACCCCCCTGAGACCTCCCCCACTGGAGACACAGCACACATTGTTGAATGGTACCCCCCCACCTCCCCACTGGAGACACAGCACACATTGTTGAATGGTACCCCCCCCCACTGAAGACACAGCACACATTGTTGAATGGTACCCCCACCTCCCCACTGGAGACACAGCACACATTGTTGAATGGTACCCCCCCACCTCCCCCACTGGAGACACAGCACACATTGTTGAATGGTACCCCCCACCTCCCCGAGACACTGAAGACACAGCACACATTGTTGAATGGTACCCCCCACCTGAAGACACAGCACACATTGTTGAATGGTACCCCCCACCTCCCCACTGGAGACACAGCACACATTGTTGAATGGTACCCCCCACTGAAGACACAGCACACATTGTTGAATGGTACCCCCCCACCTCCCCACTGAAGACACAGCACACATTGTTGAATGGTACCCCCCACCTCCCCACTGGAGACACAGCACACATTGTTGAATGGTACCCCCCCACCTCCCCACACTGAAGACACAGCACACATTGTTGAATGGTACCCCCACCTCCCCACTGAAGACACAGCACACATTGTTGAATGGTACCCCCCCACCTCCCCACTGGAGACACAGCACACATTGTTGAATGGTACCCCCCACCTCCCCACTGGAGACACAGCACACATTGTTGAATGGTACCCCCCACCTCCCCACTGGAGACACAGCACACATTGTTGAATGGTACCCCCCCCCACCTCCCCACTGGAGACACAGCACACATTGTTGAATGGTACCCCCCACCTCCCCACTGGAGACACAGCACACATTGTTGAATGGTACCCCCCACCTCCCACTGAGAGACACAGCACACATTGTTGAATGGTACCCCCCACCTCCCCACTGAAGACACAGCACACATTGTTGAATGGTACCCCCCACCTCCCCACTGGAGACACAGCACACATTGTTGAATGGTACCCCCCACCTCCCCACTGGAGACACAGCACACATTGTTGAATGGTACCCCCCACCTCCCCACTGAAGACACAGCACACATTGTTGAATGGTACCCCCCACCTCCCCACTGGAGACACAGCACACATTGTTGAATGGTACCCCCACCTCCCCACTGGAGACACAGCACACATTGTTGAATGGTACCCCCCACCTCCCCCACTGGAGACACAGCACACATTGTTGAATGGTACCCCCCACCTCCCCCACTGAAGACACAGCACACATTGTTGAATGGTACCCCCCACCTCCCCACTGGAGACACAGCACACATTGTTGAATGGTACCCCCACCTCCCCACTGGAGACACAGCACACATTGTTGAATGGTACCCCCCACTGAAGCAGCACACATTGTTGAATGGTGCCCCCACCTCCCCACTGAAGACACAGCACACATTGTTGAATGGTACCCCCACCTCCCCACTGAAGACACAGCACACATTGTTGAATGGTACCCCCCACCTCCCCACTGGAGACACAGCACACATTGTTGAATGGTACCCCCCACCTCCCCACTGAAGACACAGCACACATTGTTGAATGGTACCCCCCACCTCCCCACTGAAGACACAGCACACATTGTTGAATGGTACCCCCCACCTCCCCACTGGAGACACAGCACACATTGTTGAATGGTACCCCCCACCTCCCCACTGGAGACACAGCACACATTGTTGAATGGTACCCCCCACCTCCCCACTGAAGACACAGCACACATTGTTGAATGGTACCCCCCACCTCCCCACTGGAGACACAGCACACATTGTTGAATGGTACCCCCACCTCCCCACTGGAGACACAGCACACATTGTTGAATGGTACCCCCCACCTCCCCACTGGAGACACAGCACACATTGTTGAATGGTACCCCCACCCCCACTGGAGACACAGCACACATTGTTGAATGGTACCCCCCACCTCCCACTGAAGACACAGCACACATTGTTGAATGGTACCCCCCCACCTGAAGACACAGCACACATTGTTGAATGGTACCCCCACCTCCCCACTGGAGACACAGCACACATTGTTGAATGGTACCCCCCCACCTCCCCCACTGAAGACACAGCACACATTGTTGAATGGTACCCCCACCTCCCCACTGAAGACACAGCACACATTGTTGAATGGTACCCCCCACCTCCCCACTGAAGACACAGCACACATTGTTGAATGGTACCCCCACCTCCCACTGGAGACACAGCACACATTGTTGAATGGTACCCCCCCCCACTGAAGACACAGCACACATTGTTGAATGGTACCCCCACCTCCCCACTGGAGACACAGCACACATTGTTGAATGGTACCCCCCACCTCCCCACTGGAGACACAGCACACATTGTTGAATGGTACCCCCCACCTCCCCCACTGAAGACACAGCACACATTGTTGAATGGTACCCCCCACCTCCCCACTGGAGACACAGCACACATTGTTGAATGGTACCCCCCACCTCCCCACTGGAGACACAGCACACATTGTTGAATGAATGGTACCCCCCACCTCCCCACTGGAGACACAGCACACATTGTTGAATGGTACCCCCACCTCCCCACTGGAGACACAGCACACATTGTTGAATGGTACCCCCCACCACAGCACACATTGTGAATGGTACCCCACTGAAGAGACACAGCACACATTGTTGAATGGTACCCCCCACCTCCCCACTGAAGACACAGCACACATTGTTGAATGGTACCCCCCACCTCCCCACTGGAGACACAGCACACATTGTTGAATGGTACCCCCACCTCCCCACTGAAGACACAGCACACATTGTTGAATGGTACCCCCCACCTCCCCACTGGAGACACAGCACACATTGTTGAATGGTACCCCCCACCTCCCCACTGGAGACACAGCACACATTGTTGAATGGTGCCCCCACCTCCCCACTGGAGACACAGCACACATTGTTGAATGGTGCCCCCACCTCCCCACTGAAGACACAGCACACATTGTTGAATGGTACCCCCCCCCCCCACTGAAGACACAGCACACATTGTTGAATGGTACCCCCACCTCCCCACTGGAGACACAGCACACATTGTTGAATGGTACCCCCACCTCCCCACTGAAGACACAGCACACATTGTTGAATGGTACCCCCCACCTCCCCACTGAAGACACAGCACACATTGTTGAATGGTACCCCCCACCTCCCCACTGAAGACACAGCACACATTGTTGAATGGTACCCCCACCTCCCCACAGCACATGGAGACACAGCACACATTGTTGAATGGTACCCCCCCTCACCTCCACTGAAGACACAGCACACATTGTTGAATGGTACCCCCCACCTCCCCACTGGAGACACAGCACACATTGTTGAATGGTACCCCCCACCTCCCCACTGGAGACACAGCACACATTGTTGAATGGTACCCCCCACCTCCCCACTGAAGACACAGCACACATTGTTGAATGGTACCCCCACCTCCCCACTGAAGACACAGCACACATTGTTGAATGGTACCCCCCACCTCCCCACTGGAGACACAGCACACATTGTTGAATGGTACCCCCCACCTCCCCACTGGAGACACAGCACACATTGTTGAATGGTACCCCCCACCTCCCCACTGAAGACACAGCACACATTGTTGAATGGTACCCCCCCACCTCCCCACTGGAGACACAGCACACATTGTTGAATGGTACCCCCCACCTCCCCACTGGAGACACAGCACACATTGTTGAATGGTACCCCCCACCTCCCCACTGGAGACACAGCACACATTGTTGAATGGTACCCCCCACCTCCCCACTGGAGACACAGCACACATTGTTGAATGGTACCCCCCACCTCCCCACTGAAGACACAGCACACATTGTTGAATGGTACCCCCCCACCTCCCCACTGGAGACACAGCACACATTGTTGAATGGTACCCCCCACCTCCCCACTGGAGACACAGCACACATTGTTGAATGGTACCCCCCTGAAGACACCTCCCCACTGGAGACACAGCACACATTGTTGAATGGTACCCCCACCTCCCCACTGAAGACACAGCACACATTGTTGAATGGTACCCCCCCACCTCCCCACTGGAGACACAGCACACATTGTTGAATGGTACCCCCCACCTCCCCACTGGAGACACAGCACACATTGTTGAATGGTACCCCCACCTCCCACTGGAGACACAGCACACATTGTTGAATGGTACCCCCACCTCCCCACTGGAGACACAGCACACATTGTTGAATGGTACCCCCCACCTCCCCACTGGAGACACAGCACACATTGTTGAATGGTACCCCCCACCTCCCACTGAAGACACAGCACACATTGTTGAATGGTACCCCCCACCTCCCCACTGGAGACACAGCACACATTGTTGAATGGTACCCCCACCTCCCCACTGAAGACACAGCACACATTGTTGAATGGTACCCCCACCTCCCCACTGAAGACACAGCACACATTGTTGAATGGTACCCCCACCTCCCCCACTGAAGACACAGCACACATTGTTGAATGGTACCCCCCCACCTCCCCACTGAAGACACAGCACACATTGTTGAATGGTACCCCCCACCTCCCCACTGGAGACACAGCACACATTGTTGAATGGTACCCCCACCTCCCCACTGAAGACACAGCACACATTGTTGAATGGTACCCCCCACCTCCCACTGGAGACACAGCACACATTGTTGAATGGTACCCCCACCTCCCCACTGGAGACACAGCACACATTGTTGAATGGTACCCCCCCCACCTCCCCACTGGAGACACAGCACACATTGTTGAATGGTACCCCCCACCTCCCCACTGGAGACACAGCACACATTGTTGAATGGTATACCCCCACCTCCCCACTGGAGACACAGCACACATTGTTGAATGGTACCCCCCACCTCCCCACTGGAGACACAGCACACATTGTTGAATGGTACCCCCACCTCCCCACTGGAGACACAGCACACATTGTTGAATGGTACCCCCCACCTCCCCACTGGAGACACAGCACACATTGTTGAATGGTACCCCCCCACCTCCCCACTGGAGACACAGCACACATTGTTGAATGGTACCCCCACCTCCCACTGGACACAGCACACATTGTTGAATGGTACCCCCACCTCCCACTGGAGACACAGCACACATTGTTGAATGGTACCCCCCCTCCCACACCTCCCTCACTGGAGACACAGCACACATTGTTGAATGGTACCCCCACCTCCCCACTGGAGACACAGCACACATTGTTGAATGGTACCCCCACCTCCCCACTGGAGACACAGCACACATTGTTGAATGGTACCCCCCACCTCCCCACTGGAGACACAGCACACATTGTTGAATGGTGTACCCCCACCTCCCCACTGGAGACACAGCACACATTGTTGAATGGTACCCCCCACCTCCCCACTGGAGACACAGCACACATTGTTGAATGGTACCCCCACCTCCCCACTGAAGACACAGCACACATTGTTGAATGGTACCCCCCACCTCCCCACTGAAGACACAGCACACATTGTTGAATGGTACCCCCCACCTCCCCACTGGAGACACAGCACACATTGTTGAATGGTACCCCCCACCTCCCCACTGAAGACACAGCACACATTGTTGAATGGTACCCCCCACCTCCCCACTGAAGACACAGCACACATTGTTGAATGGTACCCCCCACCTCCCCACTGGAGACACAGCACACATTGTTGAATGGTACCCCCCACCTCCCCACTGAAGACACAGCACACATTGTTGAATGGTACCCCCCACCTCCCCACTGAAGACACAGCACACATTGTTGAATGGTACCCCCACCTCCCCACTGAGACACAGCACACATTGTTGAATGGTACCCCCCCCTCCCCACTGAAGACACAGCACACATTGTTGAATGGTACCCCCACCTCCCCACTGGAGACACAGCACACATTGTTGAATGGTACCCCCACCTCCCCACTGGAGACACAGCACACATTGTTGAATGGTACCCCCACCTCCCCACTGAAGACACAGCACACATTGTTGAATGGTACCCCCCACCTCCCCACTGGAGACACAGCACACATTGTTGAATGGTACCCCCCACCTCCCCACTGGAGACACAGCACACATTGTTGAATGGTACCCCCACCTCCCCACTGGAGACACAGCACACATTGTTGAATGGTACCCCCCACCTCCCCACTGAAGACACAGCACACATTGTTGAATGGTACCCCCCACCTCCCCACTGGAGACACAGCACACATTGTTGAATGGTACCCCCCACCTCCCCACTGGAGACACAGCACACATTGTTGAATGGTACCCCCCCACTGAAGACACAGCACACATTGTTGAATGGTACCCCCCACCTCCCCACTGGAGACACAGCACACATTGTTGAATGGTACCCCCCACCTCCCCACTGGAGACACAGCACACATTGTTGAATGGTACCCCCACCTCCCCACTGAAGACACAGCACACATTGTTGAATGGTACCCCCACCTCCCCACTGGAGACACAGCACACATTGTTGAATGGTACCCCCCCACCTCCCCACTGGAGACACAGCACACATTGTTGAATGGTACCCCCCACCACAGCACACATTGTTGAATGGTACCCCCCCCACTGAAGACACAGCACACATTGTTGAATGGTCACCCCCCACCTCCCCACTGAAGACACAGCACACATTGTTGAATGGTACCCCCCACCTCCCCACTGGAGACACAGCACACATTGTTGAATGGTACCCCCCCCCACCTCCCCACTGGAGACACAGCACACATTGTTGAATGGTACCCCCCACCTCCCCACTGAAGACACAGCACACATTGTTGAATGGTACCCCCCCCACTGAAGACACAGCACACATTGTTGAATGGTACCCCCCACCTCCCCACTGGAGACACAGCACACATTGTTGAATGGTACCCCCCACCTCCCCACTGGAGACACCGCACACATTGTTGAATGGTTCCCCCACCTCCCCCACTGGAGACACAGCACACATTGTTGAATGGTACCCCCACCTCCCCACTGGAGACACAGCACACATTGTTGAATGGTACCCCCCCCACCTCCCCCAATCCCCAAAGGAATATTTAGTTGTCTGTGTTCTTTTTTTTAATGCTGTGAACTTAGCTTTTCCTAGATTTATCTTTTGTAACAGTCAATTTCGAAGGACCCGTGAGCACTAGCTTCCCCGAGCAACGCCGAGCACACTGCTAGTATATTTATAAGCATCTTTTTACCTTTACTAAAATAGTTTTTATTATAGCTTTTTAGCCCCTTTTAGATCAAAATCAAATTTATCTGGACAGCTAATACTTTAATTTTTATTTAACCATGTTTGTTTCATGTATCTTTTTGAAATAATTCATTGGTGTAAAATCATTTTAATATATTTATCAGGTAATCAAACTCACCGATACGAATACACAAGAAGTTTTGATCTGCAACAAATTTGATGTGGTCATTGTAACTTTGAATTTCTTTGAACATTGTCTCGATAAGTCCTACGTAAAACTGAGTGATTTCCCGTTGATACTGTTTGATGAATGTTGTCATCGTAGCAAGAAAGATCCTTACAAAAAAATCAGACATGAGTACCTGAGATTAAAACTACAGAAAAAAAGAAAATCAAACACATCAGTGCCTAAGGTAGTTTAATTGAAGTACAGTTTAAATATTTCCCACGTATCACTACCTACGGTAGTTTAAATGATGTTCAGTATAGTATTTGCCATATATCACTGCCTATGGTAGTTTAAATTATAAGCCCATTGTGGGCCGCCAAAAAAAAAGTTTGAATACCCCCTGGTCTAATTATGTTAAAAATGTATAATGAATTACACCTCCTCCACACACACACAATAAATCGCAGGTTAAACAGTTGAAATGAAATCTAAACAAACTTTTGTGTCCTATGTTCAGGCTGTACATGGGTTGTTGTTTTATTTTTTACGCCGCCATTGCCAGCATGACAGGGTAAGGTGTGCCTACCACACCAGCATTGTTGGCGGCGATAATGCATGTCTGCCATGCCTACAGAGCGGCGGCGTGAGTGTACCGGCTGGCATCTGCTGGGATGGCTGATTAAAGGGTTTTAAGACCTGGCCAGACCAGCATGGTGTGTGTACTGCTGATCAGCCAGTTATGGCAAGGCAAGGTTTTTTTTCCCTGCCACTCGGACAGGGGGGAGGGAGTAGCATGCCTGAACTGGTGAACCATAATAAGCTTTTCCCCATGGACCACGATAGCCTAACACAGGAGATACCTTTATGACCATGGTACCTCCTGTGCACACGTGGTCTTAAGTTAGCACATGCGACCCGAAGGTTGCCAGTACATGCATGCTGTAAAGGGTGTAAAAATGTTATAGACCAGTGGTTCTCGAAATTAGGTTGCGAGTAAAAAAAAATTAACAGTAAGCGTACTAAATAACTAAACAGTACGCGTACTAAATAACTAAACAGTAAGCGTACCAAATAGTTTAACAGTAAGCGTAATAAATAAATAAAAAGTAAGCGTACTAAATAAATTGGAAACATTGCAGTAAGTGTTCTAAAAGATTTTTTTTAATTGTATACTTGTAGTGCGCAATAATTTATTGTAGATTATCGGCCTTACATCCAAAATATTTCTGGATAATGTGCTAGATGACGACTCCGTACTACGCCATCTACAGACACTGTGTGATATGTGGGATTCAATGGGCATTCAATACATAAAGACTGATGACTTCAAAATATGTAAGTACATTGCAGAACTGTAACCATATATAGACAAGGAGTAAACGGCTACCAAGGGTCACTAATGCCAATTGGTCCTTTGCATGGGCTTTTTTTTTTTACTTTACATTTTTATGAACATGCTTAAGGTAGTAAAACAGATGTTGTCGTGCTGTATGGAAAGTACTTAAGAGTTAAGCTGCCCCGATGTCTTTGCATGAATAAATGATATAATGTTTACCTCTGTATGGTTGGACGGATTGCCAAACAGTCTAGATTGCTCAACTTTTGATTTGAAAGTCCCTACAGCCGTGGCTTCAGACCTTTAAAGGCCAAGAGGAAACTTAAGGCAGCGGATCTCAACCAATTTCGCGGGTACCCCTCACACGTATGTTCGCGAATTAATGTAATTATTTTCATAATGGAATGTGCTTAACTTTCTTATGCGATCTTTGGGCAGAGTGGTTTGGTGATATTCTCTCCCAGCAAACTGGCGACCTTCTTCAAACTCTTGGTTGTTTTAAACGAATATTAAATGTCGATGTGTAGCCCTTCATAACCTCTCCCGTACCATTTGGAGTACGCGAACCGACGGTTGAGAACCGCGGGGATAAGGAAACCTTTTTTTTTTAATATTTAGTTATAGTTATTCCTCGTGTGGAGAGGCCGAACTCCCATCGGGCGCCTCCCCAGGTGGCGGATAGGGGAAAGCTCGCCAGATATGGCGAGTGCCGATGAAATACAATTCTCGGGGCGGACCAAAGCAGGCAACTACTGCCTTGTAGTTAGTGGAGGGATCCACAAAGGCTAAGGGACCTAACCTTAAAAAAAGGCAGCTACCCACAAGGCTGTGAAGGGCAACACCCTAGTGGTTGTGCACAGGGCTAACTACCCAGTCATGTAAAAAAACACTAGTTACGAAAGCCAATCAACAATTCAAAAACCGGACTGATTCAAATGGAAACCGACCTTCGCATGATCACGGACATGATTACTGGCTAGCGACTTGGAACGTGTTAAGCCTATACAGAGCAGGAGCCCTAACCCGCCTTACTGAACAGCTTAGAAAATACAAAATAAAAATAGCAGCACTCCAAGAAATCAGATGGGAAAATTCAGACATACTAAAAACAACAGAGTATACCATCTTTTATAGTGGAAACACCACAAATACATTAGGAACAGGTTTTGCCGTCAGGAAAAACATCCTCAATCAAATAATTGGCTTTAAACCAACCAATGAAAGATTGTGCAGCCTCAGGATTCGTGGCAAAATGTTCAATATAACCCTAATATGTGCCCATGCACCCACTGAAGATTCAGAAGGGAATACCAAAGAGGAATTCTATGATGCCCTAGAAAGGTTATATGAAGAAGCACCTAGACATGATATCAAATTAGTGTTAGGAGACTTCAACGCTAAGATTGGCAAAGAAACAATATACAGACCGACAATTGGAAGCTATAGTCTACATGAAGAAAGCAACGATAATGGAACGCGTCTGATTGATTTTGCATCTGGCAAAGGCATGACCATTAGTAGCACTAAGTTTCCACACAAAAGAATACACAAAGAAACATGGAGGTAACCAGATGGGGTGACAAGAAATCAAATAGATCATGTGCTAATAGACAGGCGACATGGTTCAGATATTCAAGATGTCAGAAGCTTCAGAGGAGCAGATGCCGACACAGACCACATGTTAGTCAAAATAAAGTATAGACAAAAAATAAGTATCTTTCACAACACAAAAGCAAAGATAACAAACCAATTTGACTGTGAAAAACTAATAAAAGAGCCACAAACAAAAGAAAAATATGCACAAGAAATTAAAAGCAAACTAGAAACACTAGATATAGATAATACTGAAAATCTAAATAGCCACTGGGAAAAGATTAAACAAACCATAAAAAACACAGCGGAAAGTGTCATAGGGTACAAGCAAAAGAAGAAAAGAGCTGAATGGTATGACGATGAATGCAAAAAAAGAAGTGGAAGAACGAAACAAATTGAGGATAATAATGCTACAAAAAGCAACAAGAAAGTCAACTCACGCATACACTGAGGCTAGAAGGAGGGCCACTAAAATATGCAGAAAGAAAAAACGTGAATGGGAAAAGGGAAAACTAGTAAAACTAGAGGAATACTCAAAAGAAAAAGAAACAAGAAAAATGTACATGGCCATCAAAGAGGAAAGTAACGGCTTCCAAGCAAGATCTCACATGTGTCTTAACAAATCAGGCGACCTGCTTATAGAAAATGAAATGGTTCTAGAAAGGTGGGCGGAATATTTTGAAGAAATGCTGAACATTAAAACTGACAGCGAAAATGATGTACCAAACATTGCAGAGGACAATGGGGCAGAAATAGAAGAACCAACCATAGAAGAAATAAATAATATTATTAAAAAGACCAAAAACAATAAAGCACCAGGAGAAGATAACATAAATGCTGAGTTACTCAAATATGGAGGACGCACACTACACTTAGAAATACACAGGATGGTCAATAAAATATGGAAAGAAGAGATAATGCCAACAGAATGGGAAACAGCCTTAATAGTTCCGCTACACAAGAAAGGTTCGAAACTTAACTGCAACAACTACAGAGGAATCTCACTTCTCAACACTGTTTATAAAATACTAACAAAAATAATAGCCTGCAGAATAGGGAATTTCAGTGAAACAGTATTAGGTGACTATCAATGTGGTTTCAGGCCTAGCAGAGCAACCACAGACCACATCTTTTCCCTTCGAAACACTCTAGAAAAATGCTATGAGCATAATATAAACCTACATCAGCTGTACATAGATTTCAAGATGGCATATGACAGCATCAATAGAAATTATCTTTACAAAACATTGCAGGAGTTGTGTATCCCCAACAAGCTCATTAGACTAGTACGTATGACATTAAACAAATCAAGAAGCAAAGTGAACATCCAAGGGGAAAGCTCAAGAGAATTTAAAGTAAACCAAGGACTTAGACAAGGAGACTCCCTCCCTTTCGTGCATACTTTTCAACTTAACCCTAGAAAAAGTCATAAGAAACGTACAGTTGGATAAGCGAGGAACTATAACACACTACCTCAGAAGTGAAAAAACAAAGTCTATGAAAACAGGAACAATATTTACAGAACCCATCCAATACCTTGCATATGCTGATGACATAACATTGATAGGAAAGCAAAGCAAGGATATAGCAAAAGCATACATAGAATTAGAAACAGCAGCTCAGAAAGCAGGTTTAACAGTAAACGAAACAAAGACTCAATATATGCTGTTACAAAGAAATGAAAAAGAAGGAAGAGAAAAATTTTTCAAAATCAGTGATAGAGCATTTGAAAGAGTAGAAAACTTTAAATACCTGGGATCAACCATAAGTGAGAAAAACGATATAATGATAGAGATAAAAAAACAGAATAGAAGTAGGGAACAGAATATATTATACACTGCATAAAATACTGAAAAACAGACAGATCTCCAGAAAAATTAAAAAAACCATATACAAGACAATGATCCGGCCAGTAGTAACATATGGTAGCGAAACATGGACCATCAGCAAACAAGCAGAAAATATGCTAAACACTTGGGAAAGGAAAATATTTAGGAAAATATATGGGCCAGTAAAGGACAATAACGAGTGGAGAAGTAGAACCAATTCAGAGCTGTACGAACTGTACGAAGAACCAAATATAACAGCTGAAATTAAAATGAATAGATTAAGGTGGGTAGGGCACATAGAAAGAATGGAAAACAACAGAGGTCCAAAAACGATTTATAAGACAACACCCAATGAGAAAAGGCCTAAAGGCAGGCCAAGAAGCAGATGGTTGGAGGAAGTGGAGAAAGACCTTAAAGCCATAGGAGTGAGAGAGTGGAGGAAGAAGACCATGGATCGGGAAAAGTGGAGAAGTGTAGTATGGCAGGCCAGGGCCCTAAATGGGCTGTAGAGCCAAAGGAAGAAGAAGAAGAAGAGTTATAGTTATTCATTAATTATCAGCATAAATGAGTAGGCTAATAATTCATGATTAAATAGCTTCAAAAAGCGAGTTTATTTATATATCCAATACATGGACTTGGAACTTTTCCATTAGTTAATTAAAGCTAATGAGAGAAACGCTTGTATTCCATACATGTATGTCTTTGAAATTAGGTCAACTAAAAACTTTGCAGTTCCCTGAACTTGAAGAATTGATAAAGAACTTAATGGAAGAACTTGAGAAACAACTCCAGTCTATTGCTGAATGTAAGATATGTTTCACTCTTTAGTATAAACAAATTTTACTATATAAAAAAAGCAACTTACATTAACTATTATATATAGTAGAGGGTGTTTCGTAAAGTACGCAGTTTTTTAATTGCGCAGGATTTTTTTGATTGAAGATTCTCAGCACTGTTCCTATCATTTTCGTTATCTATTATCACTCCGATTAGAAGACCATTTGTCGTTTCGAAGTGGCTACGGCATCTATGGGCTACGGTAACATCAAGCGCCATTATATTAGGGTTAGCGGGAGTACTCATTTTTTTTTCGGGTACCGGCAATTATATTAGGGTTAGGAAAAGGGTTAGGATTAAGGTTAGGGATACGGATAGGGAAAGGGATAGGGAAAGGGATAGGCGTAGGGTTAGGGATAGGGTTAGGGTGTGGAGCAGTATCTATTGATGTAACCCGGAAAAAAATACGAACTCCGTCTTGATGTTACCGTAGCCACTGCGTTGTCGTTTTTCCATTGTGTAGGCATGGAGCGGTTCAGTATCGAGTAACGCATTCTTATTGTGAAAACTCATTACAAAAACGGGTAGTGCTACGCAGAGACTGTCCGTAAACTTCGCACGATCTTTGGACATGACAATGCCCCGACCGCAGCAACAGTTTCGAGGTTGGTACAGAAATTCGAAGAATCTGGGTCAGTTGCAACCAGAAAATCGCCCGGTCGAAACCGTAATGTTCGAACGCAACAAAACATTGCGGTAGAGCAAGATAGTGTGAATGTGAGCCCCGTGAAGTCGCTTCGCCGTCGTTCGCAACAGTTGGGTATGTCAACATCTTCGGTGCATCGAATACTGAAAAAAAGATCTTTATATGCACCCCTACAAGATTCAGTTAACACAAGAGCTGAAACCAGCAGACCATGCAAAAAGGCAAAGATTCGCCGATTGGATTTTGACTAGACAACAAAAGGGCGACAATTTTTCAAAAAAAAATAATCTTTAGTGACGAGGCACATTTCCATCTCTCGGGGTATGTCAACAAACAAAACTGCCGCATTTGGGGTGACGAAAACCCTGGAGTGATCCAAAAGCACGAAATGCATCCCCTGCGAGCCAGGGTTTGGTGTGGTTTTTGGGCAGGAGTGAAGTGAAAGTGAAGTGAAACAGATTGCATCTATTACAGGATTCTTACTTACACCTGATTTTGGCTGATTTATTGCATTGTTAAAAACTGCGTACTTTATGAAACACCCTGTACATGCATGGACACGTCAGAAGTAAACTCGAACCATACACCTGATCATTTAAAAACTCTGGCAGATTCATTTCATACATAATCTCCAGCAAATTCATTTAATTTATAATACAGACTCTTTCCTGAATACACTAACAGAGTGTAGTTTCATTTTAAAAAATTGAGAATCTCGTTCCAGAAATTAACTATAACGGAGCTAATAAACAGAAATTATATATATATATTTCTTTAGGCTGCCCCAAAAAACTTTCTCAGCGTGTACTAAAAAAATATGACAAGGATCAGGAGTCTTATGAACGCTGGTTATCAAATATAAGAACTCGTGCAGATAACTCCGAGTATCCAAACAGCTCTGAAGTGAAACAGATTGCATCTATTACAGATTGTTTGCAAGTAAACATCACCTAATTGGCAATTTTAGCTTCCATCTATGTTGCTTTTGTTTAATTACACCAGAGGGGCACAACCTGTGAATTAAATGGTTGCCGTCATATATATATATATATATATATATATATATATATATATATATATATGTGTGTGTGTATAAGTATATATATATATATATATATATATATAAACACACATATGGAGGGAGGTGCATACCAAATCGTTTCATCATTTTATGAGCCCCAACATCATTTTGTTTATTCCACATAATATATTTTCTCATAAATATATTTATATAAATCAGTCTCGAGGTCACTCTCATTGGAATAGAAGGAACTTTTCCTGTTCCCCTAATCAGTTACCCAAATGTTTCAATAAATACCCATTAAAGTATTATGACTGTAAATCTGATATTAGTCTTATATAAAGCATTCTTTAAGTTTATCTAATATACAAAATATATACTTTTAAAGCTGTTTTTTTTATAACATTAATGTTTTTTTCAGGAATGTTACTGGACTTTAGTTGCATGCAAATTACTTATGCCAGAAAAAGCTGTTGGAAGATTAGTGGATTATCTGGGAAAACATTCTGCTATAAATCAAACGGTTTTATCTGGTAAAAAAAAATATATATATTTCCAAATATTCTCTGTTTGAATTTCTCACAACAGTTACTGTTGCTTAAATAAAAGTATAAAGTGTTTGGTAAGACATATGGTATTTTTTTTTTTAAATTTTGGTCATGTAACTCATTATATCAGGGGTGGACACGCATGACGTACCGGATATAGTAAAAAAAAACTTTTAAAAAGCCTCACCCTAGTTTAAACAGCTGAAAATATAACAGCTGAAATTAAAATGAATAGATTAAGGTGGGTAGGGCACATAGAAAGAATGGAAAACAACAGAGGTCCAAAAACGATTTATAAGACAACACCCAATGAGAAAAGGCCTAAAGGCAGGCCAAGAAGCAGATGGTTGGAGGAAGTGGAGAAAGACCTTAAAGCCATAGGAGTGAGAGAGTGGAGGAAGAAGACCATGGATCGGGAAAAGTGGAGAAGTGTAGTATGGCAGGCCAGGGCCCTAAATGGGCTGTAGAGCCAAAGGAAGAAGAAGAAGAAGAGTTATAGTTATTCATTAATTATCAGCATAAATGAGTAGGCTAATAATTCATGATTAAATAGCTTCAAAAAGCGAGTTTATTTATATATCCAATACATGGACTTGGAACTTTTCCATTAGTTAATTAAAGCTAATGAGAGAAACGCTTGTATTCCATACATGTATGTCTTTGAAATTAGGTCAACTAAAAACTTTGCAGTTCCCTGAACTTGAAGAATTGATAAAGAACTTAATGGAAGAACTTGAGAAACAACTCCAGTCTATTGCTGAATGTAAGATATGTTTCACTCTTTAGTATAAACAAATTTTACTATATAAAAAAAGCAACTTACATTAACTATTATATATAGTAGAGGGTGTTTCGTAAAGTACGCAGTTTTTTAATTGCGCAGGATTTTTTTGATTGAAGATTCATTTAAAAACTCTGGCAGATTCATTTCATACATAATCTCCAGCAAATTCATTTAATTTATAATACAGACTCTTTCCTGAATACACTAACAGAGTGTAGTTTCATTTTAAAAAATTGAGAATCTCGTTCCAGAAATTAACTATAACGGAGCTAATAAACAGAAATTATATATATATATTTCTTTAGGCTGCCCCAAAAAACTTTCTCAGCGTGTACTAAAAAAATATGACAAGGATCAGGAGTCTTATGAACGCTGGTTATCAAATATAAGAACTCGTGCAGATAACTCCGAGTATCCAAACAGCTCTGAAGTGAAACAGATTGCATCTATTACAGATTGTTTGCAAGTAAACATCACCTAATTGGCAATTTTAGCTTCCATCTATGTTGCTTTTGTTTAATTACACCAGAGGGGCACAACCTGTGAATTAAATGGTTGCCGTCATATATATATATATATATATATATATATATATATATATATATATATATATATATGTGTGTGTGTATAAATATATATATATATATATATATAACACACACATATGGAGGGAGGTGCATACCAAATCGTTTCATCATTTTATGAGCCCCAACATCATTTTGTTTATTCCACATGATATATTTCTTCATAAATATATTTATATAAATCAGTCTCGAGGTCACTCTCATAGGAATAGAAGGAACTTTTCCTGTTCACCTAATCAGTTACCCAAATGTTACAATAAATACCCATTAAAGTATTATGACTGTAAATCTGATATTAGTCTTATATTAAGCATTCTTTAAGTTTATCTAATATACAAAATATATACTTTTAAAGCTGTTTTTTTATAACATTAATTTTTTTTTCAGGAATGTTACTGGACTTTAGTCGCATGCAAATTACTTATGCCAGAAAAAGCTGTTGGAAGATTAGTGGATTACCTGGGAAAACATTCTGCTATAAATCAAACGGTTTTATCTGGTAAAAAAAAATATATATATTTCCAACTATTCTCTGAATTTCTCACAACAGTTACTGTTGCTTAAATAAAAGTATAAAGTGTTTGGTAAGACACATGGTATTTTTTTTACAAATTTTGGTCATGTAACTCATTATATCAGGGGTGGACACGCATGACGTACTTTAAAAAAGCCTCACCCTAGTTTAATTATCAAGATTTAATGAACACAGATAAATCTAATAATAGAAAAAAATGCCATACTGGGATACACACAATGTTGTTTGAAGGGTCGCATGCGACTCTAAGAGCCCCATTTGGCTACCAGTTGTGCCTTCATGTGTGGCCGCCACTGGTCTTTATCCTTGACTTTTCATTGTTAGCTACATAAATATATTGAACACAATTCATGAAATTCTATGACACTATTTAATTTTCAAATTAATGAGCATTTTTAATTTTTTTTTTTTTTTATTTTTTTTTTAGATTTAAAAATGGCTGCTACGGGGATGAACTGTAATGAGAATTTTGAAAGTCTTGTTGAACTATTGAAAAATAAAAAATCAACAAAAGATTTGGTGCTTGTAGAAAATGAGCGTGTGGCAGTACTTTTGACATCTTGCTTAGAAATGTCGGGAGTAAAAGACATCAAAACTGTACTCAAGGGTGACTTAAAATCTGGTAATCGTGTTATCATTAAAAGACGGGTTTTAGAACTTGTCTAACAAAACTGTTTGACTTTTCTGTCTGTCTGTACGGGGTGGGGATGGGGCACCCGAATACTTGTCAGAGGGCCCAAGCCTTTTGGGGTCCCGTAGCTTTCGAAATGTATTTATATTTATTTATTCTGCTGCAAATTGTAGTAGAGAGAGAGTACCTGGGCCCTGGGGGCCTACTTGGCACATTTTGCCGGGGGGGGCCAGATCTCTTGGTTGCTGCCATGGTCTGAGTTGTGATATATTTATAATGTGTTTATCTACAGGTTGAGTAGACATTCTAACAAGATTTCTGCGACTAATAATCTTTACATTTCAAAAATTACTGCCTCAATACTCTATTCTCTATAAAGAAATTCAAAAAAAAGTTAAGTTCCCTTAGCTCCTAAAAGGCTATCGGTTCGGATGAAGAGTTGAATTCGTTTTTTTTTTAGCCACATCATATTGAGGGGTTGTGTGGTTGGAACAATCTCCAGACTACTTCACTTCCGCAAATAAGGTCAGGTACTCAGCTGGGTGGGCTTGATGGAGTTAAACCAGATTTCACCATGAATTCCGTTGGTTTCCACCTAGGATCAAATTCTCAGGTCGACATTTAAACCATCTTTACTTCCCCCTTACTGTTTTCTGATATCAGCATCAAAAATGTTCAGAGCATTTTTGTGCCGACTGTTAATAGTTTGCGATCCTGCGCATCACCGGGTTCACAGTGAAATGGTTGCTTCACAATCGGTGTAACAATTTTAAAGATAGTGTGTATTAGTCTAAACATGATGGGAGCAGGAAAAAAGGTGAGTAATAATACTGTTACAACTGTAACATTTTAAACTACATCAGGTTATTTTATGTGTCTCCAATCAAATTGAATTATTGAAATAGCTGAGGTTTTTAAACCACCCACTGTTTTAAACTTTTGGCCGCAAACGTTCCCAAAACATTTGAAAGTGGAGAGACAAACTGGGATATATTTGTAAGCCTCATGGGCTACGACCAAACCCAAAGAACAACAAGTGGGTATCATATTTCAATTAGCATTTGTCCAAGGCCATTGAAGTAATTGATCAGTTTTTATTTTAAACTGCCCCCCCTCCCCAATCAAAGAACCTGAATATATAATAAGGAAGTTGATGAATTTTGAAAAGGAATGAGGTTTTGTAACATTCCGATTCTGGAATATCTAAATATCAACACAATTCAATCAGTTCCGTATTGAATAGAGAGTGCGAGCAGATAGGTGCAGCTTTAACGATAAGAATCTGATGTTAGACATAGTTATATTTTCTCTGTGGATATTTTCTTTAAGGAAAAATACTCAGGGACCGGAAGCAGAGGATGATTAAAATATGCCAGATCCACGAACAGACTATCAAGAATTTGAGGGAAATGAAAAAGGTAGAAAAAGAACATACAGAAACCCAATTTGAGGCTTGAAGGGATAACTCTTCGGTATATTACAAACACTAATAATGGAAATGGATGCTCACATAGTGCAGAGCTGTAAGGAACTTGGGTTGATATAAGTAAACGACGAAAGTTTAATCGCTTAGCTGAACGTACAATATCACAGCCTAGGCGAAGGAATATTGATACCAGCCACTTTGTCCCCGAAAATAAAAAAGGAAATTGTATGCCTCAACATCTATGATACGGAGAGACGGGTAATTGTAATACATGGCCCTCCTCCCCCTCCCCCACTGCTAAAGTTTGTCAGGAGTCAAAGATTCCTGGCTGTTGCCTTGGTTAATGGTTAAGGGTAAGCAAGGACACATATTTACCATTTGGTTTGTAAATTTGAATGGATTATTATAATTTTACTAACCAATAAAAAACAAAAAAACAATAATTTTTACAATTTTTTTTAAATATGTTAGACTTATATCACTCTATATATGCTTATATATGGATATGTAAGGATATTAACACATAAGAGTATCCTTTTTAGAATGGCAGGAATATAATTCTATATATATATATATGTCAGTGTGCGTATATATACATATATATATATATATATATATATATATATATATATATATATATATATATATATACTATGACAATAGTAGGTAGACTTTTCAAAGATACTGTGGTGAAATGTGTTATAACTTCTGAACGCATTCATGAACACACCAAGCTCCCAGATGGTACTTCTGTAATCTATTACAACCATAAACCAAGTGGAAAAATCGGTAAGTTGACAAACATTTCATATTCTCATATTAGCAGGACAACTTAATGTCAACAAAACATTGTTATCGTCAACTATTTTCAATATTTTCATTTATAGCAATGCCAATGGTATGTTTTGAGTGTATAATGGTTCAATTCTGAATGACCTTTTACAGATTGTGAGGACCAGTGTAAAGTTGAAGTTTTATGTCTCCAGAAAAAGTGCAATGAAATGTTTACACGTCTTTCAATTAAAGAGAAAATAGAGAAAGCCGCTAAGGTGGTTAACTTGAGAAATAGTGTGATGATTCAGAGATTCAACACAAAATTTCAAGAAAAATTAACAATAGATGATGACGTGCAACGAGATACAGTTACTCCAGTGAAGCAATCTAGTAATAATCAATTGGATGCTAACATGGTACAAATTGTATTTATGTTCTTAGTTTTTTTTGGTGGTCCTAGGTAAAATATACCATTAGGGGATTGCTGTCTCTCAGCTTATGTAGCTTATACACGCAGAAGCCGCTTAAGATGCCAAGGGCGCGGAGGAAAATGTGGTCCCCTAAATATACTTTGAAAGATGTCAAAAGACAAACTGTTATTGCATATTAAATATGAGCATATGAAATTTGAGAAAAAAGTGTAAAGTTGTCAATTCACTGTGCTCTATACGGGGTGGCACAAAATTAGGTTTACTGTGATTAAACTACCTGCGTACCGGCACAAAAAAAGCACTGTATATATATAATTCAAATTAAGTTTCAATTATTATAATTAGCAAGCGAGCTTAAAGTTTGTTATTTAACGTTATATTTCCGGGGGGGGGGATGGGATTGACGTAATTTTACTAGGGGGTGGGAATTTGACAGTTGCTGACATCGGGGTAGGTGCTAACATTTGTTGTCGTAATAAATGGACTATCCTTAAAAGAATTGCACGGGGATAGGGAATGCAAGACTCCTGCGGCGATTGAATCCCCAATTCCCCATTCATGGATGGGTTTGATCTTGCAATTATTTGAGAGGTGTGTGTTTTGTGACAAAATGTGACATGAGTTGTAGAAACTTTTAAAACAAGCCCCTTATCAATTAAACCTAATAATATTTACAATAATATATTTTCAGATATGCTCTCATTGTGGAAAGTTTAAAATAAATATAAGTGAACTTCGAGTGTACAAAGAAACAAATATTATTTGTTTAGACAGGTAAGTTTCTTTGAACGATTTCAGTAAATGTAAAACTATTAGTAAATGCAACCGCTCTTAACACTCATCTCAATTGAAAAATATTGTTTTCATTAATTTAATAATTATAATATTTTAATTTTATCTACAGAAATATTTTAGATGATTCATCAAATTCTAAAAAATCACTTGTGATCTGTCCACATGACTTCAAGAAAGAAAAATGCAAGAATATTTTAGGCCAAAGGAGAAAAATGAATGGTTTTATATATTTTGAGCCATGTATAAAGGCATTTAAGTTCCAGACAAATAATTCAACAAGGTCATATAAACTTTGGAAAGATTTCCCTTTTCAAATCAAGCCAATGACATCATCAGATTCAAAAAGGTAAGTTGAGCAAGAAAATTAGTGAAAAAACAAGCAACGGCATTATGTTTGTACTGGCATATACTTTATTTTGAAAAAAAAGGTTAAATGTCAAGATATGTGTTATTTTTAAAATGTCAGCACTTTCCGTTCTTAATTTTTTTTATATTAACCAGTTGTAGCCCACTCACTTATGGTCTTAAAGAGTTTTAACTATATAACCAGTGTCACTTCCTATGGAAGTTATTAACTCATTATTATCTGGGCTAATGAACAAAAATGACATGCTCGATAATCAATGTTTGATGGACAGGCCATAGATATGTTAACACATTCTGTTCTATTTTTCAAAAGCACCGTATTAGAATATATTTATATATATTTATGAGGGAAAAAAATCAGTTAAGGGCCGACCTATATCACCTATGTTTCCCAGTTGTGCCACTGCCTGTGTTTGAACTACCACTGATATAGTCTATATTTTATGTTTGCTTATAGGCTATAGTTATTGTTTTGTGTGGCCCAAAAACACTAGTTTTGTCCAATGCAGTCAAAAGCAGGTAAATTAGTGATTACACTGGGCAAAAAAAAATAAAAGAATTATTCAGCCACTGAAATATTTTCTATATTTAAAAAAGAAGACACATCTCTGATCTCAGCAGACAGCTATTATATTATTGAGAACACATGCTGATACAACTGTAATGTAGTGTAGTGTTCATTATATGCCATTTTCATGATATGCTGTCTTATATAGAAAGATATTAATTGCATTTAATCCTTTAATTTTTAATAGATATTGAAATGTGCTTATAATTTCCTATAATCTGTTCTCTCAACAGACAAGAAAGAAAAAAAAAAAACTACTTAAGAAACTATGGAATCAATTTAAAATATCCATAGTTAATTCAAATTTAAAGGATTTATCTGAATTTTAGACAAGTTTCTTTTTTTTAAAATCTTTATGCAACACATTTTAATAACAGGTATGTCAACTATATTTACATTGATTCTTGACTACTGGGTAGATGGCCTAATTTAGCAGAAGAGTATACTGTAACTTTCATAAGTAGGAACTCTACAAATGATCATTTCCTTTCACACTTATAAGATTTCAAAGCCTTTTTTTAAATTTTAATACAAATATCATTTTTAACTCAGAGTATACAGTTACAATGCCCAATTAATCATTACCCTACCCTATAATTTGGCTTTGATTTTCAGCATTTTCTTTGAAAATAAGCTTCAAGAAAGTGACAGCAAAATCATTTATGATGAAGGGATTAATAAAGATATTGTTAAGGGCCTGTGCCCTAACCCTGATGATGAAAATGATAAAAGAGATAACATAAAAGATGATGGAATAAAAGAAAATCTTAATGAGATCTTTTACAATAAGCCTGATGATGAAAATGATAAAAGAGATAACATAAAAGATGATGGAATAAAAGAAAATCTTAATGAGATCTTTTACAATAAGTCTGATTATGAAAATGAAGAAAATGGCAAGGGTTGTGATGACAGTAGTAATATAAAAAAGTGTAATAAGATGAGAGATAAGTCCTTAAAAGTTCCCTCACAGTACTCAAATAATATTGAGGATTCAACACATATCAAGCAAAGGAAGTCATGTGGGAGTGTTAAAAATTCAAATGATGAAGTCAAAGAAAAACCACCTGGTAACCAGCATATAAAAGATTTTTTAAGTGAAATGGAAATAGACTCTGAATATTTCAAAGATTGGCGTTCTTTTTAAATAAACGATTATAACTTTGGAGAGCAGATTATGGAGAGCACACCATATACTTCTATTGTAATTAGTATGGAATCAGGTTAATAAAAAAAAGAAAAGCAATTTGATTATGTAAAAAAGAGTAAATAATGCAATATTATGTGATAAAGAAACTAACTTTATTCTGGTGTTTTCTTATTCATAAATTATATTTACATGGGATATCACATGTTTTGTAGTACATGTACATTGTAATTTTGCAATAATTATAATAATGAGAACTGTAAAAGACTATAAATTGCTTTCAAACTCAACAATGCATAACTTTTTGTCTGGTTAAAATAGTGTTATTTTCAGAGCTACAGTTATTACATGTGATCAAATTAATGTATAATAATAGTGCTTCTCAAAGTGTGCAATGCAAGCTGATAAAAAAATTCTAAATTAGTTATATACATTTAATCTTTTAATAATTTTTTCTTTCTTTCTTTCTTTCAATATGGGTTGAGAAAACAAAACAGGTTTCTTGGTGGGTTGCTATTGATATGATATAATTGATAACCACAGTATTAGAAAAAAGAAAAAAAATTCATTTTGATGATATCAGTATTTATCTTCAATTGTACAGTTCACTTAATGCTTGATTTAAATAAATATTGAATTTTTTAAATGTTTATTCTCTTTGACCCTTTTTTTTTTAAATAAATATTGCTGGATATTGTTTCTCACATCATACTATGACACTTGTTTAATATGCTTCAGAGGCCAATGGAGAACAAAAACAGAAATATCTAGCTTACTTGAGTCACTAACTTTTAAAAAAAAAATTAAATTCTTAGGAGAAAAAAAGACATATTTCTTATCAATGCTTATGTTAATTTCTTGCCTTAGCTGAGTAAATATGACACAAAAATTACAAAGAAAATCATAGAAATAAAAAAAGGTTGCTGAATCGCCATTGCTTCAGACTTTATACAAGCAGGGGGTTTCATCAAGACACCTATCACAGAGGCCAACAAACTGGCAGTTTTATCACCACAGGGTTTCAACTCTTCCCACATACAAAGCTTTTTAATTTCGTAATGTCTGATGAAAAGAAAAATATATCTATATATATATATTAAATGCAACAAAACTTGGTAATGTAGTGTGCTACCATTGAGTTAGTAGTCTCTAAGGTTGTTGTTTTTTTCTTCAGTCAATTTAATATAATTGTAGAATAAATATATCAAATTTTACTGATTTACCAAAAAGTCAAAATTTTATACAAACATCATAAAAATTTCAAAATGAGTTAAAAAAGAAAGAACAAACATAAGTAATAGTTAATAAGTATGAACTAACCTACAAACATATATATTCCCATAACTGAACTTTCTGCTATTTATTTCCAATTCAGATTTCACATCTTCCATAATACAATTTTCAACAGCTTTAAAATGTTGAAACATGCAATCTTTTGGCAAAACTAAAAAGAAAAAAAATACATGTATCAATTAGTATATATTAGTACAGTGGTACCTCACACGACACACAACCCCCATTTCAGTGGTAGATTTGTTCTGCAGACTGTTATGTGAAATACTGTTTCAAAATCACTGAGGTCTTTAAAAAAATACTTCAAAACAGTAAAAAAAAAAGCCAGTAATGAAGGTTGAAAAACACCACATGATGATTTGTCTTCATCCGACTGGATTCAGCCATTTTTTAAACATAAAATTAGATTTTTCATATGAGACTTTGTTTGTTGTGTTAAATGCATTCAACTGTGAGGCGAAAAAGCAGTTGTGGCAGCTTTGGTTGTGGTGTACATTAAGGCGAGTACCACTGTTAACTGTTTTATCAATATATTGCTTGAGAAAATTGTTTTCTCAAAGTAAGTACAGTATATTAAGTACTGTAAACTATGAAAACAACACATTCTTGAATTCTTACATGTGTACTATTAATTATTTCATCTACTACAAGGACAAATTATTTTAATTTTGAGCTGAAAGTCCAACTCTTAATGTAAATAAAATATTATTTTTCTTAAATATCATAAAATGTTGGCAGACTAACAAAATGCTTTTACTTATTTTTTCTTATTTTTGATAAGAAATTTAGCAAGATTTTTTTGTTGTGAATAACTAAAACTTAATATTAAATATTATAATACATTGATGTTCAAAATTATTGAATACAACTCACCTGGATGTAAAAAGCAAAGTTTTCTGATAGTTTTATATACAGCTGAAAATGTTGGTATTGCCTCTATGTCAAAGACTTTTCCCACAGCTTGCAAACATATCTGATGGTTGGTGACAATTGAACAATATAAAATCTGGGCAAATTTGTGTTGCCTTAAACAAAAAAGCTGATGTTTAAAATCAAAATCATAATATAAAACAATAACACACAAAATGTATGAAAAAATAACATGCAAAATATTTCATTAAGAAAATATTAAATTTTGAGTTTCATCAACAAAATAAATTTCTGAGTAATGTAATGACACAAAAAAGTTACAATTATGTTATGCTACACTTTACTCAGCCATGCAAACAAATTTGATTGTGATGCATATTTCTTTTCCTTATTTTAAAAATAAATTCTCAGTTGATTCAGCTAAGCATAAAACATATTTTTCAAAAATATCCTACATTTAGGATTTTCTAGCTCACATCCTATAAAAAAATTCATTTTAAATAATTTTATCCCTTTAGCTACACTTTAAAACATGAGCGTGAGAATGCACTATTTAGATGTCTAAAATCTATAAATACTACATTAGTAAAAAACCCAAAAGGATTTCATTAAATGTTAACTTACATGCAAGTGTGATAATCAAACTGCTCAACAATAAATTTTGTCAATTCATCAAATATAACTCCCCTGAGAGTGCACATAGGAAGTGAACTGATTTTATTTCTTATGGATGGATCTGCAGACAAAAACTGTGCACAAGTTCCAGCAGCATCTACCTGTTAATTTGAAAAGTAAAAATAGAATTTTTTTTATAAACAAAACAATAGCCTCTATCATGAAGTAATTCTTTTTCATGAAAATTTTAGTTACTCAGAAAATGTTAATCAACTACTGTAAAATTTATAACAATAAATGTAATCAAAATGAAGTGGTATGTAACAAAAGAATGAGTAGTAATCATTTTAAAAAACTGTTATTTATTTTCCTCTATACACTCTATTTTTATAAAAAATCCTTGAGCACATAAAAAAAATAATAATTGATCTTGTATTAAACGTATAACACTGGATATCAAAATTATTTTCTTCTCAACATTTTCCCCCTTTATAATAGCTAAAATATGTGATCCCCCATTTTACACAAAAAGGTAAAATAATGATAATGGTATTGATAGGTTGGGGAATGCAATAATATTTCACAAGTTTTGCTTGTAAGTTTGAATAACATATAAACTATCAATATAAATATAAAATCACCTTGACACCTTTGCCAGGCTTTGAAATTTCAGGATATGAGTAAACTCTGTCAACACTTTTAGTAGTATTGTGAAAAAGAAATGGTGCAGTTGTGGTAGTTCCATTTGAATTTGATGAAAGCAAAGTATCTACAGGTAAGTCACAGTAAGTTTCAGTTACTTAAAAAGAATTCATAGAGATTTGAGTTGTATTTAATTGTTATAAAAAAACAATGTATATAGGAACAAAAGGTTAAATTTGCTAAACCTAAATGAAAAACTTGATTACTAATATAGTCTAAAATAGCACATATTCATATTCTTGTATTTAATCCTAAATCTACAAAACATAGTTAAGTATACATAATCTTATTTATAATAAAATGTATAATATTAACCTAAAGAAAAAATGAACACTATAAACAAAATCATTATATCCAAAATTTATCCAGAGCAGAGAAAATGATGAAACTTGAGAATATCAAAAGCCATTAATTTCTGCATTATAGCTTTTGGTGGCCTTTTGTGGAACCACATGTTTTTGATATGATTAATTACTATTGTGGTAACAGATTTTTACTAAATAATTTACTTATAAAGAAAAGAAAACTCTCCTGTGATAAAGTAAAAAAGTTACAGTATTAGTAATACTCTACTCTAGACCTAATTATCTAATTAATGAACAAGCTTTATTAACTTAAAAAAAAAAGATATTCTATAAGTTTTTTGGGGAAACTTTCATTACATAATTTTCTATATCCAAGGGAAAAAGAATCTCTGTTTCTAGTATTTAATATCAATTCAACATGGACAGTTACATTCTCAACCAGTATTTAATGGTTTCTCCAAATCTCCTTTTCTCTTTTATTTACACAACAACAGCATCATCTATCTTTTGTTTCAGAATCACATAAGGGTATACCTCATCATATATTTTTTGAAAATTAAAATTGGTTTCATGAGATGCTATCATTTGTTTTACATCTGTATAACTCATCGTTTTATAAATCTATGATTTCTTTAATATCAGTTCCTCCTGTTTTGTACCTGATGCCCAATTGTTAGAGTGTTTGCAGTTCTCTTGAATTAATCTCATCTTGTTTTAGATTGTCTTGGCTTGTTTTTAGTGCAAGATTTTCTATACGACACTTTGAGGCTGCTAGCACTCACGAAACTAGAACACTAACTCTTTTCTAAAGCTTTTAACTATAGAAATATTAGAGACACTAGCTACACATACCAAAAAATAATTTTTTTAGCTGTGAACATCTTAATTATAAACCAGGCTTAGATAAAATAATAAAACACAAATTCTCATTGGCCTCTCAATTGTTATAGATTCTCAAGTCTGAGTTAATTAAAAGAATTTATTTCTTTTGGGGAAGTATATGTATTTATACAGTTCACATTACTTGTATGGATGGAGCTAAATGCGAACAAGTATGATTCATTGACCTATCTGGTTATAATTAAATACATTAAATACCTTCCACCTCAACATGTCATAATGTTCAAATAGTTGAAAGTCTAATATATATAGGGGAAAGTGAGTGGAAATGGTCAGGTGGGAGGAATGGCCTTCCCCCATGATCATAAAAACTGTTAGTCCAAAATTATTTTGGCGTCTATTGTTGTGTAAAACACTTCCATTAAATAAATTTGTCAATTTTATATTGGAAATCATGACACTAGCATGTGTTTAAATTTTTAGCCGTCAAAAGTACGTTTTTGAAGAACCCCTTTGTCGTTTTCTGTGTTTTATACAGTTGGCTAGATACTTGGTGATTGATTTATTTTGTTCATTATTTATTTAGTGTCTTCCATTTCTCTTTAATCACAGATTTTATTAAAAAAATATTTTTGTGTGTCAACCCCCTAGTGGGTATAAATGGGACAAAAAAAATGGGTAGAAATGGTTTTTGTGTCCATTTCTCCCTAATTAATAAATACTTCATTATTTTTTGCAAATTAGCATTATTTTAAACATTTAGAGCCTTTATATTAATATTATACTATTCAATACTTTATTATTAAACCTAGTGGTATTTTCTCAATGATTTTTTAAAAGTGCAGTCTTATTGGTGTAATTTTTCTTACAATTTTCAAAGACAGTTTTAACACATATAAGATGTCTTAACTGTAACTATTTGACAGAATAAAAATTGAATCTATATCAAAGTTTCCTTTTTCTTTTATTAGAAAAATGCCAAGAATATAAACAAGAGGAAAACTGAAAAAGGTTTAATCCCATTAAATGTCATGAAGAAAGCTGTTCATGCAGTGAAGGCTGGCCAGTCTGTAAGATCTGTAGCAATAATGGATTTAATGTTGCTTGAATAACAAATTATCAGCTAACTCAGTTTGGTGGAGAGGCATTTCTCAAAACTGCCACTCCAGCTAATATCATTTTTGGCTTTCAAGCTAGTGGGTACATCACCTTGGCCTGTTATTTTTACCTGCAAGGCAAGAAATTGTCTCTCCACAATTATTAAGAGGTTGCCCAAAGCAACCATTAAAGAATAATAGAAGAATAAAAGGACAATCTATTATTGCACTTCAAGTTCTTAATTGTATATTGAGTGATAAGCATATGAAGCAAAGATGGCAGTGATTCTGAAAAGGACATGAACTTAATCAAAAGGGACTTCAAAAACTGAGGATTTAACACTCATGATGGATGATTTAAAAGGTGTAGAACACAGATTTCATAAAATGTCTTATATGTGGTGTTATAACCAGTGGCGTAGCTAAGGGGCGGCGAGGGGGGCGGACCGCCCCGGTGACAGCTTATGGAAGGTGACACTATGTCACCTTCAACAAAATTTTTCTGCCAGGCTAAGGTGCGAAAAAAGTCTGAAAATAAAATTGTTATAAAAATCCAACCAACACAGGAAATGTGACCGGACGTTTCGCATACAGATCAAATGTCAACCGTAATTAGATATGTACACATCAGCGGTGGTACAGTTGAAGTGTGGGAGTCATTCCTTGGATTTTTTCATCTGAAAGGTAAAACAGCTATTGCATTGACTGGCGATATCCTTGAGAAACTAGAAAACAAAGGACTGGATTTTCAGTTATGTCGCGGTCAAGGGTACGATAATGCAGCAAGCATGGCTGGAATCTACGGTGGTGTGCAATAAAAGATCAAAGACATTAATCCGAAGGCAATCCGTCTTGTGTAACTTTTTTGGAAGTTTTGAGGCTCTGTACACATTTTTTGCTCTGTCGACCGATCGCTGAGATGTACTATTGAAATACACAGGTCTAACAGTGAAGAGACTGTCCACAACTCACTGGAGTGCACATGCTGATGCAGTGAAGCCAGTGATACAGAAGTTTAACCAGTTTGTGGAAGCCATTGAAGCTCTATGTGATGTCGAAGATAGTGTCGAGACAAGAGGCGCTGCGCACAATCTGTTGCCAGCTATATGTGAATTTTCTTTCATTTCGTTCTTGTTTTTCTGGGGTGACATTTTACAAGAAGACGACTTAGCACAGAAGTACATGCAAACATTACTGTGGACATGGTTGAAACCAAACTAAGGGATCTCAAGGTCTTTGTGGAAGAGCATTGTACGAAGGTTGTTGACAATGCCGTCCAGCAGGCACTTGCGAAATGTGAAGAACTAGATATCCTTACAGAGAAGAGAATCATGAGAAAGAGAAGATTACCAGAAAAGGAGGCAAGAAATTCTGGATTGTCATTGCAGCAGGAGACCAAGAGAGCAACGTTAGTGTTTGGACCGTTTTCATATGGAGTTAGATACGAGAGGAAAGGCAATGTATGACATTTTGCTGACTTCTTCTGCCGTTCAGCCAGACCATATTATTTGTGCCAACGACGAAGAAATACAGTTGTCTGTTACCAAGCTCACAACTGTGTATGATGAGCTGATGAAGACCTTTGTCTAGAAATTCCAATTTAAGGCGACACGTACAAGCAGCGGAAATAAACTTGGAGGAAGCCAAGCACTGGATTGTACTGCCATTCCTACAGTTTATTATCAAGTGGGACTTTTTTGAATCATTACCATATCTTACGCTGACTCTAAGATTATTTCTGACAATATGTGTTTCTGTGGCATTGTGTGAAAGAAGTTTCTTCAAAATGAAACTTATAAAACATGACCTCCGGTCAACCATGAGCCAGTCGAGATTGTGAGATTGAACACGAGCTTACAAGACAAATAGAGTTTGACGATGTCATTGACCTGTTTGCCACAATGAAAACAAGAAGAAATTCCTTCTAGGACTATAGTGTCGAAGGACATTCTTTTGGGCTATGCATTGTCGTGTTTTGCATTTAGATGTTCTGAAAGTGAACAGTTGCATTTTAAAAATCTTTGGATTTGAACTATTTGTTTTATGGTATTGGATTCGGATTTTGTCTTGGATCATAAATGTAAGCAGTAAAGTACCGATCAGTAGAGTAAAGTAGAGCCTAGAGGTATGTATGAAAATTTAGCTACACCTAACCATTCAGCAAAGGGTCATTTGGGGTCACTGGGGTGACATTTGAATGGACCGCCCCGGGTGACGTTTACTCTAGCTACGCCACTGGTTATAACAAGCTACAAAAGATGATTGTTTATTAGGTGAGTAAGGTGGGAAAAAGTGAGTTGTGTTTTATGTTGGTCTAGAGAGAATAGATGTTGAGGACAGTGATGTAAAAATTTGAAATTTTAAGAAAGAGTGGGAATGTTTCTGGTAAGTTCATGAGACGAAATGTAGAAGATATTGCTTCTGTACTTATATGCTGTCCAGAAAAGACATTCCAGAAACAGTTATAACAAAATGTGCTTATTTTTTATTGAAGGTAATTAATCAGTTTGACTAAAAAACAACAGTAAATAAACTAAATGTTTAAAATAGGTTTTGAAAACTTATTTATGTTTGTCTTACATTATTTCAATTATTTAAAAACAAAATATAGCAAGAAAAACAGCTATGTAACTGACTTTTTGAATATGGTGGCCCATTTTACCCCATAATGACCCATTTTTCCCAAGAAACATAAGTCTTGTGGGATTATAATTTCTAAAAAACTAACAATATCTATAGGGATTACTTTATATGTTATACTATTAATACTTTCAAAGCAAATAATTAAACCCTTCAGTGAGATTTTGTTCTCATTAATCAAATGTTTTAATATCGTTGTAATGAAAAATGTCCCTGAATTTAGGAGAGCCCATTAACCCTTAAATGGCGAATTATAAAGCCTAGTGGAATGACTATATAAATATATATTTTAATAAAGCAAATGTGAATGCTATTTAATATATTTTCTGTGGTGCTCTACCACTCTGCCATCCCACTTTTCTTCAATTTATTTAGTTTAATTTTTCTTTGATGTTTATAACACATAGTAATACATTGTACTTGCTGCCTGCTAAAAATGAACAGAGATCACTTATGCCTAATGGAATGAAGTTTATTGTCCCTAGCAGTAAAAAACATTTCAATTTTCTTTTATACTTCATATTGTTCTTAACTTAAATTGTAAATGATTATATGTATTGCTTTGAGCCTGAGGCAGTTACCTTAAAATTTTCTATTTTAAAATGAAGAATTGGTTATCAGTTTCCAAGATTTTCATAATCAGATATCAACTTAAGCAAAGTTTCTTTAGACTCCTCAAAGATATCCTGGAAATTTGTAAAGAAAAAATTTAAAATATTTTCATAATCATTGTCACTGTAACAATTATTATGAATTAATTAGTTTTTTTCAAAATACTACTAAAAAAAAAATTGACAAAATAATTACTTGTGAGATTCCATTACGATAATACCAGTGTGTATATGCGCCTGCATTTAATTTTGCACATGAATAGGACAAAACTGTCTGCAAATAGCTGAGAACATTTGTTGAATTGGTAGCTAAAGTCAAACAGCGACTATCCTTTGATCCAACAGCATTAATTTTTGAAGTCCAGCAATCTAATGGAAATGTATTCCAGTTAACAAAATTTAATCCTTTTCTTATTTTACTATCAAGAGATGACTTCAAAGCTAGTGTAAAAGAATTATCTCTGTCACCCCGAGCAATAGCAACTGCTGATAAAGTTTGCTTATTGACAACTGGATCAAGATATTTTGAGTTATACTGTAAGATTTTAGAGGTAAGAGCTTCCCATAATAACTTTTTAGACGTATGCTGACTAAGGTTGATAAACTTAGTGGAAGGCATGGGAGTAAGTGTTCTGGTAATTTCCCAGGGTTCCTGTCCTAAACTGAATCCTCTAACAGTAGAAAGCGTATCCGTGGGTAAAAATATTCCACTAAGATTATTAGCCATAACAGAATTCAGATCTTTAAATGAAATCTGACTTCCACTGTAAGCTTCTTCAGACTGTAGTATTTGATCAAGATGTTTTATGTAGTAATCATTAGGAAGTATAATTATGGCATCAGTGTAAGTCTGAAGCCAGTGTAAAGATAATAGAGCATTATAATTCTGCAAAGGGCTTTCTCCACTGGCACAAGCTGTAACAGCACAAGAAATAATTTGATTGCAAGGGAAATTTTCCTTCAACAATTCTATTATATGTGCTCCTAGTCCAGACCCTGTTCCACCACTTAAACTATGATAGACGACCGTTCCAGAATATAAATCACATCGTTCTACCTCTTTTCTTACAGCTTCAACAGCATCATCTAGAATGTTATCATTACTAAAATAATTCATATAACCCAGCGCAAAATTTGTGCCTCGTCCTCGTCTTCCCTTAATCAAATTTGTCTCCCTTACTCTGAGTGTCTGCGGCAAAGATTGCAATACTTTGGGTTCACTATCAATGTGAACACTGCGTTGCAATCCATCTAAAGAAAAATACACTAGTTCATTATTTCGATATGCTCTGACTTTGGAATAATTTTTCCAAAGAGGAATACTTAGCTGGTTTCCACACTGACCAACATGAACGTGCACAGTTGACATTGTTAATTATGTTATTCAAGACCAAGTCTGACTGTACTATATTCTATAATCTATATAAAAAATGACTAACTACAATTACTATCTTCACACTTGACCAAACTTGTTTCGGAACTAAACAAAAGGGATGTCACTCCAGTTTAACACAAAAGCAAAACAGTCATGAAATAATGTAAACAAGCGTTCTTTATGTCGAATGAAATGCTTCTGAATCTGATTAATGAGATTCTTCTCAGTCTCAATAATAATAATAATAATTAGTATTTAGGCTTAATAATCATTAATAACTGAACTGATTAGTAAGTTTATGATAATCAAAATAGACATTAGACAACTAGACCTAGTCATAATTTGATGATTTGTGTCACTGCCAATTGGACATTCTGAATCTGAATGAATAAATGATTTGACAATCAATGATCATTAGTCTAATCCCGTTTATTCTAGTCTTTATACTAATAATTAGAGATTTTTTAGAGTTAGACTGATTAGTGAATACATAGTTACTTCACACTGAATTAAAGTAAAGCGCACTTTAAAACTAATAACAAATGAAACAAACAGTTTGCCTGTTACTGTTAGTAAGTGTTAGCTCATAGTCTTACATAGGCATTTAAATTTTAATGCTACATCGGTTATACTGTAATATATACAACATTTATTCACTGTTTAGGCCAGTGAAACCCTAACTTTTGGATCTAAATTTAATGCTTATCTAATTATTAAACTTATTGCACAAATTATCAAAGAATGTAGAGGAGTCTAGAAGTCTAGTACTCTAGTCCTGAACCTTTTAAAAATTATTTCATTGCATCACCTACATTGGTCTGGATGAAAAGTAATGATATGTTATTTATACATGTAACTTTATTAATTTAAAAAAGGACCTATTAAGAATATTATGAGGAGTAAGGTCAGTTGGGGACCCAGGCGTATACAAAAGTTTTAGGTGTGTTAAAAAAAAGTAATTAAAATACCCTCAAAATAGTAAAAGTGTCCTCATAGAATTTCCCAATACCAGGGTTGTTAACATACTCTTAAATTGTATTGTCAATACCAATACTTCATGAAAATAGTATCGCCAATACCAATACAAATACTCAGGTAAAGATGTATTGCCACAATCGATACAAATACAATACCAATACTTTTGAGAACAGAAAAATATTTTTATTTCAAATATAAAGTTTTTCAAGTTTGTTACAACACATTCTTAAAATACCAATAGAAAATTATTGCTATCGAGTATTGAACATTTTTCGTTTAAAATGTATCGGCGATACACAAATCAATACTTGATATAAAAAGGATCGGCAATACAGCAACCAATACTAAAAAAGTACCGCCGATACTGTATTGGCCGATACCGATACTTCAATACTAACAAACCTACCCAATACACTGATTACACAACAATCACAACAAATATATTGAACTAATCATACCTGCGGTATAGCATATGCCACAGAATTGAATGGGCATAAATAGCTATACAAAGAAATCACAACAATGTGAGTGAACATTGTTCAAAGAAGAGAGCAATGAGACCACCTGTTAGAAAAGCAAATCAACCTAAGTGGAGCTGGATCAGTGTATATGGCTGGCAAGCGAGGGTGGTGCAGGATTGGGAGCAGCAGCGCCACCACAGTGCGCTTGTCTTGAGCATAACAATGGGTTTTCCTGCATCTTGCTTGCTTTGGTGTTTTATATATATATAGATAAAGGCATGCCCAGTGGTCAATCTGTTAGAATAAAATAACATTGCTTTTGTTTTTCTAGATGTCACTAAAGTTCATATTTGTGCAACAAATGATGACAGATAGATAATTTATTAATTTAAAAAATGTAACTCAGCAACACATAAAAATGAATAATTTACAAACCTCAGATAAATCTATTTAATTTAAATATATAAAAACAGTCAGCCACGCCCAGTGGTCAATCCAATTCCAATAAATTTTTCTGGCTTTAATATTTTTCACCACTCACAAATTCATATCATCACTTTAAGCTTCGGTCACACCCAGCCAATGTGCACATTGGATGGTTAGCACACATTGGCTGTAACATTATTCATAAATATTCAAGTTGTAAATTTTTTTTTTAGTTAGTAGTAAATAGTAATGTCAGAAGTTCAGCCTGAGTATATTTGCTCATGTTTTTTACATAAGAACATTTTTATCAAGAAATATAAAATACATGTTACATATGTTAATGACACCCAATTTGAGAATGAATTTAGACAGGTGAGTTATTAAAACTTTTTTCAGTTAAATTCCTAAGTAGACCAATTAATTCTACTTCTTGTGTGTACACACCAATTAAACAATACCATGTTGGTACAATTGCTTTACTATATCATTACTTCTCTTATAGAAATAAAAGCAAGGTGGATAGAATATTTATTGGCTAATAAATATGTGTGTAATTATCAACATTGTATTTTTGCTTTTGTAGTTATTGCGTTTGAAAGGATGTTCAACCTTTAATCAATTTAATGAAGTACTTGCAGAGGTTAGTTACTATTTTACAAAATTATGGAGTTAAAAAACTTATGATGATATTAATTGACTTATTCTAAACCTTCTAATATTATAGTTAATTTAAAATATTTTTAAGTTAAAAAATGTTATGACAGGAGAATCATATGTAATGAAAGAACAGTATATGAAATAATATTAAAAGGCATTTAGAACCACATTGTAATTCAATAACCATAATTTTAAATTGAATATTTACCTGCCATTTCCTGCTATTAAGCAATCAACAGCATTCCAGGTAAAGAAAAAGGAAGATATAGGATTATGCATGTATTAACATTTAACAAACAATATTATGTTATTCATTTTTTCTCTACTTTCAGGTTCATAAAGAAGTTTCTTATCGAAAGTCTTATCATAAAAAGTTTCTTGAAAATTACCTTTACATCCAGAAATATTATACCAAACTTCACCCAGAAATATGGACTCTACAGCCCAGTTTTTTAGATCCCAGATTTTTAACAATCATAGAAAAAGCTATGACTGGAACTAAAGAATCATTGCTGTCTTGCATTATGAGCTGTAATGGAGATATCACAGGTAATATATAATATTTTCAATACTGAGGATGCAGTTTCTACTTCTTCATTAATCTTATTTGGTTTTTACACTGCATGAATAAGTTTGTCAAAATATATACATGTATATAGAAGTTGTTGCAAAGCATGAGGTCAATGAGAGATGCCCTACCATAGTAATTTTAACATGATTTTGTGAAAAACTAAAGAAATAATAAAAAAAGATAGTTCACTTAGCAGCACTAATCTGATCAACAAGGAGCATTTAGCCAACATTGATCTATACTAATATGGACTATTTATTTAAGTATTACATTTAAATAAAAAAAATATATTTGTTACGCCTAGTATGATTTTTTCTTTTCTTTTGATCTATTAGTAGGTATTATGAGTATAAATTTAACTAAATTATGTTATTAAGAAAATCGGGAACAGATTACAATGCTCCAACCATGAAAAGATTTTTTAAAATAAATAACGAATCCTACTTCACAATTTTTGATTCATGGCAGTAGAGTTGGGAATTTATTAACCATGGTAAATGTAGTTCTGATTTATATAAAATTTTGAACTGTTCAAAATGCATGCTTCAGATAAAACCTCATAAATTAATCAACATTTAAATTAATCTTCAAACATTTTATGATGCTCGTTTACCAATTTTCAGAAATGTACATTTTAAAATTTATGGGAAATAAAAGGAGAATGATCATTAGCCTGTAGTGTGGGGAAGTAAAACATTTTATGGACAAGAAGAAGAAATGTTTTTTTGTCTTATCATATATGTTTGGTATCAAATTGTAAATATTTTAACAAGGTTGGTTCCTCACTAGAAATATTTTTACAATATTAGTTGCTAACTGCATTTGGCAGCTGTGATGTTTTTAATCCAATCTGCATAGTGCACGGCCTTTACATTCAAACACCAGCAACTTCAAATAAATTTTCTATAGTGCCACCTTGACCATAGCCAAATAAACTAAAGTAGGGAACATAGATACTGAAAGCCAGGTACAAATAACTGACCCCAGAGCCGTCCCCAGGCAATTTGTGCCCTAGGCAGTCATCTATTAGGACGCCCGCCCCTTCTGCATGAACAGTAAAGAGTGAGAAATTCTAAAATTTGGCGCCCCTAGCAATTTGGCGCCCTAGGCAGCTGCCTATGTCGCCTATGCCCAGAGCCGGCCCTGACTGACCCCATTAATGGTTACACTAGTTGGAAACACATCATAACTAAGAAAAAGTTGTTTTACTTTTAAATATTTAAAGTTTGGGACACTTTTAAATACCAAAGAGAGCAAAAAAAAATTAAAATATGTAAAGATTTTTTTTTTAAATTGTATTCTATTAGAAGCTGAAGTTTATAAAATACCTGTGTTTACTGCTAAAACATGCTTAATGCTGATTCAAGAGATTGAAAACTTTGAAAAATTTCCTTGTGAAAAAACAAGACCTAATACAATGAACAGATATGGTGTAAGTTATACTAAAAAGTGTAATTTATATTAAATATTAAATAACATTGATGTATTTGGCAAACATTTTGGTGGTATTTGACATAAATGACATAAGTACATTTTGTAAGGTTTCCTTTTTAAACAGAGCAATTTAAAGAAACTAGTTTGATAAGAAATATATATGTATTTATTTAATGTTTTTTGGACCACCAATTTTCTTCTTAAATAAATTAAATTCCATAAAAATAACATAAAAGCTACTATTAACAATTACTATTTGACAACATGCTTATTTATACTTATAGGTTTCACTTGATGAAATGGGCTTATCACAAGGTCTCATCATACCATTAGTGGAAGACTATTTACAGTTTATCTCTGAAAAACTTTTTATTTCTTGGGGTGGAGGTGCCATTGATTCTTTCAAATCTTTTATTGTGAAATATCAAAGTGATTTAGACTCGGACCTCAGCAGACACTTTGATAATGCTGAAATAACTTTAAACATCAGTCTAAATTCTGATTTTGAAGGGGGGCAACTACAGTTATACAACATGAATGTCAACACTTCAGTTGATAGCTTTCAAGAAAAAGACATTATCATGTCACAAGAGGTAAGTTGTTTAATCAAATCAACCTAAATCTTTAATTAAAAAAAATTGTTGTTTTCTCATCTTGATTGATACATTTATTAATAGTTATTTATTTATTATAAAAAGTGGAGTTGTCCTTTTAGTTCTTAAGACTGTCAAGTCGATGAATTATTTCATCGATTTCTATAACCATGAAATATTGTGTGGCTAGGATGATGCCCATCCACCTCTACTTCCATAACTACTGAGAGGTACCCATTTAAAGCTGTGTATATAATAACCTCACTAGGACCTGATAAAAATGCCTAGGTCATTTAAATATGAAAGAACTCAGGAGCCTCAGGCCATCCATCCCATTGTTGATGAATAAAGATAATATAAAAAGTTGGTCAGAGAGCTGCCAACCTGAATACATTTTAGAAAAGTAATCTCTTATTCCAGTAATGTAGATACTGATCAATTATACTTACTTATTAAAAAAAAAATTAGATATTTTATCATTTTCAGGAAGGCTTTGGTATTATCCACTGTGGCAGACAGTACCATGCAGCTCTTCCAGTGATGTCTGGCATTAGATATAATCTTATAATTTGGATGAGGAGCTCTTCAGTACGAAATAAAAGGTGCCCAATGTGTAACCAAGCACCAGACTTGGTAAAAATTCCTGCAGCAGGGGATGGCTTCATACCAAATGCAACAAATCACTGTAATCTTTTTTAAGTGATTAAATGACATTGCTTTGAATGTATGAAATATTTTGTTACATTTGTTGTATCTTTCTGAACGTTCAAATTATGCCATTTTTTTTGTTTTTTAATATGGTATGATAATAAAATAAAAAGAAAGTTTACGAAAATGGTGCATAACAGGTGTTCATGGGTTTACAATATGATACAATTTTAAAACTAGTAATGGTTTTGATAATGATAACAATGGATACTGTAGCTTTCAATGTTTTATTGCATCAAAATATTATTGTATGTTTTTAAAATTTGACTGACAATTTATTATACTGAAATTGGGTATTCCAGTGAAAATTGTTGTCGAAGTATAAAAATGCATGTACATGTATAAGATTATAGTGAATGAACATCTTAATAAGTTATTTGTGTTGTTTTTCAGTAATAATCACAGAGAATTGTCCATTTTCTAACAGTAGTGACAAGAGTAGTTTGTTAACTTTTATGATAAATTATCACAAATACTATAAAATAAAATTGTTGAACATAGTTATTTATTTCATTAAATGTTTCATCATGAATGTTATACATGTATTTATTCCAGTTCTTCTTGACTGTCCTCGTCATCACTATCTTTCTCATCTTCCCTTGTGACGGCTGTATCTCTGTATCTGTTTCCGGTTAAGGCATTAGATTCATAGCTAATTTGAATAGTTTCATAAAATCAAAGCTGGAGTAAACAAATTTAAAAATAGTAACTTGACAAAAAAATTGGACTAGTATGCTTATCTTGTAAATGAAAGTACTTTCTCTATCTTTACGAAGCAGATGGCTGAAGAAATCAAACTGGTGTTAAAATGTTTCTAAAAATCACAGGGTAATTAATATAACTTGTAATTAGAAACACACACAAAAAAAAAGAAAAAACAGACAATAAATGACCAAAAATAAAACATAAAAAGGATACTCCATGTCAATGTGTGAAGGCAAATAAGCTGACATTTTCGGAGCCAGTTGTTCTGCTAATCTTTTAGCTGCCCATTCTGCTGCCAACAGCTATCAATTTAAGAAAAATGAAATTTTTTTCTTACTATAAATCAAATGTAATTTGAGTAATAACTATTTGACATAATCTTAATTACAATAGCAAAAACAGCATGCTTTAAATTTGAAAAATGATTCTAATTTTTACAAAATTATGTTCAAATTTAAAAATCATTTCTTTAACATTTGGATGATCAAGTACATTTTAATAAAAGAATAATGTTAAAAAAAATATATTATTTTTTAATTTCTAATTTTTTAGTATGTAAGTTATTTCACTTGTTTTTGTATTAGCAAGTAAAATTAAGAGGTGTACCTTGTGTAAAAATGAAAGACTTAAAACATTTATATATATATAATGACTATTATTCTTGATAGTGTTGAAACAATTTCTTATGATTTTGCTGGTAAAGTTAATATTAAATAATAAACACAGTGCACAAGACTAACAATACTTCAAACTTATGAAAGGTAAAATACTGGTGTTGCACTCGACACCATAATCCTTTCTGAATTGTTCATAGTTATATAAAAAATTACAAAAAAGTATTCAAGTAAAATCACTGATCGTTTAAAAAATCACAAATAGAAATGTTTAGGTCAGTTTTAATAGCACTTGTTAAATAAACATCATTCAGTGATATAGATGTTAGGATTTAATAAAATGTGTCAAAATTACCTCATTTTTAGTTCTTTGTGTCTTTATCAGTTCCACAGATTCCTCTATACTTATAATTTTAGCTTCTTGAAATTTGTAATGAGGTGGTTTAACAGCTGATTCTTCTTGCTGAGATGAATTCTCTTTTTTCTGTTCACATAACTTTGGAAT
Organism: Bulinus truncatus; assembly: GCA_021962125.1. Lineage (NCBI taxonomy): Eukaryota > Metazoa > Mollusca > Gastropoda > Planorbidae > Bulinus > Bulinus truncatus. Next base: position 1,117,775 of record JAGDYQ010000184.1, on the reverse strand, counting down.
CTCAGAATGTTTGAGGGACCTAAAAGAAGAGTCTGAAAAGTAATTTAACTGGACATTAAATTAAAATAGCTCTGTCATAAAATAGGTATCACAGGGGACTTCATCCTGTACTCTTTAAAGTCTCTTAAAAACATTTTTTTTTAATTACAAGGGATAAAAAAAAGAATAATACTGCGATAATGTTACAGAATTACCTGTTTGGTAAAAATTTTGTTTTCTTTGGTTGTGTCTCTGTTTTTTTCACAATCCTTTCATAACTATTTAAGTGTGTGTTTGGTGTCTTCAATTCTCCATCAAGATTACTACCTAAGGTCATTTGCTTAAAAAGTAAATCATTAAAATTGTTAAATACACTGTACTAAACTTAATAAAAATCATTCTTTTACAAAAATTTTAGTTTAAATAATAATTAAATAAATTTATTTGAATTATTTGGAACAAAAGAACAAGTGAAAAAAAAAATTACCTCAAGATTTAAAACTATATCATAATTTTCAGCCAAACACTCATCTTTGATAATGTTATCAACCACATCATCACATTCACTGAAATCTTTTGAATGTCCAATACTTGCAGAATTATTTTCCAAAATAGGCCCAGTGTTTTTGGAAGAATTTGCATTTGTTAAAAGTGTGTTCTGACTACTTTCACCTTTCTGATTTTCATATAAAGCAATCTGAGCAATGTCTGAATTTAATGTTAAATTCTCACTCTTTTCAACAAATGTAGCTTGAACTCTATCTTCAATAAGTTCTTGAACATACTCAACAAATTTTTTGTTCTTTTCACCTTTATCTGGCAAACGCTCCACAAATTTACTGACAAATAAAGATAAAATGAATTATATACATGTGAAAAAAAATAAATGCTATAAATGCAAATGTTAGGTAATTTAATATCAATATCCTCAGAATTTAGTTATTAGCATTTGAATTGTGTAAACACTTTTAAAGTGTCACTGTTTATTTTAGTCCAATGGCAATGTACTATAACAGTGATTGTAAAAGTGTGGGTTGCAACACACCAGCTTTTCCCAACCACCAGTGAGCCATAAGCTGGTTGGAAGCTAAAAAATTTAAATAATTATTTATGTGAGAATATATAATAATAATTTTAGCTTCTTTTAATTTTTGTTTCTAGTTTTACAGGTGGGTCACGAAAACATTGGTTATCTTTGTGAGTCACAAAATTACAAATGTTTGATAACCACTGTACAATAAAAAGTGAGAGACCAATCACATCAAAAGCCTTAAATTAAAGTTCTACAGACAATGGAGGAAAATTGTTCATGATAATTTTTGTAATTATTAATTTTCGTTTCAAATAACAATTTAAAAATGAAAAATTATCCTGACTACAGCAAGCTTAATGAACCAATAAGCTAAAAATAATATAAGAACTACTATTCTAACATTACCTATTAGCTAGTAGTTTTTTTTGTCTATCTAGCAATTCATGAAGCTGGGACACAGATTTAGTCATAATATCTCCAAGGTATCCTTGTCTGTCAGGTGTCAAGTTCATGGTGAAGTTACTTTTTGATTACTTTCTTCCTGAAGCATTTATGCAATATACTTAATATCTTAATTAATGTTGCATGATGACATAACTGATTTATACTGCAAAAATAAAATAAAGTGCATTTTAAAATATACTAGATTCACTTGCAATAGAAAAGATCAATGCAATATTTTGGCAAAAAGAATGAGATCCACAAACTAGACAATAAATCAGAAATTTAAGTAACTTAGAATTACACAATGTAACAAAAAAAATTTTTTTCTCTGTGTATCTAAATTTTTTGATGTTTCTTATATAATTTGAGTATGCTGAGTCTGAATATGACATTGGTTTTTTTATTGCATCAAGCGTTTGATCATAAAACCAAAAATTCAATTATATAATTAATATTAATCATATTGAATGAGATACAACTTTAGTCAATATATAACATTTACTAGTTCAAAAATGTTATGTTACAAAATGTCATGTTACATCACGTTACATACATATATTACATGATGTTACATTACATACATATATTACATGATGTTACATTATGTTCTAATGTAATAGTCTCTTAAAATAAAAAAAAACACTAGAAGTGAACAGTAGAACATGGTTTTCTTTTATGAAGTTTGTCGTCATCGCGTATAAAACACCAGATGTAATCACCCATCATAGCTGCATCCCATCTGCCCTGGTATCTTTTCTCCATTGCATGGGTATCCTGATGAAAACGTTCTCCATGCTCTTCACTCACATCACCCAAATTTGGTCTGAAAAATTCCAGGTGTGAATGCAGGTAATGCAGCTTTAGTGACATTCTGCACGTCATATCTGCGTATCGTACAATTAAGTTTTCCACTAGCTCTTTGTAGTTATCACTCTTATTGTTGCCTAAAAAACTATGAACAACATGTTTAAACGCAATCCATGCTTCTTTTTCAACAGCAGACATTTTGTCCTCCAGCTCCTTACATGCCAACATAACTTTAATCTGCGGGCCAACGAATACACCTGCTGAAATTTTTGCATCTGCCAAATATGCTGGAACGCTGCACTAGCTGGGTTTAATGCTTTGACAAATTGTTTGACAAGACCTAGTTTAATGTAAGATCTTCTCAACAGGTACCAGGGATTGGTTAATAACATTGTGTGAACCATGCAGAAATAACAGTTATCATGATGATTCGTCGGTTCTCTCCATATTCTTGGAATCGCAAAGGGCATTGACTTTCGGATTCTATGCAGCCATCCTCCCAGAATTGATCTGCAGATGCTACAACTGTAGTGTGGTGCCCACGATTTGTCCTGATCTCCCATAGCCATGCCAAAATAAGCATGATATGCAGTAAAGAATTTTGAACCACTGACTGTGTTTAGTTTGTGTTGGGCTAATATAGTAACCACAAACATAACAGAATGAATCAGGACAAAGCTTGCAGGATCTACTACTTCATATAACAGTTGTAATTAGTTAAAATGAAAATTAACATAAGAATATAGTTAACTCATTCTCTCAGTAGCCTTTGTTAAAAAAAATTGTACCCAAAATGTGCTAATATTTATTAAAAAAAAATGATACCTGAAAAACTAAAATCAGGAAAAGTAATATTAATAGTAAAAAAGTTCCCTTATTAGCCCTAACAGGCCTTCGGGGCAGATGAAGTGTAGAATTCATCTGTTTCTATAACCTCGGCATATGAAGGGATTGTGTGGTTAGCACAACGCCCAGCCGCCTTTACTTCCCCAACATAAAGTCAGGTACCCATTTAAAGCTGGGTGGACTTGTGGGACGACTTTGCACCAAATTTCACCTGGAAAAATTCCATGGGCCTCACAGAGGATCGAACCCAGGACTCTCAGGTCGACAGTCGAGTATCTACACCACTCGGCCATCCGTCCCTAATATTAATTATAGAAAAAAGACACAAAATATACAAAGCCACTGACAGTGGCTCGCCGGAGAGAAAAACAAATCCCGAGCCACTGTGTTATAAATGCATCACACATATAGGAAAACTCCAAAATATATTTTATGCTTTTTCTCAGGAAATCTTGATGATAGAGCAAAACCAATGGTACCACTGAAATTAGGTTAGCATACCAAAATTATGTAAGAAACATTAAAAAGTTAACATAAACAAAAATGTTGTTACATTGTGAAATTGTGTTATTAGCGAGTAATGTTACTGTCCATTTTGTCCGATACACACCAAGACCTTAGTATTAAGATATGAAAGAACCATTTATCATAATATGATAAACGATTCTATTTATTTTTAAAGTGATCGTGATGTATAGTATAGGCCTATATTTTTTTTTTATTTATGAAAATCCATCCAACACCAAGAGGCAAGACTGATCTTAAAGGCTAAAATTGTCATAATAAAAAAATACAAAGAAATTGTTTTCAACTAGGTCCATAAGCAAATACCCCAGAGACGGGCCAGTTTATATTTTGTGTTTGCTATATTTTAGTGCCTATAAAATAATAATTTGTAAACTAAAGAAGTAAAGATTGGTTTATTTAATGTGTTGCCTTTTGACACTTTTGAAGTTTTGTTGACAACTTGACATCCCATATAACCAGGCATATTGAAAAACTATAATCTATGAGTGATGAATGAACATTTTTATTAAAAGAATTATCTTACCGGATTCTGTGTGACTAATTTTTAAATGTTACAATTTTAGCAATTATAACGGATATAAGTTAAAATCAACAATTTTAACAACGTAGTGACTATGGTGGCTAGAGTTCCGTCTAGATGGATTCTGTATTATTTTTTTAAAGCAAACTAGGATAGCGGCCCGTGCTATTTGTAGTTCACGCATGCGCAATAACTGAGTTCTAAACCAGCATGAATATATGGTATCTATGTTAACAAGTAAAGATAAAACATAGTTTTTAAAACTAACCATTTTCTGAAGTCTATTATATTGGACCTTACCTTTTAAGGTTTCAATCTACTATATCTGTAAAGTATAATTATTTCACAAAGTGAACCTAATCGGCTAACCCATATCTAACCCTAATAAAGCTTAAAACAAGCATCGTTAATCACGTGCTAACGTAGATCTCGATAAGAAACATGCAGTACTATTAATGCAAGGGAAGTAGCCCATTTATTAGTTTCGTTTGTCATAGTTAAACACGGCTATATCCCTTATTAAGCCTTATTTAGTAAAATGACAATTTTATTTTTTTTTTACTCATAATTCATTATATATTGTTTCTTTTTTGTAAAAAGAATAAGTGCCGGTACTCAGTGATGAATTGACTAAATTTTAACTACCAGTTCGCACCTATTTTAATTCTTATTGCGCGCAATTTTAAAATAATTCAATTGTAATAAATTTATAATATAATAAATTAATAATAAACGTTAAAATACAAAAGTAATATTTTTCCCCCACATTGAAAAAGCTGCCGGTACCGGTGCGTACCGGGACAAAAAAAGCACTGATTATGTCACATTTGTTAGAATAAAACATAATTAATTATAAAATTAGTTATTGAATCAAGCATTTTCATGAAGCAAGAACATCTATCTCTAAAAAGTGCCTAAAAATCGCTTAAAAATTTGTCCCCATGTAGACATAAATAAATAAACAGAAGTTTTAAGTGGAGAAAACGGTTAGAATTTGACAAAAAAAAACGTACATATCAAGTGAACATGCGGTACATTGGTTAAGATGTCAGATTTGTGTTGGTTACTATGTTGAATTTTTTTTTTTTAATTTATATCTTATCATAGGTATTATTTTTTAAGCCTAATTCCATTTCTCTATGTTTTTCAAACATTTTTTTTTACTTAAAATAGACAATAATAATTACTCAATACTCGAAAATTTTCGGTAAAGTTAGGTAGGTGTGTGTTAGGGGAAATAGGGGATTACGTAACTAGGTGGGGGCGCAGGGCATGGAGCACTCCACCCTGAGCAGCACTTACCGTATTGTATGGACTATAAGGCGCACCCAGTTTTTTATCATCAAAACAATAAAAAATAATATTTAGCCTTGCTAAAGAGCATTTGGACTATAACGAATTCAGTACTATTAGATTACTGATTACATAATGTGAGATCAACTAAAAGAAGTGGTAATGAAAGCTAATAATTAGGCCGCATGATCAGAGGTTCGAGCAAAAGGTGGGGTGCAGCCCAAACTCAAGTTAATGACACAGCTTAAACCTTAAGGTACGATAACAAAAGCTAGTGGTGATCAGGATGGCCAATTTAGGCGGAGATGGTCTGGGTACCAAGCAGGGCCGTAGCTAGCTATTGTGACACCCATTGCGAGCTAGATCCTCTTCCCCCCCCCCCACCGTTATAAAAAGTGCTAAATCCTTACAATACAACATTCGTTAACTACACTTTTCAGGTTTAAGTAGGATTTAAGATCACTTCCTTCATCTACTCATGTTCTTTATATAGTGTCCTCATACGTCTTTCTATCTTCACAAAGAATAAGTCTGTAATATCTTTTATCATTGTCTGTAGCCCTCGTCATGATCTTATTCCAGCTTTTTTGCACACTCTGAATGGCCACTAATAAACTTCTCACCATCATAGTCGAAATGATCTTATATATGTCCGTACTTTGCAGTGGCTGACTTGCTGATTTAGTCAATCATTGACAACAATCTTGACTGACATACACATAAATGGGAAGTTAATTATGATACTAAATTGGCTGCTTCGGATTTAATATCAAAATTATTTTCTGCAAACTGTGGCATATCTTTAACTGTACCAGATACATCAATTACTCCAATGCGCAGTGCGTTCCCCGCTGTTGCTACTAATGTCTTTCTCTGGTGTATGTGTGATCTTAAAATGGTACATATTCAACTGAAAATACTTTGTGTCGATCGTAATGGGCATACAGCAAAAATTGTTAAAAATCGACAGAAGCACTATTGAAAAACAGCAACTAAGTTCAAAGTGTGAGCATCTCATTGTACAAATCTAACACTATGATTTGATTCTGATAGATGTGCCTGTACGCCATTGTTTTGTAAAGACCAGCCATATTTGCTTTCTGTCCTAGGCTTGCCCTGTGCAGTTTGAAAGCAACAGATCGTCACTTACCAATTTTTCTTTTATTTCACCAACAAGGTCTTTTCCTGTCTTCTGTACTGTACACGTGAGAATAATGAAAGGTGTTGTTTTGACTTTGACTAACACTCATCTTTTTTAGAGCATTTTCGAAAAAAAATGCTCTATTGTCCCCGTTTTGTCTGTCTGTCTGTCTGTCATCACACTAGATCTCAATAACCATAAGTCCTAGACCCATGATGTATATATCATTTTGTAGGTCTTGGCCTGCCAAGAAATGACTTTTTCCATTTCGCGATCTGACCTCTCAGGGCCGTAAAAGGGGCCTTATAAAGTACCGTTTTTTACTATATAAGCTATATTAATAATGGAACGCCCTATATCTCAGCAACCATAAGTCCTAGACCCATGATGTATATATCATTTTGTAGGTCTTGGCCTACCAAGAAATGACTTTTTTTCCATTTCGCGATCTGACCTCTCAGGGCCGTAAAAGGGGCCTTATAAAGTGCTGTTTTTTACTATATAAGCAATATTAATAATGGATCGCCCTATATCTCAGCAACCATAAGTCCTAGACCCATGATGTATATATCATTGTGTAGGTCTTGGCCTGCCAAGTGTACATCAAAATTCTATTTTGCGATTTGACCTCTCAGGGCCAAAATATAAGAGATTGTTATGTACCGTTATGCTTATATTTTAAATATAAATAATAAAAGCTAATCAAAGGGGCGTAATCATTATTTATTTTTGTAACAGTTATTCAACATGACTTACTTGTCCTTTTAATATCTTTTTTCAGATATATGCATTACACAATTGAATTTATAAACATTTCCAAAATTTACAAATATTTACTGAAAGATAACAAACGTACTGAAAATGCGCTAACACGTCCTGTGTCCAGAATGGAACAGGCTTAATTGCTTGTTATTTCTGCTTCCCCTTCGACCGCTTCCCCATATCATATCCCCATTCCTGTCATAGGTCCTCAAGACGACCCCCAGCTCTTAAATAATTTTATCCAGATCCCTTGTTTTATTGAGTCTCCCATTAAATAGTATTTGTGTAGTCATGCTGAGTCCTCCTATCTTAGACTAAATAGGAATAGGCGGAATCAGGCTCCCCCCAACTTATGAGAGTCTCTGCTAGGCCCAGCTATATACCTTTTGATTTTAGGTGTCCACTATTTTCTTTTGCACCGGGGCCAAGACCGACCTTAGTCCGCATCTGTTCAAAGGTGATAACTTTTTTTTACCACTTTAAGAATTGACGTATTTTGATCAGAGAGGCCCAGAGTGGCGGAGATTACCTGGGGCTTAAGATTCGCTGGCGGCAGCCCTTAGGTTAGGATCTTGACTGGGGAGCCCTGAATTTGGTAAATATGAAATTAATATTATTAGAATACTAATTATGAAATGAGAGGGATAGGGCAACACTAATTATAAGATTTAAGAAGTACCAATTTGGTGATATGAGCAGGTACCCAGAAAGAAGGAGGGAGGGAGGGGGAAGGCTGCCTTAACCTAAGGGCCCATCAGCGTCTGGTTATTTTCTCTAATTATTAAAAAAAAATACAACAGCATGCTCGCTCACTCACCCACGTGCTCGCTCAATTACCCACGTGCTCACTCACCCACGTGCTCGCTCAATTACCCACGAGTTCGCTCATTCTCCCACGTGCTCGCTCACTCACCCACGTGCTCGCTCAATTACCCACGTGCTTGCTCACTCACCCACGTGCTCCCTCAATTACCCACGAGCTCGCTCACTCACCCACGTAATCGCTCAATTACCCACGTGGTTACTAACTCCGACACCCACCGTACACCACGAGCTCAATAATCAACTGGAACAAACGTTCGCACACCCATCCAATAACTCACCCACTCCATCACCAACTCACGAGCTCACTCAAAAACGTGCTCACCCACACACTCGCACACCAAAATACTCGCTCACTCCGTTAACCACGTGCACGCTGAGAGAATCACGTGTTCACTTACTCACCCACGAGTTCACTCACTCATTCACGTACTTCGCTCTCTCCACTCAAGTGCTTGCTGACTCACCCACGTGCTCGCTCACTCAAAAACTACTCACTCACTAAACCACGTGCTCGCTCACTAACCCACTCGCTGAATCACCCACGAGTTCGCTCACTCACCCACGTGCTTGCTCACTTACCCACGTTCGCTCAATCCACAACATGTGCGCTTACTCACCCACGTGCTTGGTCACTCAGCCACGTGCGCTAACACACCCATGTTCTCGCTCACTTACTCACGTGCGTGCTTGCTCACTCACCCACGTGTGCTTACACACCTACGAGTTTGCTAAATTGCCCACGTGCTTGCTCACTTGCTCACTCACCAACGTGTTCGCCCACTCACCAACGTGCTTGCTCACTCTTCCACGAGCTTGCTCAATCATCACATGCGCGCTAACTCACCCACGTGCTCGCTGACTCACCCGCGTGATTTCTCACTTATCAACGTGTTTGCTCACTTACCCACGGGCTCGCTAACTTACCCGCATGCGAGCTCACACACCCACGTGCTCGCCAACTCACCCACTTACTTGCTCACACACCCACGTGCTCGCTGAATCTCCCATTAAGTTTGCTTATGTTAAGCCTGTCCCCCCACCCTCTCCTTCCCAAAGCCCTTTAATAATCATTTACAATTAGAAGCTCAAATTCCTATTCCTAACCGACAGCAGTGTAGTACTAGCAGAATGTGAGATTCGACGTAGGGATGAAAATTTCGTTCAGATCTATAGTAAAAAGCCTCTTGGGTCTCACGAGCAGAAAGATGAAGGGAAATAACTATGTTTATATTTTCCTACATCACATCAAACTCTATACGTTTACGATTAAATACATGTATATAGCGTAATATACACGATTTAAATTATGTATTTATAGTCTTTTTTGTTACCGACTTATTGGATAATAAATGTAAACTTTTGACGTACTTAAATATATTGTGCAGCATATTTTAATAGTATAAATATATAATAACTTTTGTTACTAACTCTTTACAAACCAGGCCCGTAGCGTGCGGGAGGCTCAGGGGCCGGGCCCCCCCTGCGTTTTGTCTGGCCCCCTCTGCTTATTTGCTCTACTTAGTAAAATGTATTACCTGCCCCCCCCCCCTGCTGTAGAACGCCTGGCCCCTGCTGTAGAATTTTCACGCTACGGGGCTGTTAAAAACCAATGTTTACATTGCCTTTGTATACTTTTGATTTAAAAAACTTAAAAGAGGAACACATTTTTCACAAAGCATTAATTGAATACAGTACCAGATTATTAATCAGTAAAAATATTTACACATTTGTCAGGGTGCATAGTAACTTTTAGTGGCGCACATGCATAGCTTATTTATCACCCACCCCATCTCATTATTAACTGCGAAAAATAATTTTGCTAGCTAAGTGTAGACTAAGTCTATCAAATGATGTGTTATAAACTGTATTCTAAATTGACTGAGAACAGCGGCGTAGCGTGGGTATCGGCCGCCCAGGGCGGAAGACGATTTTGCCGCCCTCTCATTTAGGTATTTCAATTTAATCTATACATTTTTACAGGCCCCCCTAAAAGCAAGTTTAGGTAAGACATCATTAAATTATCCCAGAAATATTTTTTTTCTTCTAAGACCAATTTTCAACAACAGTTTTGCCCCCCCACCCCCCCGCCAAAGTTGTCTAGATCCGCCCCTGTTGCCCCCAGGATCATTTCTTCGGCAACCCCCATCCCCTCGAAAATATTTCTTCGCCCCCCCGAAAATGATAGTTCGCCCCCCCCCCCCCCCCATCCAATATTCCCATAGCTGCTACGGGCACTACCTATTGAGAAGTATTTAAATGTTGTGGCTGTATATGTAAGTCGTTAATATTGTATGCCGTTTTGGAAATTTAATAAGATTACAAGTATTTAAAGAACAACCTACTTTAAAACTATATTTATCAAATTGCAAAGTATATAATAAATAGGCTCGAAATATAATCCAAGTACGCTAAATTGGCAGCACAGTGTCTAGTACAAGTCTTAAAACTCTGGAGTCAAAAACTGTAACTTTGTTGACAACCCAGCCGTGACAGTGTCGAAAAATAATAAATTTATGTGTGTGATTATTAAAGTAGAATTTAAAATCAACATTATGATTATCTTTTTATGTTGACATAGGACATTTTTTCTAATAAATATTTAGTCAAAATATATTACGTAGTTTTAAGACTTAGTTTTCAGTTTTTGTTTCCTCTTTTTTCTTGACAGTTAAGTGTTAACTCAAACTGCAAAATGGACGTAGACTTTGAGTTTGATATAGTAACCATAGCCGGCTGGGCCACACTGCTTGTTACATTCATAATGATGGGTTCTGGATTGTAAGTATACTTTTTTTTCTTTTCCGACATATGACCACTACAATAAATAATAAATTAAAATAATTAGTATATTTTAAATATAACTAGTGAACTACAATAAATAATATCATAATTTGTATTTTTAAAACTAAAAGGCTATTAGATTTAAGCCAGGCTAACTAAACCATTAGTATATAATTAGTATGACTTAAATGTTAGAACGCTTCTTGCATGATAAATATATAATATATGTGTAACATTTTTGCTGTGTGCTAGCCAGGCCCGTAGCCAGGTCAAAGTAAGCAGGGAGGCACCAATACCCAGCAAGGGGGCACTTTTACTTTTTCTTTATTTTTTCCTCTTTTTATTCTTTTTTAAGCGGCCCCCCCTGGCTACGGGGCTGGTGCTAGCCATATTACATCTTATTATGCCGTGGCCACAGAAAGGTTTAATTTTTCCCTTTGGACCCAAAAGCATTTTTGCTTTATCATAATCATTATGCTAGCCATACTACAATATCGTATGTCTTATTATGCCGTTTCCACAGAAATGTTATAATTTTTCCTTGATGGCCCCAAGGCACTTAAGGCTATGGGAACCAAACTTACTTTACTATATTATATGAAGAGTTAGAGCCATAGTGCCCAAAAGTTTGGCAGAGTAGAGCAACCCACAAAGTAGGTTAGGCTAGCCTATTATTATATAAACTAATATAGATTAAATGTAAATGTCATTAATGCAAATGAAAGCACAGGCTGGATCAAACAGCTTTGCAGGAGGACTTGGCCTACTGGTTATAGTTCACTCTTGTCTGACCTAAATTCATTAGATCATGACTCATATATTTATAACAAGTAGCTTTTATGACATATGCCATATGTATGGGTGTTGTTGTTAGTGAATAAATTCACCAGTGAGAAAATTATTTTGGTCTAATTATTATTCCTAAATTAATATTAATATTCTAGATTGTTTCAGTTCATTCAGTCAGGCTTGTTTCAAGTATTTTTATTGTACTTCCAGATTAAAATAAAATACCTCTATAAAAACCTCTAAAGCAATGAATTATTATGGTTTCCTTCTTGTTTCACTGTCTTAGCAGAGTGTGTAGTAGTCATGGAGGCACAACTATATAAAAATTCTTAGGTGACTAGCATAACACCTACTCTTCCCCAACTAATGTCAGGTATAGATTTAAAACTAAGTGGACATAGGAGCTTGCACTAGGACTGGACCTAAACCACTCCTGAGTTTGTTAGCTAAAATTAAACCGAGGACTGTTGAGCACCTACATTGCATGACCTGTTATTGATCCCTTAAAGGATGAGATGTTTATCTTTTAGATCCTATATAAGGACAGTTTTGTTTTGTCGATTTTTCATCCTCACCCAGTGGATAGTGCAATGGAGGCACCATAGAGAAAAAGGTAGGTGACTGGACATGCAATGACTTGAACCCACTGGACAACTTACTCAACCTATTTATTTTTTATAGGATGTCAAGGTTATGTAATATCAGCAAAATTTTGGTCCTTCATGCTAATCTGACTGCCACAAAGCGCTTGGAATTAAGTTTGCATATGAGATATGTTATGAATGGAAGTGGGAGTGAGATCAGTGATCATTACTGATAGAACTGAATAGTTTCATGTCTGTTAGATATTAAGTAGAATGAATATGAAGGAATTTAACAGTTGACTAGTTGAGTATTGTTTAAAAAGTGTGTATTTATAGCATTAAAAGGAGTTTTTTTGGCACATTGCGTTAGTGCAGTTTCTTTTATCAATGGGCTTAATTTTTTCATCACATCAGTTATTTATTTTTAATGTTAATATTATATTATCATATAATCATGATGTATCATATGTATAACAATATAAATTATCTGTGACTGTGATACTTTCTTCTTCTCACCTCTGGGCCTTACTTTTAAAATGTATTCATGATTTGCTGATGTTCAGTATTTGCTTCTTCATTACACTGCAAAGATATGACTATTTAGTGCAGTAATACATATCAGTATGAAACACCTACCCAAAATCTTAAAAAGAAGCTCTCCTATTAACCTTACAAAGGTATACAAGGTGTTGTTGTATTTTCCAGATTCACATTTTAAACCAGTGAAATTGGTTTCAATTCTTTAATGAGACTTTCCTTATGGCATGGACAGGATTGCTAATCTGTTAGCAAAACCCTACCTTTCAAATTAGGACTATACTAAGGTAGGAAGAGGTTAATGTGCCTCTTTCCTGCATCAAAAGTTCTATCTTAATATCGTATTTGTGTGCTTTTTAAAAAAGTATTGCTAAAAAACATTGTATTTGTTTTACATTGAATGTGTTGTATTATATTTAATTATTGTTTAGCAATATATTTAGACTGCCTAATTTATGTATTTCCAGCATGATCAGTATTCCTGTTCTTCTCAATTTGTTTAATAAATTGATGTTTTGTTTGTGGATTAATTAAAATAATTTTGTATAAACTACAATTTGATCTTAATTTATATTTCAGACCTGCTTGCTTTAATATGATCAAAAAGAAATCCACCCAAAACGTTCCATATTTTATGTTTTTAATATTTGTTTTTGTGTAAGTATCACACATTAACATTTCTTTCAAATATGATTAAATGAGTGCTGAAATAAAATTCTTATTACTGATAGTGAAATTTAATCAATTGAACTTTTGAATAGTTAGGTTAGCTTTCACTGTCTTCAAATGTTCAAATGATAGGTAATTAATAATTATAATATTTTACTTTTTTATTACACTGACATAACATTAAAAATATATATTAAATACAAATACAGTGCTATTGCTACAGAATGTTAGTATAATTGAATAATTTTTATTTATCTCAAATAAAAACTACTAAATTGAACCATAGCATTAATGAATGTTATTTTTAGAATGAAATATTCATTATTATTATTCATATTCATTGTTGTGAACCTTGAATTGCATGTGTATATTGTAAAGAGCCAGTATGTAATATTTATTCTTCAAACATTTTTTTTTTTTTTTTTTATTGTGCTGTTTGCAAATGATTGGCCTTAATTCTAAAGACAGTAGTATTTATGCTATATATTTTACTCAAATAGTAATAGTATTAGTCATGTATGCTATTTGGCAGATAATAACATTCTTAATATATAAAAATGAAATCCACATTTTATGTATGTATGCATGTTTGATTGTCCAGCATTAAAATCCACATTGTTTAACCAGAAATATAAAACTTGGCATGAAGTATAAATGAATACAAGTATACAAGAGATAACAATCTCTTTATAAAAAGTTATCTAACTTGGTTACAAAATGTGTCATTCACAATGATATTAGTATTAGATTGACCTGTTTCTATTGAGGCTTCAAATGTGTAATATAATACATATTCTTTATTAGACACAACTTTGTTGAAATATAACCATCAACATGAATGTTCTTGTGCTAAAAATAGCAGTCCTAATGAAAAATGACACATTCACTTAGGGAGGTGGTTGGGGGGGAGAGCACCAACATTAGTTTGGGCTTAAGGCATCAAGGTGACTTTTGCTATTTCCGCAGGGTGTAAAACCTGTGAAAGGAGCAGGTCATCAAAAATCATTCACATGCTGCTTTTATTTAATTTTTCAATTCCCCCCAACCTTTTGCTATATTCATAAAGTCTAAAAATTTTTTAAAAATGTAAATCTTTATATTATGTTATTGTTAATCTTTATAACAAGTATTATCTCTTCTTCAACAATACCAGTATTTTTAGTAAATAATAGCCGATAAATAATAGTTTATTCTATTAATATATCATTGGTTTTTACAGTTTAGCAACAAATGTGCACATTTGTAGTTTAAAGTAGAGTAGAAGTTATTGTTCAGATGCAGGATATTTGTCTTGTTTACAGTGGTCTTTTGGGACTGCAGTATGCTACACTGATACAAAATAAAATATTGGCTTTTATCAATCTTATATCCATTGTAGTTTGGGGAGTTTATGCTGGTGTATATCTCTTTGTAACGACATCCAAGGTATTTAAGCTTTAGAAAAAAATAAGTTTCATTAAGATTCGCATTATTTCTACATTTTAAAATTTAAATTAAGTAAAAAGTTAGTTAAATTCTTTGAAAGAAGTGTATCTCATTTATAATAAGTCATGTAGTTCTTAAGTCTGTGCCTTCAGCCTTCATGAAATCCTCTGATCACTTTCATGTGCCAGCCACTGCTTGAAAACAAAAGTGAAAGCTGCACTTTTTTTTTAGCAAATTTTAAGCTAAAAGCTCTCCAGGGTACACAACAAAATTAGGGAACCTCTTATTTAGTACATTAGGATACCAGTACTTGCTACAGTTTTTTATAATCAGTTTATGCTTATGAGTATCTTGAATAATTTGGATTCTTGTAATTTACTTGCAGAAAAGAGCTTTGAAACAATTGATGGTGGTTGTTGCATTGTATTCATCCCACTTCTTATATTTGCTGTTCTTGCCACAATCTGATGTGACTGAAACTTTGGGAACCTTAATGTTGATATGGTGCATAATATTAAATGTTTTACCAGCTATTGACTTTGTGAGTTTCCACACACATTATGGAATAAAATTGCGGTCACACATCAGATATGGGATGGCAATTACACAGCACGGATCCCAAATCTGGCATGCTAGAAAATTTTCAAAGCCCCCTAGAGAATTTAAAATAGCAAAAATAAATTGTATAAATATAAGGTATAAAAATAAAGGCACTGGCAGTGCCAAAAAAAATTAATTCCATTTTGCTTTAGTTTTGACACTTTGATAAAGTCATATTTGCCATCCCTATATTAGACTTAAAAGTGTTGAGAAATTTGTAGCTTAATATTTCTTTTAGTAAATAATTTAGTTTTTAGCTGTTTAACTCTGCACTAGAAGCATTTTTTTTATTCATAGGTAACAATATTTAGAGAAAAATCTACAAATTGCTGTGATGTATCCATTTTGTTTGGAGGAACACTGTGTGCTATGGTCTGGTGTTTTTACGGTTACTTGGTAAAAGATATAAACATTTATGTAAGTATTTGATAATTATATTTGATTAAAGTATTTATATTTCTGACTTTTGTATTTTTTTTTCTAAATTATTAAGAAAGCTGGAATTAGATGCTGGAATATTTTAAACCTGTGCCAAAAATACAACTTACTCAATTTTTTTTTAAGTAAATAAACTCATTATTGTTAACTGCTCTGAACTAATTTTTGACAGTAGGAATATTAAAAAATAACAGCAAAAGCCATTAAATATGGGAAACTGCATAAAAATTATTTTATTCTGATTAAAGTATTTTTGTAATGTCTTTATATTTTCAGTTTCCCAGCATTCCAGGTTTGTTTATCTGCACTTTTAAGTTTGTCCTAATGGCTTACTATGGCAAATCTCCCAAAAAGGTGGACTGAAACTAAAAAGATAGTGGAGAATCAGTAATTAGTGTTTGTATTTATGTTCAAACAAGTCATAATATTGAGATTTTAAAACTTTGCAATATTCATATACCTCAGTATCATATGTAATATATATTTAATTAATTTTATTAAAGGACTTATTTAAAGTCATAATTTACATAAATAAGCTTGTACAACAGTGTGTAAAAAAACCTAAAGTATCTTACAAATTCTACATCTGTTTCCCTGTAATGACATTCAGATGGAAAGCTCCACACCATTCTGGTTTTTTTTTGCTTGCAATTTCCACAAGGGTATTTTTTCATAAGGGTAAACAAAACAAAAAAATATTACAAATTAACAATGCAAAAGACATAGATATGAACTGCATAGAATATTAAGCTGGAATTCTTTTATGAATTTCAACATGGAATTAACTTATCTTTGTCTACCTATAAATATCATATTTATATTATTCATTATAATGCTAGACTGAATCTTAGCTAATTAAAATAAAAAGAAATAATTGATATGTAATAATTAAGTAATGCATGTATATTTATTATTATTATAAATGTATAAAGTAATTCATATTTTTTTGGTTGAAAACATAAACTGTTTAGATTTTAATTATCAGGCTATTATCCAAATCCCTACATTTAAGGATTGTGGGAAACTTTATTATTTTTTTAGACTCAGTTACTCATCATAGGCTAAAAGAAACAAAATTAGAAATAGTCTTATTATTATTAGCTGACATCTTCTTTGTATATTTTAGTTTCGCTTCTGTGTGAATATATGAGTTTTGCATTAATAAAACTTTACGCTGAATTTTCTATGGGGAAATTTATCAGTTAGTTGGGGTGTACTATAGAATTTCCTCAATGAAAGTTAGTGGCTGGTAAAATAACGTTCACATTTTTTTTGATACCTTTGACATAATTTTAATGTCTGCTATAAAAAGTATGAAAATGTCAAGTGATATTTTGGTGTGACTTGAGTTGTCTAACTCACTGGACTTTTTAAAAATTTTTACTATGTAGTTTTTAATATCAGTTGATTTTAAATAGAGATGTTTTCATATTTATTGCATATTATTTATTTACTTAGAACTTTCTATACTGGACACATTTATGCTTTGTTGTATTTTTAAACTTATATTTTTTCAAAAGCATTTGTGATATTCTTATAATTCATCACATTTCTTAACATGTATATTTTTATATCATCTTTATTTCCAGAACATATCAGATTTTGTTTAAACTTGTGTTAAACTTGGGTTAAGGGGTAATTTGATTTATGAACGTTTTGTAAGGTGAGTTAATTTTTAAAAATCAATTCTAACTGGACATACGAGCAAGGCTTTGCAATACTAGTCACACTATTTTCTGCCTAGCTTTATGTGATCATTTCTTAGCTGATGGTTTCAGTGTGCTTATAATTGTATGGTCATCATCTGTGTGAGGGTATTTTTTTTTTTACTAGTGTTGAAACTGTTGTGACTATGTCATAACTTTATGACTGCAAAAAAACAAATATTCATTTGAATAAGGCATAACATGTGAGTATGCTCTATCCTATTTCTGGGTAATCCTTGCAAAGAATGCAAAAACAAGTGACACTGGATGGTTCTTTACACTAAAAGAATGAGTTATCTCTTAGATACTAAACACAACTAATGGTTCAGTTTTGTAGTGCCCTTCTTTTATCCTCCCCCCCCCACCCCAGCCAATAGCTTTGTGGTGGTGGGGGGGAGCACTATACAACCATCATCCCATTAGTGGTTTTTAGTATCTAAAATCTCATCTTGTTAGGAACTTTTTTTCAAAGTAAAAAAAGTCACAAAGAAAAAGATTACCATGAGCAAACATATAGAGCAGCGATTCTGTTTGTAACATATAGAGAACACATTGAGTAAATTAAATCTTATCACTTCATAAAAATGTATTCATTATTATAGATAGTAATTTTAGTTTCCTGAAACCTGTCACCAGTTTCCATAGTTTCTTAAGTAGAAATCTGCTTTGATTGTTTTTGGATTATGAACACCTCCACTGGAACAAATTATACTTGTTTGTATCTATATACATGTATTACATATACTTTAAGGGTTTTTTTTTTGTAGGGTAAATGATTCAGAGAAATGTTGCTTAAAATCCAACATAATGTATAAAAAAAGTCAAGACATTAAATAAAGATAATCTAATAAATTACATTTAAATATTTAAAAAAATATATGTATATAGGCCTGAGTTTAATTCCTTTTATTTAAAAATATTGCACTCAGAATTATGACACGTTTAAGGAATTATTTATTTGAATGCCTCTTTTTAAGTTTGGTAAGCTCATTCATGAAAAATTAAATTTGCAAAACTATGTTCTGATAGACTTGTCAGAAATAACAATAAAGGAAAATATTTAACATAGTTTCGGGAAAGTCTTTGAGTAAGATGTTTATTTTTTTCAACAAGCGATCAAAAAAGTTGTCAACATAATTTTTTAGCATGCATTCATTTTTTTAAATAGTACCAATTAATAATAGTTGTGATGGCATTATTTGATAACTTCTTTTTTTTTTATTAAATTCCATTTTATTAAATCTAAGTCTAATAATGCAATCACAGTGTCTTGTGAAATGAGCATTATTGTAACATGTATATTTTGCAGTTACAGGTGAGTTATTTTATTGAATGTATTACTTACTACTCAAGATATCTTTAAAAGAAATGAAATAAAACAGTTTTTGCTGTAAGTTAATTACGGCTTAACTTACATTGCCCGTGTTTTTCTTTGGATTTTCTGTTTGCAATGTTATTATTAACACAATTATAAGTTTACGTTTATGACTTCAGATAATTATTATTTTCATGTCATCCTGCTAAAAAAAAACCCACAAAACAAGTTTAAATAAAGGTTACAACAAAATTTTAGATAAATTAGTACATGATTTGATAATCAATATATCAAATAGGTAAGGTGGGTATATAACCCTTCTGTTGAGCCTAGGTTTTTTACTTGGCCTTTGTAGTGAAAGATCTGAGCCTTGATGAGGCCTGTCACTATCATTGTTGAGAAATAATTTTAACTAGAAGGTGTGCCCATGTGTAGAACAATAAGTGCCTGGACACCATGTATCCATGTTAATATTGTTGGTGGTATTTATCCAGTGAAAAATATATAAGACTAAGCTCTAATTTGATAAATGTAAGACAAAGTTAACAGATGTTTCATTTGTATATCCTAAAATCTATAATAGATTATTTATCTATCAATCTATCTAGACTGAAATTCCTATTTAATGCAGTAACATACATGCACTTAATTAATGATAAGAACTTTCTTTACAATTCAAGAGAACTATACATTTATTTGTTAACAAATAAATACCTATTTAAGTTAAGTACACATAGACAAGTGACTTCACTACTTTTACTTGCCAAATATGAATACAAGTACCAGGTATACAACAGCCATCTTATATACCAGTTAATTTGTTCAGTACAACTTAATTAATCAAGTGTACTGATGTTTTTTTTTTAAATCTTTTTTGAAGAACAGTACCAAACAAATGCATTTTTTTATATTTCTGACCAGGAAATGGTGTCATGTTAATCTTGGTTTCATACTTACCTGAGTTTTTTTTCTGTTTATAATCAAGTAAAAGATTTGTTTTTTTTTTTAATCTATGGCAGAAATTAGTACAAAAAAAGTTCTGTATGATATTAGCTTATTGTTGTTAAATATCAATGATTTATAGCATTACAAAATAAATAATCACATACACATAAGCTGAGCTAAGACAAAAAAATATTTTTAATCAAATCAAGCCAATGTTTCTGTTGTTTGTGTTTTTACTGACATCAGTAACCCATAAGAAAAAAAACCAATCATAGAACACAGACACGATTTTAAATAATGAAACATGAGATACATGCATATGTAGACACAGTCAGTATAACCTACACTTATTAGAAAAGAAACTATGCCTAAGGAAGTGGAAACGTCTTTACAAGACAACATTTAAACCATGCAAACATTCTTTGATAAAAATGAAATGAGCTTTGCCTTTTGGGAATAAAAACTGCACAAACATTTTATCAATGGATTTTTTTCACATGGATTAATTTGCTCAGTGATTACAGTTGATGATTAAATTCAATAATTTAAAAGTAGTACATATTTATAAAGCTCAATGAATACTAAAGCAAAACCCCTTGAAATAAATATAACCATAATATATTACTAAATATAGTGAAACTTTCTTGAAAGAGCAAATATATGTTAGCTCAGCTATACATCAACCATGAAAAAAAACTAAAATATGGTCCCATAAGATATACACTCACCATTTTTACAATACTGCAAACTTCTCAATCATTCAAACAAAGAAAAAAATGTCTCTTTGGCAGAGTTATTAGGACAAATTAATCACAAATATGCTGAAAAATGTATCAAGAGTACTCAATATTATAATGTTTTTTTTCCCTTCAAAAATATATCCTTCATTTACTACATAAAGTTAAATATAATGTGTACAAAATATACTTTATATCCAGTGCTCCAAAAAAAAAAAAAAAGATGAAGTTTAAAATGTTGAATTAACATAAAGATTTTTTTTTATTGTATTTTCTGGTGAAAGTGACTGATTAGGCAGTAAAATGACAGATGAAATATACAATTAAAAAAAAATGCAATACACAACTCTATAGACTTGTATTTCAACAAGTATTTATCAAAACAATCATACATAAAATATCACTATCTGATCAACAAAAAACAAGATAACTCAGAATTGCACATATAATGTACTACACAGCAAAGCACACAAAAAAAAATTCCTTGAGAATTTACAAAACAAAATGAAACTGCATTATTATCTCAGGAGAAAATATCAGTAAGTTTAAGACAAAGAGTTTACATCAATTTATTTAACAGCACTGAACAAGATTGCCCCTATTTTTTTTTCAATAAGATCTAAAACAGATACTTTTTATGACCCATAACATAATTATAAATGAATTACACAAAGGATATTTTGTGTTCTTCAATTTTAAGTCCAATCATAAACAACAGGCAGATAAATGTTAAAAACTAAACTATGTAATTAATAGCAATTTTCAACATAAATACATTCTAGAGGATTAGACTTTCTTATATCTAAAAAATGTGAAACTTATTAAGCCAGTAATTTTAGTGGAATGTGTTGTCCATTCAGCTCATAAATAAACAAAATATAGTTTTGTGGAGGACTGAATTTTCTTATATAAAACTTGATTATGATCTGCATTAAAATTTCATTTAATCATTTAAAAAAAAAGTGTAAAGCAAGCATATTATTCTGCCAAAATATTTTGAGTTCCACTTCAAAACAGGTTTTAAAAATGTAAAAACAAAGGATTAGATAATCAAAAGATATTTTTTGAATAACTGTACACTTTATATTAATAATATTATAGATACAAAAAAAAATGTGATATATTTATAAAAAAAAAAAAAAGTGACAGATGAGATGGGATAATGTAAATCATTCATTTGAAGTAATTATAAAAATTAAAATTAGGGAAAACAAACTTTGAATATAAAAAAAAATGACAGCAATAAATATCCTCAGTTTAAATACATAGATGTGGTAATCAGTTTTTTACACATCACAAAAATATTGAAGAAAAAAATCACTATAGCTGTATAGCAAAGATTTTTGTGAAAGATGTTAACAAAAAAAGATTTAGAAGCATTTTTCTAAGACATCTATGTTTATATTTATCACTTGATAACATTTTGTGTGTGTGGGGGGGGGGGGGGGGAGAGAATCTGTCTTAAATACTACAAATGTAAATTTTCAGCTAATAAATAATGGAAATTTACTTCTGAAATACGATATAATAAATATGAATTTAATTCAAGAAACAATGTCCTCAGTATTTTAAAGATTAATATTAACTGCAACATTTTATATCACATTATCAATTAGTAGAATTTATAAAAGTAAAAATATCTAGGATGTAAAATACTGCAGAGTAAAATGAAATCATATTAAGGGAGTAGACTCAAAAAATCCACTTTGACACAAGTGTTATAGCTACTAATAGTTTTTTACTGTTCAGATTACAACAAAAAAGTAATATCTGAAATGATTTGAAAATGCTTTACAGCATGGGTGTCCAACCTTTTAATGTCTCTGTTTGAAACATGTTGCTTTTATACTGGTCCTGGGGTGTAAGTGGCTGGTGGGTTAGACACCCTGCTTAATAACATTCATTTTAAACTGTATTTAATTACAATTAGAACTCAAATTAAAGTTATTATTTTTATTTCTTTTGGAATACAAACACACTAAAACTTATTACCATTCAACCTAAATGCTTCAAAACACCGTTGATATAACTAATAACGATTTTCACTGCCATAGCCTGATACAGCACTCCTTGCTGCTCCTGCTGCTGCATCTGCAGCTGCTCCTCTAACAGCTTCATTTCTCATAACTCCAGTAGCAAATTCAGCCTGAGCTTTCTGGAAACTTGCCCCAGTGTTCCTGTAGATGCGGTGCACCTGACAAAAGGCATGTATAATAGCAGTTAGCAATAGTGATTTGTATTAAATCTTTAAAAAAAACGGGATTATAATAAATTTACAAATTTAAATGGAACTAACATACATAAATAAAAATTTATTAAATATGTGTTTATATTATAAAATGATAAAATTCATGTTACCAGAAATCATTAAAAAATTTCAATAATAAATATTTTACACTTCTGATCACCACAATGAAGATAATAAAACATGTAATTATGAATAATTACACTTTTAAACATATTTGATTATAAATCAAATAATCGATTGCTAAAAATTGTCAACCTAAAACTTTTAATACAAACCATTAAAATTTCAAGAGCTTTAGACAAGAGTAATGTGCATGGACTCATTTTGTTAACAGGCATAAATAAAAATGATACCCTCAGAATAAAAAAAAATACCAAAAATCCAGAAGACACCTTTTAAAAATGGTAAATTTATATGAAGCTCATGTCTACACTGTGAAGTGCACAGAAGTGAAATGTGTATGTTATAACAAAATACAAATATTAAATCTATAAAAACCAACTAAGGTGTAATTAAATATCTTTTTATGTCTCTCTTTTTATGATAGCTTAAAAAAAAATCCAAAACAATATATATTAAAAGATTTACAACAGAAATACAAGTTTCTAATAAATAAAAATAGTTTGGTGGAAGTATAATTGAATTCAACATTGTAAACGGATATGCCATGCACTGCTGTTGGATTCAAACATGTATCATTTGCATGGTTTTATTTTTCTGCTATTATAAAATTAATCTTAATGAGTTTTATCTTTGGAATTCCCTTTTCTGCTAAAAAGTTTGATAGCATAATAACAGTACACACTAATGAAGTACTATGATATCAGAGTACGTGGCTATGAGAAGGATATAATTTAATAGTGGGCTTTTAATGGTAAGGATGAGATAAGAAGTGGAGTATTCGTAGAACATAAGACCTGTCCAGCTCTTATGTTATTTATCCTGCCTGCCCTACCACCTTCTTAGGATAAATATTCATTCTGGCTGAATTGAAAAAATCTACCCTACCTTGATGAGTAATGCAAGGGATACTGCAGCCTCCAAAGTAAATAAGAATGCTATAACAAGCATAAATCCTCCTGCCCCACTACTTTTTCCAAGAGCTTGCAGTCCATTAATCCAACCACTATTCATACAAATAATGACAATAAAAATACTGAAAATGTTTTTAAAAATACTATTCCACGAAATTTTGCTAACTTTAGTTGTGTCTTTCATGTTGCACTAATAATTACCACAACAATTTGTAAAATTAGAATGTATTTTTATAATTTTTTTTTCAATTTTTGTTGCATATTGAAAGACACATAACTGGTGGGCAGATAATAGAACATGCAGTGTAGTTTATCAGTGAAAAATGCTATGCATATTGACACAGTTTATATATTTTTTATCATGTAAATTTGAATTAAAATAAAAATGTACATGTATTAACTTTTTTAATATGCACTGAGATTCCACTGATACCATCACATCAATCACCAAGCTAAGTGTTTATAAAGGTGTTTTGCACTGCTTAAGTTAATAAACAATACAATGAAAAGCAAGGAAATCACATTTATAGATTAAAACATAGAGCATGCAAATCAAAATTTGTCTTTTAATCCATTTTTGACAATAATGCTTGTTTACTTGTGCCATCAGGCAGCCAATTTATAGTAAACTATTGATGACAAAGATAAATAATATTTACACATGAACGGAGGTGGAAGTGAATTAAGATCAATCTACAAAGCACATGACAAATCAAAAGCTCCCACAAAGGATTGTATTCTAATACAATTACTCCCACAAAGGACAGTGTTCTATAACAACTAAAAGCATGCAAAGTTGTGACTCATTCTGTGATCAAAGGTACCTTAATGAGAATAGCAAAAGAGACCACTGCCAGAATGCCAAAGAATATGCCAACAAATATCATGATCAGTCCAACAGCAACATTAGTATTTAGTGCAGTCAGACCTGAGATGATACCACTGGAGAAAGTATAGGCATAGATTGAAAGGAGTTTTTATCACCATATGTTATGGTATTTAAGATTTTAGTTGTGAAAGTTTGAAAACAACTATTTGAGAATGGGTTATTAAAATTGTTTATACATGTACATTGTTTTTTTATACAAATGGTTACATGAGAATGATTAGTCATGTCAATATCCACAAAAAATCAGTGAACGAATATTCTCTTATAATATAAATTATGCATTTAATAATTATTGCATAAAATAGATTTCAAATACTGAACTGAAAAAAGCGTCAATTTGTTTAAAGCTAATATACTTCAAAAAGTTTGGTTGGCTCTTGTTAGAGATATAGTTGGCTGGGAGATGTATGGTACATCGATAATGCTGCATATATGTGCAAAATTTATATGTGGGCCTTCATTTGGCTTCAAGGCCAAAAGGCATTACAGAGGTGACTACAATGAAAGAAATATGATATTTTATTAATATGTTCTCTACATTTTAGTGAAACGGATGATGCAATAAATTTAGTGACTGTATATTTTTGTTATTCAGCAATTAGGTTAGGTGTGCTGTTGCATTATTAATCACCAATAATTGTACAAGTATATTCGGAGATAATTAAGGCAGCTTTAGAAATTTAGAATAAGGTCCAGTTAAAATTTTGGCTAGTTTTACCATACATTAGAAGGGGTTGGATGGTCATACGGTACAGCGCTCAACTGCCTACCGAATGGTCTCTGGTTCAATCTCTAGTGAGGACCAATGGATATTTCAGGTCATGGGGAAAGTTCGCACAATATTTCCTGTGGTGCCTCCAAGGCCAGCAGCTATGGTGGGATGAAATAAGGGCTCAAAAAAAAACCATCTCATTAGTGGATTATAGGATCTAAGAAATTTCATCTCACCCTTAAAGGTACTTCAAACACACACACATTGGAGATGGTTAACTGTGTCAGAATCGTTCTAAGAATAATCATCATCCCATCATTAATAGTACTGCTCTTCAGTGCTGAGTTTCACCTTTGAAATTCGGGTAATAATACATTATTTCAATTGTGTAAATTGTTACCAGCTGTCAAACATTACAGCAATAACTGCTGCATGCGATTCTTATTTTGAGTTTTGTGCAATCTTATTGAGTTGGTTTCTGTTTTTTTTTTAATTAATTTATTTTAAATAAATCTGACTTTTGTGAGTATTCTTCCTGAGGAGTTTATTCTTTTGACTTGACATGACTAATTTCCTTGAAATCCTTGCGGAGCAAAGGGCTTCTGTAATCACTTTCCAGCACACTCTGTTTTGGGAAGCTTTTTTCAGCTCCCCTCATGTTTGGTTGCAACTGTTCATCTCCTGTCCGCATGACCTTCTCCAAGTGGTCTTTGAGCAGCCAAACTTTCTTTGGCGGCTTCCACTTTAAAGCCATTTTAACAATGTTTTCTGGAGGCTTCCTGAGTGGCCAATCCATTTCATCATTTCCTTCTGGATATTTGCATGTCTATGAGGTCTTGGTTTGCCAGCTGCCAGAGATCTTTGTTCCTGACTTTATCTAGACCCCTTATCTTTAGGATATTCCTGAGGCAAACGTTTAAGAAAATCTGTCATGTGTGGGTGACTTTCTATGTTTCTGCACCAATTAATAAGACGGTTTTGACGTTGCTCCAGGGAGACACAAGCATGACTTGCCTTGCATATTCTGGCTTTGACATCTTCTTCTGATCCACCTGTGGCAGAAACAATGCTACCGAGGTAGGTAAGGTGGTCTACTTCTCTCATCTGCTCATCATCAAGGGTGATATGTATTATTAGGTCAAGGCTTCAACATTATTATTTACAGGATGACGTTTCAGTTAGGCTATTTTAAATTTGCAGCAGGTTTTTAAAACATTTTTTTTTTACAAGTGAGAGTTAATTAATATTTTGCTGTGGTGAAGAAAATCTTATGGCAGTAATCAGGCATGAAATAAAAAATGGCAGATCATTGATTCAAGTCTCAAGAAAGTGCTAGTGCAAAATGGAAATTGACTGCCTTCCATTGCAATCAAACATACAGCAAACTTGAAAGAAACCAAACAAACCGGAAGGAATTATTAGACTACTTAAACCACAGATGAGACTTCAGGTATAATGGCAGAAAGCTCATAAAGATAAAAAAAAAAACAAACCAAAGAAAGCGTCTTTGATGTGCTTGAAATGCTAGACCTCGTAAAGAAATTAATATTCTTCTGAATAGAAAAGAGTGCGACGGATGGCCCAGTGGTGTAGATACTCTACTGTCAACCTGAGAGTCCTGGGTTCAATCATCAGTGAGAACCATGGGAATTTTTTCAGGTGAAATTTGTTTTCAAAGTCGTCCCACAAGTCCACCCAGCTTTAAATGGGTACCTGACTTAAGTTGGGAAAGTAAAGGCGGCTGGGCGTTGTGCTAACCACACAATCCCTTCATATATTGAGTTTATAGAAACAGATGAATTCTATACCTCATCTACCCCAACGGTCCTTTAGGGCTAAGGGAACTTTACTTTTTTCAATAGAAAAGAGAATCCTGGAATGACTTACTGGTAGCAAAAAATCTTTATCAAAGCATGGTAAATTCTGAGTACAAAGAAAATACTCTAGCATTACACCAATGTAAGATGAAAAAGTTTCTCATAGTTATTTCCTAAATTCTAATCTAGATTACTTTCCAAACTATTGTAGAGCTATGAGTAAAAACATGGAGAACTTTTCCATGAAGACACTGCATTAGTAAAATAATTCAGGGCTGTTGGATGGGATACAATATTGGTTGAATAGCATTCAAATATAGTCAAGGGATATTAAGGAAACTTTCAATATGCCATTGCACAATGAGACATAATTTGTAAAAAGCTTATAAACCTCAAAAAGCTTTCATCAGCTCTCTATCAAGCCATTATCTATAATAATGAAACAAGAGCCAACCTTGCTTTGTGGATTTTAAATTTTCGTTCAGCATCAAAAAGAAATATAATACATCATTTTCATTTAATATACCGGAATATGACATTTATACAAAATAATGTCCTATTTAATTGATAGGAAATATTTATCAAGTAATAAGTGTCAATATTATTTACTTGGATAGACACAATTTCTAAAATAAACATTAGAATTAGACTATCTGTTTCATTAATAATCCATTGCAGCTTTACATTCAACTTCTCATCAATCATCTACATCCTTCTAATCACTATTACAACTTTTTTTTATTAATTTTTATCATAAATGTGCTTTTTGGCACTGCTATAAAAAACTAACAACACCCTATATATATGTATATTTCATTTCAGTGCTTTTAAGAGATTGAATGTAAAATATGATGAGTCAGTAAGTGGCTATTTATTTTATTAAATATTTTACTAATTGCTGCATTATCTAACTATATAAAAATTTAAATACCATAGCTAAACCTAGGCTACTTTTTAAATTTAAACGCAATTATATAAGAAAAATACTTACACTGTAAAATTGGTTATTCCCAAGCACTGGACTACATACACACAGAATTGAAAGAAAAATATGAAGAAAAATACAAAAAAGTTAAAAGAACTGTCACTCCTGAAACAAAAAAAGAATAAGGAGAAGGTTAATTAAGGACAAGATGTGATAAACAATCTGGTTTGAATCCATGGTACCTAGTTTTATAACTACACATATAAACTCTTACAAAGTCAAAATTTAAAATAAATGAAAAATTAATTCCTTTATAAAACATTACCTAAATGCTTTGTACAGGGGTCTGTACCAACAGATAAATGAGCAGGGAGTAAACAAAACAAGCCAAAGGATAGACAAGCCAAAGGTTGCACCAGTAGTTGAATCGACAATAAAATATGCCAAGCTTCCCAAAAGATTCAGGAAGAGAACTAAAACATGAACTGTAAGAAAAAAATCATTAATAAATCATTTTAACTATTATAAAATAGTTAAGACTAAAAAAAAAAGTAAAGAAATTCAATACAAAATTAACTTACTTCCCCAAAGGTAATAGGTAATTTTTACTATTCTTTGAAATTCCAATGGTATATCAACATTAAAATCTTGATAAAAACATGGACCTATTGGAAAAAACTTTGGAAGTGGAGGCCAGTTGTTTTCCCGTTCTGAAAAAATATATTTCATAAACAATGAAAAAGAGAAAAACATAGCATAGTTGTTGAGCTTTAAAATGTATTCATTAGGTTTGTATCTAAACATCCTAATGTTGTTCTTTATCTTTTATAAATAACAGTTTTAACTATTTAATAAGAAATGTTTTTTTTTAAATATTTGTAAATGTTGTTAAATGTTTTGTATGTTCAGTGTAAGAAACTTAATTTTTTAGCTCTTTTTTTCTATTGTACATACATTAATAATGGACTTAAGGGATGTATGTTCAGATATGTTATGAAGGAAAGTTAAAACTCTTATGATGAAAAATCTTTTTTGAAGGGATGATCATCTTGTTTAATTTACAGAGAACAGAATAAAGATCGATGGTACCTAGTATAGTTTTATTTTAGGGGCTTTTAACAGTTACATTAAAAAAATGATCCAAATTATTCATATTTTTTTTCTATATAATTTAAAAGTTTTTATTAATTAATTATCTATAATTACAAACATCATAAATTCTTTTTGTGCTCTTTGACCTTGAACTTCAAGCATAAACAAAAAAAAATGCAAACTGCTGTCTGCTTCAATTAGTAATATTTATGCTTCAGCAAACATAAAAACTCATATAATGATTTTATTAAAATATAAATCAGCCATCTAACTACAAAAAATGTAATTCATTTATAGCTGGGTAAAAAGTTGTATTTATAAAACTGATAAAATATAATGTTAGTCTGCATCGAATACTCTATTTCATTCTGTTTTAATCATACTCTAACATAATCAATCATTCATTATTTCTGCTTTCGCAGAGTTTTAGAGCATTAAATTTAGAACAGTAAAAAAGTTAAGTTCCCTTAATCCCCTAAGGGCTCATTGGGGCAGATGAAGTGTAGAATTCAACTGTTTCAGTAAACTTGGCATATAAAGGGATTGTGTGGTTAGCACAATGCCCAGCCGCCTTTACTCCCCCAACTTAAAGTTAGTTACCCATTTAAAGCTGGGTGGACTTGGGGGACTTACACCAGGACATGAAAAAATCCTAAGGTTCTCACTGAGGTTCTCACCCAAGACTATCCGGTCAACAGTCGAGAGCTCTACACCGCACGACCACCCGGCCCCAAATTTAGAACAGGGTGAGGGGTAATTTGATTCATAAATAAATCAATAAAAAATAAACTGTGTACTTTTTTTAAGTTTTGTGAAAGTGATATCAGGAGATAATTATTAATAATTTTAGTTTTTAGAGGAATTGTGACATTTTTTCAAAGATTTTTTTTGCAGGGTTCCCATCTATTATAAAATATATAAATAAATATGTTTTTGGAACACACACGTTTTCCAATTTCTGCTTAAAAATTAGCAACAGACATCTTGTGCAAGCAGAAAAGTAAAGAAATAATTATTACATTGAGGTAAACATATAGGTTACAAATACATGTTTTACATACATGTTCTGCAATAAGAATGTGACTTTCAATCTAGATTTACCATTATTAAGTAATTAATAAATTAAGAATTATATTTTTATTCTTATTTCATATTTATTTGTAGTTAACACACATTCTGTTGCTCTTCAGCTGTTAGTGGTGATTATTATTTCTCATGTAAAACTGCTGAGCTGTTATAAAAATATCATCATTAAGTTTACAAAAGATGTTTATAAAAACTTAGATCCAAAAAAAATTTAGAAATGAGAATTACAAGATAATTTAATTAATTCTTAAGATGTTTGTGGTGATTATTATTACTTTTCAAGTAAGATTGCTTAGCTGTTAAAAAGTACCGCCTAAGTTACAAAAGATATATTGGAAAACTTGATCTAAAGAAAAATTTAGAACCAAGAAATGTCAGGGAATGCTAAAAAAAGAATAATGCTCATTTTCTAACTCTACAGGTCTCTGAGAGGATATAAATGTTAGAAGGAGTAATTGTTCTTAACATTATTGTGCTGTTTATTTAATGCCATTTGTTTTAAAGACTAAAACAGAATAAATTATCACAGATATAATATATACATATCTATGCATGTTATAAAAAAAGGATATCCTGGTTCAAGTAATTAAGTAACAAAAGCTAAAAAAAAAATTAACTTTTAAGTTTTCACAAATTCTTAATGAATATGTTGTTATCCAACAAAGGAACAGAATTTTTTTCTTCTTCTACATTTAAACTTTGTTTTTTTTAACTTACTTCCAGAAATCGCAACATTTTTTAATTCTTGCTCTTTCCTTTGAAGCTCTGCTGCCTTTCTTTCCAGCTCCTAAAAAATGAAAAATATTATATGAAAAAATGTACTAGCAATTAGATCCTAGTTACACCTGATGGTGGGCATTTATATTGAATCACTATTTATTATATTGACAATGTTTTTCTTTTTATATTTTTGTCATTTTACTCTAAATGTGCATCAAAATATAGCAGAAATACAAGCTAATAAAAAGAAAATTTTAGTTGCAATTGTAATTACTTTGGAAATATATATTTTGATTTATTTTTAACAAATTGTGGACATAAACTTGGTATTTCATGATACTCTCCTAATTACATTTAAGTGTTTTTCGACCCCCTTGTTTTTGGGAGTTTGAATTGATAGGTCACATAATTCACCACCTTTTAAAATGATTAAGTAAAAGCTTTAGATATTTATTTAAAACAAAAAAATTAAAAAAATAATTATTCTTTTTTACTTCTATAATTATTTCAATTATAAATAATAATTATTAGAGTATAAATATATTTAAAAAATATGAAAATGACATTTTGCAAAATAGGATTATAAAAAGTATTCTAATGTTGTCTTAAAATTGGAGAATGATTTTAAGTTAAAGAGTACCATTATGATTTTACATATTCCAAAACTAAAAGTAACAAATGAATTATACTGATAACACTGTGACAATAGTTTGCAAGTTGATTAATCTATACCTGAAATTATTTTTTAAAACTGTTTTCATAATTGAATCAAATCTATCAGTTTTAGGAAATGGTAATATTAAAATGAAGCAGGAAAAATGTAACTAATAACAATAATGATGTGATAATGAAAGACAAAGCAAACCTCTTCTCTCTTTCTGTTTATAGGCATTTTGCTAGTACTTATTCAGTGAAATAAATTTTTCAGAATATTTTTTTTAATGCTTTAAATAGAACTATATTTGGTTTTAATGGGAAAAAAATGCAAATTGTAAATGAGGTTTCTATACCATAAAAAAAAAATAAAGCAACAAACAAAATCTATCTAGAGCTATATTTTTGGAAATATTTTTGCAATAATTTTTTTTAGCCTGAATAAAAAAAATGTAACATTTTTATTTTTCAATCTTTAATATGTACATGTAAAAACATTGAATAATTTGTGAAAAGTAAAGCAGTTTTTTTTAATGACATGTAAGAAGCTAATATTCTTACATTCAACATTAAAAACATTTTGTAATGATGCAAACAAACTTAGTATGATAGGCTCATTTAAACCCAATATCTTTTTATTTCTTACTTTAACAGGTAGTGAATAACAGGACATTGTTACTGTGGTTAAAAAGGGATATTCAAAAAGTAAACTAACCTCCTCCCTTTCCTGAAGTGAAGCCAATTGCCCCAGCAAGGGTGCATTCTATCATGAAAGGTAAAACAACTATTGTGTTCATAGTAACCCATTACTATGACAACAGTAATGAATTAAACTTTCCAAAATATAGAATTTTGCCATGGATATACTGTACTGAATTCCTGCAAACACTTATTATCTTAACAGGAAGCAAATGATTTTTAAGCTTATATTAATTAAAGGATTTATACAGAAGTCTTTTTTAATAAAATAATGAAAACAAAAAGGAAGCTGGGGTAGATGTGTAATGCACAGGCTGCATTATAAAAAGAAACTGACCTGTCCAATATCTTCATGGACACTGGAATCTGGCATCATGTTATACTGCCACTAATGGGAAGTATTTTAATGCAGTAATTTAACACCACAATAAAAAAAGTTGATGACCCAATATAACAAGCAACTGATCCTCTGCTTTTTTTATTTAGGCTCTACAGTATAATTAGCAACTACATAAAACATATATCACTGATTTTCTATTTCCCATAGGTACGAAAAAAAATTAAAATCTAGAAACTCTAATTAGAAATCTAGTTAAGTAAAGCAGTTTTATTTTCTACATTAATTATAATAGTCTCCTTGCAGTTATTTCTATGAGTAGGTTAATGTCATACAAGTTACCACTTCCAAAAAAATGGTTAACAAGAAATCAGGAAACACTAATAGCTAACGATAAAAAAAAAAAGGAAACAAATTTTTAATTCTTTAAAAAAAATCCCAGCACTAAAAAAAAACAGCCAAAAAAGTTTTCACTGAACAGCTGTTTTAAGATAAAAACTGGAAATCACATTTCCAACTATCAATACAGTGTTGTTATTACGAACGTCAGTGTAACGAAATATTCAGTACAGCAAATTTTTTTTGCCCCTTCCCCTTCGCTTATATACATGTATCTGTAAAAATGGAGCTTACTTCTTGTCTCTTTTGCAGCTCACTAGTGTCAACTTTCTGAGCACCACTTTGGGAATAAGGAGGGGGATCATCTGAAGGTGTCATTATTGCAGGCTGTGTTTGAGCAGATCGTGGTGGGGGAACACCAACACCCTTCATATAAAGGAAAAGAAATAAACTTTAAAATATGCAAGTTACTAAGCATAGAAAATATTTATATATTTTTTTGCAGAGAATAATTTTAAACAAAGATATTTTTTTTTAATCACAACTGTAACAAACAAGTATTACAGGTCAATCTTAATTTAGTTTACCTGATTTAATGGACGTGTCTGGTTTCCATCTGCGAAGGGATTAAAATCATCTAATGCACCTTGTCTGTGTCCACCACCAGCAGCCTGCTGTACAGAGGGATCCTGGGAATAACACATTCAGGTTATAATGATTTATAATGTTATGATCTTAATTAATGTGAAAGACAGTCTTCTATAGAAATGAAAAAAAAAAAGAATTAGTCACCTTGAAACTATCAAAACAAAATTACACCAAATTCAGTAAAAAAACATATTATCTAACGCAAAGAAAGAATTTTTTAACAATGATTAATTTTTTTTTGGTTGAAATAACCACCATGGTTTAAGTTTTTTTAATTGACATGGAAATGACTTAAAAGACTACAGACAATTAAAAGTGAAATGACTTATAAGAAATGACTTAATGAAATATGTCTGCGCAACTATTGGAATAGGATTTTAGTTTAGGATGATTTCTGGTGACTGTCTTTAAGTGAGATTTTCTAAAAAAAGCCTAATGGTATATATTTAACAAAACAAGTTGAAAATGGAAAATAAATATTTACCTAAGTATGTCAATTTAATAGTATAATAAATTTACTAGAAGGTATTCTTTCATCATAAATCTAGTTGCTGACCATAAATGATCAGTCAGTAATAAAAGTCAGGGGAAACTCTTTTAAAAACAAAAATATGAGATATCCCTTAAAACTGGGAAATGATGCACTCAATCAAAAAGTATAGTAAAAAAAAATTATTTGTTATATACTAACTTATTTTTTGCTTCTAACAAATGATAATTATATGACCTAAAGTGAAAATTTTTGTTTTAAACAATCTCAATCTTACATGGGAAAAAATCTAAAAGAGTTTATCTAATATTCATAGTGGAAAACAACACTAGTGTTGTCCAGTTAAGAAAGAATATCAACTGTTAATAACAAAATAAAGACAATGGATGACAAACAAGTTTATTTTATTTATAATGTATACTATGCTTTGTTGTAAATGTAACATTTAATATCACACAGTCAACATTCCTTTAATATAAGCTTAAACTTGCATGCTCTGGGACACTCCCTCATTTTAATAAATCACACACTCCCTCATTTTAATAATAAAAAGAAAAATTTTAAGTTGGCAAACTTACCAATTGTTATTTCTCATCTAAAAAATTAACTAATTATATAATAGGGTTAAGAGCTCTGATACCTTAGGTCACAGCTGTATCATAACTTGGCAATTGTCTAGGGTTAAGAGTGAGTACTTAATTGTGAAAACAATATTTGAATCCACAGAATAAGTTCAACATAGCTTAAATAATCACAGTGGTGATGGTACTATAACAGCAAGTGTATTAAAGTATAGATGACTTTATCATTCATTCATTCAGGCTGGAAATCACATTTCCAACTATTTCTGTTCTGAATTCAGAAATAATCTGAGTCTACCTAATTAAAAATAATTTCTGGGCTAATGACTAATGCCAAGTAATGCAGTGATGGGTCTTCATTCCCCAAAAACTTCATTTCATTCTTACCCTTCAAGAATGCAATAAATTCACAACTGACATGGCTAATGCTAGTGGGATTCAAACCCACATTCTACAACAAACCGTTCAATAAATGATGAGACTAGACTCTAGTCTAGAGGTTACAGAATAAAAAATTATCATATCACTGTCATGATTGATGATTGGGCGTCCACCCTCAACTTGCTCAAGTCTCCCAGTTTCTAATAGTTCTGGTGAATTTTAATTATCACATACCCCTTTCTGTATCTCTTTACAAAACCGAAAATATTTTACCTAGGCACTAACCCATCACCTAAGCCTAAGTCCTAACAAATAATTTTATTTAGGCTAAACCTAAGAGTAGTAAGAGTTAGGCCTATATTCTGATATAATATTGGATCTGTACATTGATTCGTTTATAATGTTTCGTTTAATCACTTGGAAACAGTTAAAAACGTAATTTATGTGTGCTAGGTGGAATAGAATTTCAAGTATACGCTAATTTAATGTATTTACAATCTAATTTCATTGTACATTTCACTATGAGATGACTGTGATTCAGACTGTCGGAAAATTATAAGAAAATTGCGTTTTTCTATGTTTTTACGCCACAGTAAGTAAAAGAGTATGTAATGTAACTCACTTGAAATGGGTTGTTAGCCCTAGGATCTGCAAAGGGGTTTGAGTCAAAATCGGACATTGCTGATGTCCACGTAAAGAAAATATGTAATATATAGCAGACTCTTTCCGCTAGACTTAGCAAATATTCGGCATAAACATCACTGCCTTAGTCGGAAGTATGTTTATTACTTATGGCGCATGCGCAACCGTCATGATCACATGAAATGACATCATGATCTTGTAAAAGACAACCGCGTCGTATACACTGAGCACTAAAATTATCATCTCGAGCTGAGTGATCGTATATTTAAAATACGTCTGTTCAAAAGAATAAACAAATGTTATAGTATCTTACAAACAATTTATGAACCTATCTCCCTCAATAAGGTTAAAGATAATCTATCTAATTAGGAAAATGATTTCACGTACCGGTACATAAGTAACAAAGTACCTACGCAGTCAAAATGACAATTTCGTTCGCATTTCATCTTGGTGACTCTTGGTGCGTCCAAGACAAAAAATGACTTTGTTTCCATACAATAAAGTTAATTTCACACACGTTGACGTGTATATACATGTAGGCAGTGGTGTAATATTGTTGGTACACCCCCCCCCAGGCAGGCCCGTAGCCAGGTCAAAGTAAGCAGGGGGCACCAATACCCAGCAAGGGGGTACCTTCTCAGTTTAGTTACTTTTACTTTATTTTTTCCTCATTTTCTTCTTTTTAAGCGGGGGGGGGGGACACGCCCTCCAGTGCCCTCCCTTGGCTACGGGGCTGCCCCCAGGGGACAGGGGTCCCCCCTCAAGAATTTCACAAGGAACAATGGAACATATTTCGAATTTTTCTGATCTAGAGTACTCTAGACCTTAGAGAATCGCATGTAAATGTATTGTTTGTGAAATACGTCGTCCCGCAGTGGTCCAAACGTTGATGAGTTTTAAAAACATAAGATTAAAAGCAAATTACACAATATAATTTAACGTACGCACTGACTCCGCATACGCCTAAGCGTACTACGTATTTTTTTTCGGGACACGACCAGCAAACTTTGATGACGTCAGTAAACAGAATGAATGAGAACTTATTTAATGCAGACGTTGATGACGTCAAAAAAAAACGTAGTACGCTTAGGCGGATGCGGAGCCAGTGCGTTTAAAGCATTTAAGAACTGCCGTAGCATAATCTGATAGATCGGACCTAACTGTTTGTACAATCTCCCTCAAAATCTATAATAAAATTAACGCCATAGAATCCAAAAGCAGTCAAAATGCAGACAATTCAATAGATGGAACAGATGTAAAATATTTTAATAAATACCACATGCTTTAAAAACAAACAGAAGAATACAAAACACTTGTAAATAGAAAAAATTAAAGCCAGGCCTATATTTTTTCTTAACAATAAACGAAACATGTTTCTGTGTAGCCTATATAACCGCAGGAATGAGTGATATTTCAAAATATTAGAAAAAAAGTTCACCAACAACAGGATATTTGTTCACTTTTTTTTCAATATGACACATCTGCCGATGGTAAAATAGATGAAGACTTAGTCATCATTATCTCCAGACATGCGGCGGCTTTAGCACTACGGTTGAACTGCGGCATAGGACGAGTGTCAATGTTGGGCCCATTGTCTTAACCCTTTCGATGCTATTGGCGACTATAGCCGCTCACAGTCTCGCTGCTATGGACGACTTTAGTCGCATTTTTTTTCCTACGCAAAATTGCTAACGACGACTATAGTCGCTCTCATTCATTTGTACTAAAAATAAACGTTTGTTTTCAGTCAAAGTTGGAGGGGAAGTGCATTGTCTAGTTCTTCACTTGGTTCGCTTAAAAAGTAGAAAATTTATATTTACGTTCATTTTATGGAATAATTTGACTGAAATCACGGCGACACGCCCACTTCACGCCTTTTTTCTGTCCCGGTGATCGGTCAAGTTTTGCTACCTGACTTTTTCTACCTGACTTTTTTTTTTACCTCAGCGCATGGCTCGTTTTACCCCTACTGATTTTAGTGATTGTCGGATAGGAATTTTTAAATGTTATATTGCTAGGGCCTTGGACAGAGATTGTCATTTACTATTTGTATAATGGCAAGGGTGACAATCTCAACGATACATAATGTCAGAAATGAAATATTTAGTTATCAATCTGTCCAAGGAAAGACGGGCCAAGACTATGCAGAGTAGAAACATTAAATTCAGTGGGGTCGGGGTATGCCAATAATGGCTCTGTGTGTTGTCATTTACTGTATTGTATAATGGTCTTGTGTGTTGTCATTTAAATATGTATTGTATAATGGCTCTGTGTGTTGTCATTTACTGTGTTGTATAATTGCTCAGTTGACATTTACTGTATTGTATAATGGCTCTGTGTGTTATCATTGAAGGGAGGAACTCATCTCTCGATATAAACTAAACAGCCCTGAACTTGAGAAGGTCATCCAAGCGAAGGTAAAGGATGTAGAAAGGTCTTTCCAAGCTGAACTTGTGAAACAAAAGAAAAGTTAGTACACGAGTTCGTTTTACTATAATTATAATTGGATGTAAAACACAGGGAAGATCTTAAATATTTCGGAAATATTTAATATATTGTGATTTTTAAAAAAATTAGACTGGCAGCTGGGTGGGATTTAGAAAAGAAAACAGGTCCATTAAGTGTTAAACTAAACTTAAGATGAACAAAATTTCGCATAGCTGGTTACAAAGAAGTGAAAAATGTTAAAAAAGTGTCATCCATCTCAAAAGAAATGGTTGAAATACACACAAAATCAAACTTGATGACTTTTAAAAGTACTCAAAATTGAAAAGCCAGCAAACATTTTAGTTCCACCTACAAAGCCCTCTCTCGTTTATATGTTAAATGGTACACAATATTTTATGGTTGTATTGGGCATGACATTGCAAGTGTCTGAAAAAATAAAATGTTCACTTAGCTACACCACTGTAGTACTTAATCTATGGATCCAGTTCATATCATACATTTCCTACAAGTATTGTACACCATTATTACCTGTAGTCACATGTTGATAGATTCAAGTGTTTGTTGTTTTTTTCATCTCCAATAAAAATGGTATTAATTCTTTGAAATGTTTAATTTTATGTCATAAAATGTGCAATCAGTTTTTAAATGATTACTGATGTACAACACAGTTGGCAATAGTACACATAGACTGTTAGAAGTGTTTACAAACAACTTAATAAATCGTGTAGTACCAAAATGATAACACTGGATACAGTTGATAGTGTTATTGTTTATTGGTTCATTTTGGAAGTATCATTTTATTTTTCTCATAATGACATATTTTTTTGTTTTCTTTTGATCAGAGTTGAACAATTGAGTCAACAATACACAGAATTAGAGAATGAGTTCAGGTATGCCTACAGGTTGAAGAGACTAGGATGAAAGAAGTAAGTTACATGGAGTTGGTGGCGTATATATGTATATATATAAAGTAAAGTCTATATATGTGTATATGTATATAATATACAAGTCTCTATGTGTGTATATGTATATAACATACAAGTCAATTCAGGTGGTTATATATAACGATAAGTCTATATGTGTATATATATGTATATAACATACAAGTCTCTATGTGTGCATATATATAAAGTAATAAGTCTATATGTGTGTGTATTTGTATATAACATATAAGTCTCAATGTGTGCATATATATATATAATATACAAGTCTTGTAAGTGTGTATATAGATAATATTCAATTCTCTGTGTGTAAATATAATAAAATAAATAAGTAAATAGATATAGATATATTTATAAATGTTTCTTTATGGCCTATCTATCAATCATTTTCTCTCAGATAATTGACTAACTAAACTTTATAGAACGATCACAGTTTTAACTATGATGTGCATCTTCTCCCGAAAAAACCTCATGTGTGATTGATTGCTGACATTTGATTGTATGACATCCATAAAACCTGACACCTCAAGTATCTATTTAGGTATCCAGTAGGATAAGGTGCATTATTAAAGAAATGATGAGTAAAAATGGCTGCCATTTACACAAGACTTGTAGGCACGGAGTCTGTTGAGAGCCCCCAGTGCTATGATTGGGGAGGGGGAAATTTTAAAGAGGGCCCAGATCCGGGTGAAACCGTCTTCAGATATGTTCGTTTATTTCAACTGTACTTAATGCTAGTGTGACCCTTCCATCCACTGATAATCTCATTCCTGTGTCTCAATTAGAACAACCATTGTGTGTGAACACACTTGGAGACACTTCAATTGTGCAGCCGTGTTGTGATGTTCATATTGATCGTATGTCATTTGATGATTGCCATATGATTCATTGTTTCCTACATACTAGTAGCAGCAGAACTTTGAATCGTTATGTCATGATGTTTCTTGCTTATAAATTGTAGTTTTGAACGCTTGTATGTAGCATGTTAGACGAAATAAAAAATGTACTCTGCCAAGTCCGCCCCGAGGGGGAAGGCAACATGAACTTTTCAAGGGTTTTGAGTCTCTGAACTCCATCGATTTCTGTTACTGCTGTAATTTTGGCCCTTTGCTGGGAGGAGGGAAGATTTTCAATAATTGTCAGGGGCACCCGTGGGCTCTAGACTTTCTGTTGTGGCCCCTGCATTTAATAACGCAGTGTCTTCTTTGATTTTTTTTTATTTCAGTCTTATTTAAAATATAATCACATGCAATGTAATCTCCTGAAAATGTAACCCTCAGCCCATAGTAGCAGCTAAGTTACCCGCGCGCACACACACATTAAAGCCAACCGTTTGCGAGGAACCAATTCATTGATGAAGCTAAACACCGCTTGGTATTGTACGTCCTGTTAAGTTGTCAACACATACACACTCACTTGTCCTCCCTAACCGACATTTATGTTTAGTGCTGACACACACACACACACACACACACACACACTAACCAATGGCAGCGTTGGTGTGATTTCATTAACGCTATTGATTCAAGTCACCTGGGAAAGCTTATTGTCAAAGGAAATTGAATTCCTTAATACTCATCACAATCTGTCTGGACCGTGGCCTCTTATAATCTGAGATTTGTATTTCTCGCTCATATTGACCCCCATCTTCTACCTCCATTTGGTCTATCTGCTTTCAGCCATAGGGCTTGTAGTTGGTTCATTTGAACAAATAGTTTCCCTTCTCACGCTCTGCGGCAGTCTCTGGACTTGATTACGGTGTGAAGTCAACGCGTTCATCTAACGCACATTTACATTGAAGTCATTGTGTTGAAATATATTTCAAGTCTCTCACTTTAATACCACACCGTGGTGGCAATTTTTTAATTTCATTCGTTAACTGATGGACACTTGTTGTTGTTTTTACGTTGTATTTTATTTTATTTTACAATATTGTATATTTTGTTCTTTTTTATTAATGATAAACTGTTATAGAATGTTTTTTTCCCAATCAATCATCCCCCCATCCCCATCCCCCTTCAAAAAAAAAAAAATAATGTTGGCACATGTATGGAATGACAGGCCCACCGTGACGTTGACATCCTAAACGTGAGTCCGAAGATTGTTAGGCCCAGTCGCTTTCCGCTGTAAAGAGTCTGCCTGAAGTTGTGTGGCCCTCGCTCTAATATTTTATGACGAATCACGGCAGCTTCTTTGTTCGGCGTCGATGCCTTCACTACGATCTCTTTAAGTCCCTGCTATTCCGATCCGACATAATATAAATATTACATGGGTCATTCCATGTCAACTCAACCAGTTTTTGACAATTGTTCACCCGACCCCTCAGATCTTCCTGAAATTTTCAGGGCTTGTGGTACATTCAAAGTTGAGTGATTCCTGAAAATTTTAGGCCATTTGGTCAAAAACTTTCTGAGATATGATTTTTTTAATTTTTAGGGGTAGTCGCCAATTGCAAGAAACAGTTTGATAGTAGGACTGTGTACATAGATAAGATACCATCAGTTAACTGCATCGGCAGCATAATGAGCATACGCTATCCGCCTTGCATGGTTGCTTGTATGGTTGATAAAAACAATCTGTAATTTGATTTTGTACTTAAAATCCAACTGTATTTTTCATAAAATTTGATTGACATTTGATTGCTATGCTGATTTACCATAATACACGTTAATGAGGCCTCGTAGCGTGCGTGGTCAAATAATGATGAAAACTGTCTGAAGTGCAATGTTTGGAATTTTTTAGGGCATTCTGTGTGCAAGCTACACTTAAGATAAATACATCATTCAACTCAGGATAAAACAATGAGTAAATACTGAAAATTACAGCCTGATACCTTTTTTTAGTTTTTGAAATATTCGCTAGGCAATATTCAATAATAGTGTATAATCATGCAATTTCGGCAATTTTTCACCAAGAAGGCGTTAAGACATCAACATTAAATTTTTCACCATAGCTAGTACTTGCCAAGGTTAACAAGTGTTCAAAATATGAAAAGTGTGAATTACTGTCCACATGGTCATCTGGGGGTCGCAATAACTGCAAAAATGGATGACCATGATGCTTAAAGGGGCCCACCATGAGTACACTATTATTGATTAACAGGAATTCTCTATCAAAATAATAAACACATATATGGTACTTACTAATTGTATAACAAACATCATTTCATGTCTTATAGGTTCTTGGCTATACCGAGTCAAATATTGATGAAAACTGTCTGAAGTGCAATGTTTGGAAATTTTTAGGGCATTCTGTGCAAGCTACACTTAAGATAAATACATCATTCAACGTAGGACAAACAATGAGTAAATACTGAAAATTTCAGCCTGATACCTCTTTTAGTTTTTGAAATAATCACGTTCAAATATCGCGAAAATGTAAATGTCACGCGCACTCGCGACTACCCCTAAAAATTAAAAAAATCATATCTCAGAAAGTTTTTGACCAAATGGCCTGAAATTTTCAGGAATCACTCAACTTTGAATGTAACAAGCCCTGAAAATTTCAGAAGATCTGAGGGGGTCGGGTGAACACCACTGGTTGAGTTGACATGGAATGACCCACATGTGAGAAATGAAAAGGCTGAGATAAATTGTTATTGTTTCCACTTGCTCCCAGTAAAGTGCATGGGACTGTTGTGCATTATGTTCTGTTCGTGTGTAGTACGAGTATGCCGCTGTCATTCATCTCCCCCCCCCCCCCCCGGCTACTGAGGGCAGAAATCTTTTCCTTCAATGCCCCCGCGCGCAGGTCAAGTCTCGGTGTAGTTAATGCGGAGATGGAGTCTGTGATTGACAGGATATAGCCGTTAACCATCTGAAAAGATTCTTGGAGAATTTAACCATGTTGTAAGGTGTTGCACTGTATAACCTAATCTCGGTCAAGCACAATGAAAAGAAATGTGTCACATTTTATTGAGTGAATGTGACTTTCATTTCATCTGTATTGTTCTCCGAAAGATGGCTGAAATGGGACATAATTGGTGGTTGTTGGATCCTTCCGCAGAAATATGACGCTCACTTAATGTCAACGTAGCGATAAATAATTTCTACTGGACCTCTATGACTCATTGGTGCTGTGGCTGTGAGAAAAGAGGGGGGGGTGGATGGTCGAGCGGTGTTTAACGTGCCACCTGTTAGTCCAATCTCCGGTGAATTGTTTTTCTGGTCGTGGTGTGAAAGTTCCCTCTCCTCCTTGAACCACTGGTCGAAACACAGACTAACAACATTCTTAGTGGGAATATGATCAGAACCTATGACGTGATATTATAAGAAAACAGACATTTTATTGAAGACTCGGGGCAATACAGTCACATCTCGCACAGTCTCCAGGTGCCTCCATAACAATTGCTCTAGTTGTGGTTTGTAGTATCTATGAGATAAACATGTCAACCTTTCTAGAGCCCTCGGCTGGTGGACAGTAGAGTGGACCTATCGGACATCGTCATCACTAAATATGTCAGAGTCAAATATTACTATATGAATATTATCGATAACTGCTGAGATTAACTAATTTAGAGCTGAGAAGAGTTAGTAAGTGCGGCAGGGATTAATGGTGGAGTCAGGTTGTTGTTTGTAT
The DNA here is from genome assembly GCA_021962125.1 of Bulinus truncatus. Taxonomy (NCBI): domain Eukaryota; kingdom Metazoa; phylum Mollusca; class Gastropoda; family Planorbidae; genus Bulinus; species Bulinus truncatus. The sequence continues at coordinate 1,073,810 of JAGDYQ010000184.1, read as the reverse complement.
TTTTGTTAAGCCCCAGCTGTAATGAAGATGTTTATCATACAAACTAGGGAGCGACCGATAATCGGATCGGCATCGGACCGATATTGGCACTATCGGTTAATATCGGATCGGCCGATTTTTGTAGGGAGCGACCGATAATCGAACCGATATTGGCACTATGGATTAGCTATCGGACCGGCCGTTTTTTGGCTGCCGATACATTGTTTTTTTTTTCCATAAATCTAGCTGTCACTCTAAACTGGTTTTGAAGGTTTGAGTTAAAGTTTACTTACAGACTTCCAGCAACTGTTTACCTGAGGAAGTGATTGATATAATTAAGTGTTTTTAATTTTTCAAACTTTTTAAAATCTGCTACAAGTAAATTCAGTAAAAAATTACAAAGATTAACGAAATAAATTATTTTAATTTCATCACAACTTTCACAAGTTAGTGAAGTTACAATTAACAATTAATATATTTGTACTTTTTTAGTTTGAAATTAATTATTTACAACTTTATCTTACCTTCTGTTTGTGTACAAGTAAAAAGTAAAAACAACAAATCGTTTGTTTAATTTTAAACAATAAACATGCAGATTTCTGAGATTATGCAGGCATGGTTTGTGTTTGACTTTGGTCTTCCGGTCTGTCTTTCAAATCTTTGTTCTTCGAATCTTCTTCATCTGCAAGACACCCTTTCATTAATAGCAAAATATCGGCATCGGTATCGGTAAAAATGCTGGGGGGGAAATATCGGTATCGGACTATCGGTAAAAAGGCATATCGGTCGCTCCCTAATACAAACTACTAATGGGAGCCTCTTCTCCCTCCCCTTCTGTTCTTTATTAGTAAGTAAGTAAGTAATGTTCCACCTTTAAAACATTTTTTTTACTTGAATTAACTTGATCATTTCATTATTTAAAATACAATCCACATTTGGTTTACCATCCTCTAAAATCCTATATTAAATTGGTAAAGATGTTTGCTCATGTGCCTTTAATTTAAAAAAAGTTCTTTTCTGGAACTCTACATCACTACTAGTGCATTTCGTACATCCCACAATGTACACTGCACTGCATGGCCGGCAAAGCTCGAATTTTTCCCCTCCAAGATCTTAAGCTGTGAGTGCCACTTTGAATTTATTGGGCTTAATTTCGAAAATTGTATGAAAAATTGTGTTTTACCACTTTTACAGTTGTTGTTTTTTTCAAATACAAATCATACATAACAGGAAAAAATCCTCTCCTGGTTTCCCCCACAAACCAGATTTTTCAAACTTAAAGAAATGCAGTGAATATTCTTGATAATTCAAAACAAATGTGGAACATTAGAGTGTTACTTTAAAAACAACAACAACAAGAAAAGCTAAAAATTAGAAACAAACAGACTTAGAAGCACATCTGGCATGAACTGTTGAGAAAAGTGCTAAAAACAAAGAATTTTTGCTAGGGATTTGAAAGCAAAGTTCAAATTTTGCTGCTAAATTCTAACGAAATATTTGTTCGTATTCCGAGATGTTAGAATGTTGGAGAGTTCTTGTTATTTGTTTTTTTATTCCGATTAGATATTTGTATTTTTATCGGTTTAATCTGAGCGTGTTAATAAAAAAAAAATCCCATATACCTGCTGCACTAAACGCGTAGACATCCTAGGGGGCCATGGTTGACTACATCATCGATAGGATTGGAAACTGTAAACCTGTAACATGATCTCAAGAACAAGTCAATGAATGCTGCAATACATAAAGATCTGTCCTTGACATTTTATGTCCATCTTGTTCTTTATTTGTGTGTGTGCGGGAATTCGTTGTCCAGAATCTGATTGTTCTTCATCGTACAAATGTAAACAACCCAAACGTTATGTGTGGGAACATGTAAAACTCTCACATCAGGCCATCGAAAGGTAACTGTATATGTGTCCTTGACTGAACTGTTGCCTTCATTACTGAACTGTGTCCTCACCACAGAGTCCATGATAAAAATAGTGAGGAGTTCAGACATGATATCATCCAAGTAAAGGCTTAAGAAATGTGGACGAGTTCTCATTGACATGATTTAATTCTCCTGTTTGATGGTCAGAGATTTTTCCCGTCGACAACATCTCCCTATCACCCCCTCTCCCCACCCCACTATTACAGTCTTCTTATCTGTTCTGTATTCCTTCCTCTCTTCATCCACTTGCAGTTTGGTTTTAGCTTTATCCCCCGCCCCCGGGGGTCACCCGAGAGACCATCACATCATATTCTCATTTATTCTCCTATCTTGTGTCCAACTGAGTTATGTTGCCTCGGTACTGTCAATGTGTACTGACATTATGGCCCCCGTGACCTTTACCTGCCCCTCTTCTCTTCCTGCTTGTTGTTGTTGCTGTTGTTTTATCCTGACGTGTTATATCGTCCAATAGCCCGACTGATGGATGCACTGGAAGTATCAACGAGACAAGCAATATTTTCCTGTCCTTGCTAATGAATGAACCGAACACAGAAATGTCGTCAGTTCCCTCCCCGGGAACTAATCATTTGTTTTAAAGAGAAAAGTGTTCCTTTGAACAAAAAAGAAAAGAATATTTTTCTTTAATTTAAGCTGCAAACTTAAGATATAGATGGTTTATTTTTGAATGTTAGTTGAGTAAAACACGATATTTTTTTAGATGTCTTCAATCGATTATTATCATCCGACCAATATGTTTTGGAATTCCAAACTTTGTTCGGGTGTGTTAATAAACGCCAAGTGATAAATATCATAATTGTATATTGAAATGGCTTCTGAATAGAAGATTCTTTTTTAAGGTTAACGATAGAACTTCTATTAATTTCTTTAACTTTCTATTAGTTAGTTCTATGTCTTATATATCTGTAGTTCTAGTTTGGAATCTGGAGTCAAATCGGAATCGGTCAATATTTCTGTATTGACCCATAAGGAAAGCTGTAAAATAACGCTGTTGCAGATTTCAGCAAATGTTTGAAATGTATTGTAAAGGGAGATGTGTATCCAGTTAATCCTACGTGTCAACCCCAACATAGTCAGTGATACCCAATCCAGGTAACTGGCGACTTTGGGTTTCGATCTTGTGCTCTACATTACCCTGATGTGTTTCACCACCACCGTTGACACCCATTCACCCACTATCAGCCTAGCACCCCTTCACTATGTTTAATGCCCCTTCCTCCCCCGGGTATGGGTGTGATATTACCCACCTTTAGAACCACTAGCCCCATGGCGTTCTCTCATCATGTGTTATTTAATTATACACAAAGGACGTAATTGTTTTCTCACTTCTAAATTTAGTTCTTGTTGTTTGTTTGTTATTATTATTATTATTTTTACACAAAATGAACACAACTAAACCAATACTTAATGAAATACAAGAACATTTTCAACTATCTACATGTATCTGGTTTCTGTCGATTATAAGATCACCAAGCACTTAACCATTTAGATGACTTTAATTTCCGGCATATGAACGTGTTACCATCTCCATTAGAACGTCTGTCTGTCACTCACCTGTGTGGCCATTAGATGTGTCCTTCAAATGAAATCAAGCAGACAGAACAAATGGTGCGCTCGTTGATTTTGCTCTTGTTGAGTTTTGTTTTATTCCAACTTAATTTGATGAAAGTTCATTTATTTCTGTATATTTTTTTATATATACACGAGGCCTTTCCTTTTTTTTTTTTAAGTGTCTGTGTACTGTATTTTGTTTTCCGACATTTTTTTACCGTGGTTAAAAATAAAAACTAGGAAGTTGGAAATGGCTTGGCGTGTGAGTGAGTGGTCTCTCCTGGTGATCGGTTTTGTTTCTTGTATGTAGAGACATCGTGACATTTTACTGACGAGAAACAACTGCTTACCTCACCACAATCTCTGTTGTTACACTCGTCTCATGATATGTTATTTGATGTTAAAACTTATTTGATATATATATATATATATATATATATATATATATATATATATATCATGTGTATTATTAAATATTTGTATTAAACTATTATGTCTGGCGGTATAGAAACGTGGACAGAAGTATGGCTATCAGTCCGGCTAGCGAGTTGTGAAATAAATCTTATTATCACTTCCGTCAAGAGACCTTGAAAAAAAAACAGAATGCTTTCAGTGAGTTGCGACCGGTATGTAAGTAGCCGTCGATCATGGACCAAGTAGGATACGTTGGACAATGCAAGAGGGTGGGGGAGGGTGATTTTAAAAAATGACAAGAAAGACCACTGAGTTCTTTATTTAACTGGAGAGTAAATTCGAGGTCAAATACTGGCAAGAAAAGACCGCCATCTTGGAATCACCTTCTTCTCGTAATAGATACCATGTTGTCATAGAGATGATCACACAGTACTACGTTTTTTATTGAAATATTAATGAGACACCGCATACTAAACAATAATTATTATATAGAGAGAGGGTATCAAATCATAATTCTAGTAAATACAATGTTTTTAAACTTTTGTAATTACTTAGTCATTTGACTTACAATCAGTCCTACAGAGTTCCTCTGACTTGGTCTTAGTAATATCGATCAATGTACATATAAATATGTTCAACGTTTTTTATTCTTTAAGCACAATACAAATCACTCCTGTAAAGAAGAATAAACCTTTACTTCGATCTTATTCTAAATAGTAACTTTTTGAGGCATCACAATAATAAACAATAATAATTATTATTTTCACTCGAATCACAACTGTTACTTAATTTATAAATAAAATATAGAGTTCAGTGAGAAAGTCCTATAACTTGGATTTCTCATTGGTAAGAGCAGGGGTAGTCTATGGCGGCCGTGAAAAAAAAAAGAAAATATACTTTTGCTTATAAATATATAGATAAAAGCCGTCTGGAGGTTGTCCTAACTAGATTAGGAACGTTCAATGGTTAGACATTATTTTTAGCACAAAATTGAATATCTTGTATTAACGAAATGACAAAATTTCAACATTGAAATTTCCTAAACTCCGTATGTCATTCATGCTTTGTTCATTGCTAATAATAGTTGATCCATATTAACGTTCATAATTTTTAAATCAGTGTAATCTTTATAAATAAGCCTGAGGAATTATTTAACTATATAGTAGTTTTTAATAATGGTAATTTTTTTTTATGTTTTCTTTGTGTGTGTGTGTGCTTAATATTGTTAGTTTTGTGTTCACAGATAAAACTTGATTACGAGCGAGTGTGTGATGAAAATCTGGAGACCAGACACCTGCCAACAGCGGCCCAGAGGAAAGAGGAGTCAAGCAACAGTACGATCGCTGAGTTGTCCTCGGTAAGCGTCAATATATCTTACTAGCTTTGAGTATGTTGAATTAAATCACCCCAAGTGCTGAATCCTAAAACCAAAGTCTCTTGTCGAGAAATATAGTCGACAAATAATGCACCACCCCTTAATTCCCTATCTACAGGCCAGAGGTGTGCGGATCTTGAAATTTAGCGTCCGCGTCCGTCCGCGGATTTCTATCAATGATCCGCGTCCGCAGAATCTTACAACATTGGTCTGCGGACCAGTCCGCGCGTCCGCATAGCTGAAATTTAGCTGTTTAAATGACTTGAAATTTTTTTTATGGTAACGCTAAAGAAGATCCGCGTCAGTCCGCGAGTCCGCAACTTAACCATACAATGCGTCCGCTGTCAGTCCGCGGATTCGGAAAAGTCTGAGGATCTGCGTCCGGCAAGCGGACGCGTCCGCTGTCCGCTCATCTCTGATCTGCGTGCGTCCTTGACTAAATGTAAGTCACACCTCATCATTTAGAAGCTCACCACGCTTTTAATTCTCTTAGGGGCCTTGACGTGATTAGACGTTCATTTCCTGCATTTCTTTCGTCATTACCTTAGCTGAGACTGTTATACTGTGTAGGCACCAAGGAAGACATAGGTGGCAGTAGTCAATGGACGCGCCTCTGAAGACATTGGTGGATGTAGTCGGCGGACGCGCGTCGGTAGACATTGGTGGATGTAGTTCATGGACGCGCTCTGAAGACATTGGTGGATGTAGTCTATGGACGCGTCGGGAGACTAGTGTTGTTTTCGTTGACGAAAACTAAAGCCTTCGTTGACGAAAATGTTGACTTTTCGTCAACGAGAACTACAACTAAAATTAGCAGCAAGACTAAAACTAGACGAAAATTGAAATTATTACACAAAAAACGAAATAAAAACTGAAACTAAAATATAGTGTTGCTTTCTTTCACTAAAACTAAAACTAAAAACCTTCGTTAACGAAAATGTTAACTTTTCGTCAACGAACTAAAATTAGAAGCAAGACTAAAACTAGACTTAAAACTAAAATTATTACAGAAAAAACTTAAATAAAACTGAAATTAAAATATCACCTGGGACTAAAACAACACTACGGGAGACATTGGTGGATGTAGTCAATGGACGCGCGCCTCTAAAGACATTGGTGGCTGTAGTCAATGGACGCGCTCTAAAGACATTGGTGGATGTAGTCTATGGACGCGCGTCGGAAGACATTGGTGGCTGTAGTCATTGGACGCGCCTCTAAAGACATTGGTGGATGTAGTCAATGGACGCGCGTCGGAAGACATTGGTGGCTGTAGTCATTGGATGCACGTCGGAAGACATTGGTGGCTGTAGTCATTGGACGCGCCTCTAAAGACATTGGTGGATGTAGTCTCTTGGGCTTGCACCAATAATTAACGGCACGACAATTGGGCTCACAGCCTCGCATTTTAAAATGTTTAGCTTATTATCTTCAATCAATTTTAAGTCCCGTTTGTGTTCATACGTTTGTTTTAAATTTCTGTAAACCATTTACAATGTGCACTAAGACTCCTTTTAAAAATTGTCAGGGTCATAGCTGACGTTAAAAAAAAAACAACACTTGGTCCGGTTAAGTGCATCTGACACAGTAATAGTTTCCACAGAGTTTAAAATAAGATTACTTTTCATCTTCTAACTTGCTTCCATAAACATCCCTAGTCATGTTTAAACAAACACGGACGGCGACTCTGTGTTAAGATTTCATTGACCACGTCTCGTGAACTAGATCCAGTTTTTGAGGCCGAGTGTTTGTGAAGGGTGGAAAATTGTGGGTAATATTCTGCGAAGTTTCCGGAGATAAGGCGAGAGTAGATCTAACGACTCGCACGGGATGAGAGCCGCTGGCGAGGTGGGTGGGCTGGAGTGGGTGGGGTGGGGAATCATACGTTGAATGAGAGACGGAACGTTTGCTGAATGTTGTTGTTACTGATAACAGCCATCCAGTGTATATAGAGTTGTTTCTCTTGTTCTAGATTGCCCTCCTTATAGTCAGCCGCTACAAGAGACGGCCTCTGTGTGCTACTAAACTGTTAGAAATGTTTCAGAACATTTTGTGAGCTGTGGGAGAAGAGATAAATCTACTCTTTATACTTTCTGTCACTCACTGTATTACTGCATCCTTGGAATCTTATCCTGTGTCTATACTGAGTGTGTGTCTGTTAGTTCTCATGTTTACTGTCTTTTGATGATGTGAATGACTTTAGTTTTACTAAAGTAAACTGTCTATAATTTCAGACCTAATATCGTTGAAGTCTGAGATTATATCTTGTCATGATTTATTTTTAGATCAACGCTCTGTTAAGAATGTTCCGATCATCAACACATAATTGATGTCCCCACATATACACCTACAATAATGTCCCCACACATACGTCTACAATAATGTCCCCACACATACTCTACAATAATGTCCCCACACATACGCCTACAATAATGACCCCACACATACGCCTACAATAATGTCCCCACACATACTTCTATAATAATGTCCCCACACATACGCCTACACAATGTCCCCACACATACGCCTACACAATGTCCCCACACATACGCCTACACAATGTCCCCACACAGACGCCTACACTAATGTCCCCACACATACGCCTACAATAATGTCCCCACACATACTTCTACAATAGGGTGGTCAAATCATGTTACTAGTGTGGTCAAATCATGTTACTAGTGTGGTCAAATCATGTTACTAGTGTGGTCAAATCATCTCATCTGTTACTAGTGTGGTCAAATCATCTCATCTGTTACTAGTGTGGTCAAATCATCTCATCTGTTTCTAGTGTGGTCAAATCTGTTACTAGGGTGGTCAAATCATCTCATCTGTTACTAGTGTGGTCAAATCATCTGTTACTAGTGTGGTCAAATCATCTCATCTGTTACTAGTGGTCAAATCTGTTACTAGGGTGGTAAAAATCATCTCATCTGTTACTAGTGTGGTCAAATCTGTTACTAGGGTGGTAAAATCATCTCATCTGTTACTAGTGTGGTCAAATCATCTGTTACTAGTGTGGTCAAATCATCTGTTACTAGGGTGGTCAAATCATCTCATCTGTTACTAGTGTGGTCAAATCATCTCATCTGTTACTAGTGTGGTCAAATCATCTCATCTGTTACTAGTGTGGTCAAATCATCTGTTACTAGGGTGGTCAAATAATCCCATCTGTTACTAGTGTGGTCAAATCATCTGTTACTAGTGTGGTCAAATCATCTGTTACTAGGGTGGTCAAATAATCCCATCTGTTACTAGTGTGGTCAACCATGTTACTAGTGTGGTCAAATCATCTGTTACTAGGGTGGTCAAATAATCCCATCTGTTACTAGTGTGGTCAAATCATGTTACTAGTGGTCAAATCATCTGTTACTAGTGTGGTCAAATCATCTCATCTGTTACTAGTGTGGTCAAATCATCTGTTACTAGTGTGGTCAAATCATCTCATCTGTTACTAGTGTGGTCAAATCTGTTACTAGGGTGGTCAAATCATCTCATCTGTTACTAGTGTGGTCAAATCATCTTGTTACTAGTGTGGTCAAATGATGTAACTAGTGTGGTCAACCATCTGTTACTAGTAAATCATCTGTTACTAGGGTGGTCAAATAATCCCATCTGTTACTAGTGTGGTCAAATCATCTGTTACTAGTGTGGTCAAATCATCTGTTACTAGTGTGGTCAAATCATCTGTTACTAGGGTGGTCAAATAATCCCATCTGTTACTAGTGTGGTCAAATCATCTGTTACTAGGATGGTCAAATCATCTCATCTGTTACTAGTGTGGTCAAATCGTCTGTTACTAGTGTGGTCAAATGATGTAACTAGTGTGGTCAAATCATCTGTTACTAGTGTGGTCAAATCATCTGTTACTAGGGTGGTCAAATAATCCCATCTGTTACTAGTGTGGTCAAATCATCTGTTACTAGTGTGGTCAAATCATCTGTTACTAGGTGTGGTCAAATCATCTGTTACTAGGGTGGTCAAATAATCCCATCTGTTACTAGTGTGGTCAAATCATCTGTTACTAGTGTGGTCAAATCATATTACTACAGTGGTCAAATAATCCCATCTGTTACTAGTGTGGTCAAATCATGTTACTAGTTTGGTCAAATCATCTGTTACTAGGGTGGTCAAATAATCCCATCTGTTACTAGTGTGGTCAAATCCTCATGTTACTAGTGTGGTCAAATCATCTGTTACTAGGGGGTCAAATCACAGCATTAGGGTGGTCAAATAATCCCATCTGTTACTAGTGTGGTCAAATCATGTTGCTAGTGTGGTCAACCATCTGTTACTAGTGTGGTCAAATCATCTGTTACTAGGGTGGTCAAATCATCTCATCTGTTACTAGTGTGGTCAAATCATCTCATCTGTTACTAGTGTGGTCAAATCATCTCATCTGTTACTAGTGTGGTCAAATCATCTGTTACTAGGGTGGTCAAATAATCCCATCTGTTACTAGTGTGGTCAAATCATCTGTTACTAGTGTGGTCAAATCATCTGTTACTAGGGTGGTCAAATAATCCCATCTGTTACTAGTGTGGTCAAATCATGTTACTAGTGTGGTCAAATCATCTGTTACTAGGGTGGTCAAATAATCCCATCTGTTACTAGTGTGGTCAAATCATGTTACTAGTGTGGTCAAATCATCTGTTACTAGTGTGGTCAAATCATCTCATCTGTTACTAGTGTGGTCAAATCATCTGTTACTAGTGTGGTCAAATCATCTCATCTGTTACTAGTGTGGTCAAATCTGTTACTAGGGTGGTCAAATCATCTCATCTGTTACTAGTGTGGTCAAATCATCTGTTACTAGTGTGGTCAAATGATGTAACTAGTGTGGTCAAATCATCTGTTACTAGTGTGGTCAAATCATCTGTTACTAGGGTGGTCAAATAATCCCATCTGTTACTAGTGTGGTCAAATCATCTGTTACTAGTGTGGTCAAATCATCTGTTACTAGTGTGGTCAAATCATCTGTTACTAGGGTGGTCAATGAATCCCATCTGTTACTAGTGTGGTCAAATCATCTGTTACTAGGGTGGTCAAATCATCTCATCTGTTACTAGTGTGGTCAAATCATCTGTTACTAGTGTGGTCAAATGATGTAACTAGTGTGGTCAAATCATCTGTTACTAGTGTGGTCAAATCATCTGTTACTAGGGTGGACAAATACCCATCTGTTACTAGTGTGGTCAAATCATCTGTTACTAGTGTGGTCAAATCATCTGTTACTAGTGTGGTCAAATCATCTGTTACTAGGGTGGTCAAATCATGTTACTAGGGTGGTCAAATAATCCCATCTGTTACTAGTGTGGTCAAATCCTCATGTTACTAGTGTGGTCAAATCATCTGTTACTAGGGGTGGTCAAATCATCTGTTACTAGGGTGTCATATCATCTGTTACTAGGGTGGTCAAATCATCTGTTACTAGGGTGGTCAAATCAACTGTTACTAGTGTGGTCAAATCATCTGTTACTAGGTGGTCAAATCATGTTACTAGGTGGTCAAATAATCCCATCTGTTACTAGTGTGGTCAAACCATGTTACTAGTGTGGTCAAGTCATCTGTTACTAGGGTGGTCAAATAATCCCATCTGTTACTAGGTCGGTCAAATCATCTGTTACTAGTGTGGTCAAATCATCTCTTACTAGTGTGGTCAAATCATCTGTTACTAGGGTGGTCAAATCATCTGTTACTAGTGTGGTCAAATCATCTGTTACTAGTGGTCAAATCATCTGTTACTAGGGTGGTCTAATCATCTGTTACTAGTGTGGTCAAATCATCTGTTACTAGTGTGGTCAAATCATCTGTTACTAGGGTGGTCAAATCATCTGTTACTAGGGTGGTCAAATAATCCCATCTGTTACTAGTGTGGTCAAATCATCTGTTACTAGTGTGGTCAAATCATCTGTTACTAGGGTGGTCAAATAATCCCATCTGTTACTAGTGTGGTCAAATCATCTGCTACTAGGGTGGTCAAATAATCCCATCTGTTACTAGTGTAGTCAAATCATGTTACTAGTGTGGTCAAATCATCTGTTACTAGTGTGGTCAAATCATCTCATCTGTTACTAGTGTGGTCAAATCACCTGTTACTAGTGTGGTCAAATCATCTCATCTGTTACTAGTGTGGTCAAATCTGTTACTAGGGTGGTCAAATCATCTCATCTGTTACTAGTGTGGTCAAATCATCTGTTACTAGTGTGGTCAAATGATGTTACTAGTGTGGTCAAATCATCTGTTACTAGTGTGGTCAAATCATCTGTTACTAGGTGGTCAAATAATCCCATCTGTTACTAGTGTGGTCAAATCATGTTACTAGGGTGGTCAAATAATCCATATGTTACTAGTGTGGTCAAATCATGTTACTAGTGTGGTCAAATCATCTGTTACTAGGGTGGTCAACCATGTTACTAGTGTGGTCAAATCATCTGTTACTAGGGTGGTCAAATAATCCCATCTGTTACTAGGGTGGTCAAATCATCTGTTAATAGTGTGGTCAAATCATCTGTTACTAGTGTGGTCAAATCATCTGTTAATAGTGTGGTCAAATCATCTGTTACTAGTGTGGTCAAATCATCTGTTACTAGTGTGGTCAAATAATCCCATCTGTTACTATTGTGGTCAAATCATCTGTTACTAGTGTGGACAAATCATCTGTTACTAGGGTGGTCAAATCATCTGTTACTAGTGTGTGGTCAAATCATCTGTTACTAGTGTGGTCAAATCATCTGGTTACTAGTGTGGTCAAATAATCCCATCTGTTACTATTATGGTCAAATCATCTGTTACTAGTGTGGTCAAATCATCTGTTACTAGTGTGGTCAAATAATCCCATCTGTTACTAGTGTGGTCAAATCATCTGTTACTAGGGTGGTCAAATCATCTGGATACTAGGGTGGTCAAATCATCTGTTACTAGGGTGGTCAATCATCTGTTACTAGTGTGGTCAAATCATCTGTTACTAGTGTGGTCAAATCATCTGTTACTAGGGTGGTCAAATCATGTTACTAGGGTGGTCAAATAATCCCATCTGTTACTAGTGTGATCAAATCATGTTACTAGCGTGGTCAAATCATGTTACTAGGGTGGTCAAATAATCCAATATGTTACTAGGTGGTCAAATCATGTTACTAGTGTGGTCAAATCATCTGTTACTAGTGTAGTCAAATCATCTGTTACTAGTGTGGTCAAATCATCTGTTACTAGGGTGGTCAAATCATCTGTTACTAGGGTGGTCAAATCATCTGTTACTAGGTGGTCAAATCATGTTACTAGTGTGGTCAAATCATCTGTTACTAGGGTGGTCAAATCATCTGTTACTAGGGTGGTCAAATCATCTGTTACTAGGGTGGTCAAATCATCTGTTACTAGGGTGGTCAAATCAACTGTTACTAGTGTGGTCAAATCATCTATTACTAGGGTGGTCAAATCATGATACTAGGGGTGGTCAAATAATCCCATCTGTTACTAGTGTGGTCAAACCATGTTACTAGTGTGGTCAAATCATCTGTTACTAGGGTGGTCAAATAATCCCATCTGTTACTAGGTCGGTCAAATCATCTGTTACTAGTGTGGTCAAATCATCTGTTACTAGTGTGGTCAACCATCTGTTACTAGTGTGGTCAAATCATCTGTTACTAGTGTGGTCAAATGATGTTACTAGTGTGGTCAAATCATCTGTTACTAGGTGGTCAAATCATCTGTTACTAGGGTGGTCAAATCATCTGTTACTAGGGTGGTCAAATCATCTGTTACTAGGGTGGTCAAATCAACTGTTACTAGTGTGGTCAAATCATCTATTACTAGGGGTGGTCAAATCATGTTACTAGGGTGGTCAAATAATCCCATCTGTTACAAGTGTGGTCAAACCATGTTACTATTGTGGTCAAATCATCTGTTACTAGGGTGGTCAAATAATCCCATCTGTTACTAGTGTGGTCAAATCATGTTACTAGTGTGGTCAAATCATCTGTTACTAGTGTGGTCAAATCATCTCTTACTAGTGTGGTCAAATCATCTGTTACTAGGGTGGTCAAATCTGTTACTAGGGTGGTCAAATCATCTCATCTGTTACTAGTGTGGTCAAATCATCTGTTACTAGTGTGGTCAAATGATGTAACTAGTGTGGTCAAATCATCTGTTACTAGTGTGGTCAAATCATCTGTTACTAGGGTGGTCAAATAATCCCATCTGTTACTAGTGTGGTCAAATCATCTGTTACTAGTGTGGTCAAATCATCTGTTACTAGTGTGGTCAAATCATCTGTTACTAGGTGGTCAAATAATCCCATCTGTTATTAGTGTGGTCAAATCATCTGTTACTAGGGTGGTCAAATCATCTCATCTGTTACTAGTGTACCAATCATCTGTTACTATGTGGTCAAATGGATGTAACTAGTGTGGTCAAATCATCTGTTACTAGTGTGGTCAAATCATCTGTTACTAGGGTGGTCAAATAATCCCATCTGTTACTAGTGTGGTCAAATCATCTGTTACTAGTGTGGTCAAATCATCTGTTACTAGTGGTCAAATCATCTGTTACTAGGGTGGTCAAATAATCCCATCTGTTACTAGTGTGGTCAAATCATCTGTTACTAGTGTGGTCAAATCATATTACTACAGTGGTCAAATAATCCCATCTGTTACTAGTGTGGTCAAATCATGTTACTAGTTTGGTCAAATCATCTGTTACTAGGGTGGTCAAATAATCCCATCTGTTACTAGTGTGGTCAACCATGTTACTAGTGTGGTCAAATCATCTGTTACTAGGGGGTCAAATCATGTTACTAGGGTGGTCAAATAATCCCATCTGTTACTAGTGTGGTCAAATCATGTTACTAGTGTGGTCAAATCATCTGTTACTAGGGTGGTCAAATCATCTGTTACTAGGGTGGTCATATCATCTGTTACTAGGGTGGTCAAATCATCTGTTACTAGGGTGGTCAAATCAACTGTTACTAGTGTGGTCAAATCATCTGTTACTAGGGTGGTCAAATCATGTTACTAGGGTGGTCAAATAATCCCATCTGTTACTAGTGTGGTCAAACCATGTTACTAGTGGTCAAGTCATCTGTTACTAGGGTGGTCAAATAATTCCATCTGTTACTAGGTCGGTCAAATCATCTGTTACTAGTGTGGTCAAATCATCTCTTACTAGTGTGGTCAAATCATCTGTTACTAGGGTGGTCAAATCATCTGTTACTAGTGTGGTCAAATCATCTGTTACTAGTGTGGTCAAATCATCTGTTACTAGGGTGGTCTAATCATCTGTTACTAGTGTGGTCAAACCATCTGTTACTAGTGTGGTCAAATCATCTGTTACTAGGGTGGTCAAATCATCTGTTACTAGGGTGGTCAAATAATCCCATCTGTTACTAGTGTGGTCAAATCATCTGTTACTAGTGTGGTCAAATCATCTGTTACTAGGGTGGTCAAATAATCCCATCTGTTACTAGTGTGGTCAACCATCTGCTACTAGGGTGGTCAAATAATCCCATCTGTTACTAGTGTAGTCAAATCATGTTACTAGGGTGGTCAAATAATCCCATATGTTACTAGTGTGGTCAAATCATCTGTTACTAGTGTGGTCAAATCATCTCATCTGTTACTAGTGTGGTCAAATCTGTTACTAGGTGGTCAAATCATCTCATCTGTTACTAGTGTGGTCAAATCATCTGTTACTAGTGTGGTCAAATGATGTTACTAGTGTGGTCAAATCATCTGTTACTAGTGTGGTCAAATCATCTGTTACTAGGGTGGTCAAATAATCCCATCTGTTACTAGTGTGGTCAAATCATGTTACTAGGGTGGTCAAATAATCCCATATGTTACTAGTGTGGTCAAATCATGTTACTAGTGTGGTCAAATCATCTGTTACTAGGGTGGTCAAATCATGTTACTAGTGTGGTCAAATCATCTGTTACTAGGGTGGTCAAATAATCCCATCTGTTACTAGGGTGGTCAAATCATCTGTTACTAGTGTGGTCAAATCATCTGTTACTAGTGTGGTCAAATCATCTGTTACTAGGGTGGTCAAATCATCTGTTACCAGGGTGGTCAAATCATCTGTTACTAGTGTGGTCAAATCATCTGTTACTAGTGTGGTCAAATCATCTGTTACTAGTGTGGTCAAATAATCCCATCTGTTACTATTGTGGTCAAATCATCTGTTACTAGTGTGGTCAAATCATCTGTTACTAGGGTGGTCAAATCATCTGTTACTAGTGTGGTCAAATCATCTGTTACTAGTGTGGTCAAATCATCTGTTACTAGTGTGGTCAAATAATCCCATCTGTTACTATTATGGTCAAATCATCTGTTACTAGTGTGGTCAAATCATCTGTTACTAGTGTGGTCAAATAATCCCATCTGTTACTAGTGTGGTCAAATCATCTGTTACTAGGGTGGTCAAATCATCTGATACTAGGGTGGTCAAATCATCTGTTACTAGGGTGGTCAAATCATCTGTTACTAGTGTGGTCAAATCATCTGTTACTAGTGTGGTCAAATCATCTGTTACTAGGGTGGTCAAATCATGTTACTAGGTGGTCAAATAATCCCATCTGTTACTAGTGTGATCAAATCATGTTACTAGCGTGGTTAAATCATCTGTTACTAGGGTGGTCAAATAATCCCATATGTTACTAGGGTGGTCAAATCATGTTACTAGTGTGGTCAAATCATCTGTTACTAGTGTAGTCAAATCATCTGTTACTAGTGTGGTCAAATCATCTGTTACTAGGGTGGTCAAATCATCTGTTACTAGGGTGGTCAAATCATCTGTTACTAGGGTGGTCAAATCATGTTACTAGTGTGGTCAAATCATCTGTTACTAGGGTGGTCAAATCATCTGTTACTAGGGGTGGTCAAATCATCTGTTACTAGGGTGGTCAAATCATCTGTTACTAGGTGGTCAAATCAACTGTTACTAGTGTGGTCAAATCATCTATTACTAGGGTGGTCAAATCATGATACTAGGGTGGTCAAATAATCCCATCTGTTACTAGTGTGGTCAAACCATGTTACTAGTGTGGTCAAATCATCTGTTACTAGGGTGGTCAAATAATCGCATCTGTTGCTAGGTCGGTCAAATCATCTGTTACTAGTGTGGTCAAATCCATTCCCTTACTAGTGTGGTCAAATCATCTGTTACTAGGTGGTCAAATCATCTGTTACTAGTGTGGTCAAATCATCTGTTACTAGTGTGGTCAAATCATCTGTTACTAGTGTGGTCAAATCATCTGTTACTAGTGTGGTCAAATCATCTGTTACTAGTGTGGTCAAATGATGTTACTAGTGTGGTCAAATCATCTGTTACTAGTGTGGTCAAATCATCTGTTACTAGTGTGGTCAAATCATCTGTTACTAGTGTGGTCAAATAATCCCATCTGTTACTATTGTGGCCAAATCATCTGTTACTAGTGTGGTCAAATCATCTGTTACTAGGGTGGTCAAATCATGTTACTAGTGTGGTCAAATCATCTGTTACTAGTGTGGTCAAATTATCTGTTACTAGTGTGGTCAAATAATCCCATCTGTTACTATTATGGTCAAATCATTCGTTACTAGTGTGGTCAAATCATCTGTTACTAGTGTGGTCAAATAATCCCATCTGTTACTAGTGTGGTCAAATCATCTGTTACTAGGGCGGTCAAATCATCTGATACTAGGGTGGTCAAATCATCTGTTACTAGGGTGGTCAAATCATCTGTTACTAGTGTGGTCAAATCATCTGTTACTAGTGTGGTCAACCATCTAGTTTCTAGGGTGGTCAAATCATGTTACTAGGGTGGTCAAAATCCCATCTGTTACTAGTGTGATCAAATCAAGTTACTAGCGTGGTCAAATCATCTGTTACTAGGGTGGTCAAATAATCCCATCTGTTACTAGGGTGGTCAAATCATGTTACTAGTGTGGTCAAATCATCTGTTACTAGTGTAGTCAAATCATCTGTTACTAGTGTGGTCAAATCATCTGTTACTAGTGTGGTCAAATCATCTGTTACTAGGGTGGTCAAATCATCTGTTACTAGGGTGGTCAAATCATGTTACTAGTGTGGTCAAATCATCTGTTACTAGGTGGTCAAATCATCTGTTACTAGGGTGGTCAAATCATCTGTTACTAGGGTGGTCAAATCATCTGTTACTAGGTGGTCAAATCAACTGTTACTAGTGTGGTCAAATCATCTATTACTAGGGTGGTCAAATCATGTTACTAGGTGGTCAAATAATCCCATCTGTTACTAGTGTGGTCAAACCATGTTACTAGTGTGGTCAAATCATCTGTTACTAGGGTGGTCAAATAATCCCATCTGTTACTAGTGTGGTCAAATCATCTGTTACTAGTGTGGTCAAATCATCTGTTACTAGTGTGGTCAAATCATCTGTTACTAGTGTGGTCAAATCATCTGTTACTAGGTGTGGTCAAATGATGTTACTAGTGTGGTCAAATCATCTGTTACTAGGGTGGTCAAATCATCTGTTACTAGGGTGGTCAAATCATCTGTTACTAGGGTGGTCAAATCATCTGTTACTAGGGGTGGTCAAATCAACTGTTACTAGTGTGGTCAAATCATCTATTACTAGGGTGGTCAAATCATATTACTAGGGTGGTCAAATAACTCTATCTGTTACAAGTGTGGTCAAACCATGTTACTATTGTGGTCAAATCATCTGTTACTAGGGTGGTCAAATAATCCCATCTGTTACTAGTGTGGTCAAATCATGTTACTAGTGTGGTCAAATCATCTGTTACTAGGGTGGTCAAATAATCCCATCTGTTACTAGTGTGGTCATATCATCTGTTACTAGTGTGGTCAAATCATCTCTTACTAGTGTGGTCAAATCATCTGTTACTAGGGTGGTAAAATCATCTGTTACTAGTGTGGTCAAATCATCTGTTACTAGTGTGGTCAAATCATCTGTTACTAGGGTGGTCTAATCATCTGTTACTAGTGTGGTCAAATCATCTGTTACTAGTGTGGTCAAATCATCTGTTATTAGGGTGGTCAAATCATCTGTTACTAGGGTGGTCAAATAATCCCATCTGTTACTAGTGTGGTCAAATCATCTGTTACTAGTGTGGTCAAATCATCTGTTACTAGGGTGGTCAAATAATCCCATCTGTTACTAGTGTGGTCAAATCATCTGTTACTAGTGTGGTCAAATCATCTCTTACTAGTGTGGTCAAATCATCTGTTACTAGGGTGGTAAAATCATCTGTTACTAGTGGTCAAATCATCTGTTACTAGTGTGGTCAAATCATCTGTTAATAGGTGGTCTAATCATCTGTTACTAGTGTGGTCAAATCATCTGTTACTAGTGTGGTCAAATCATCTGCTAGGTGGCTAAATCATCTGTTACTAGGGTGGTCAAATCATCTGTTACTAGGTGGTCAAATAATCCCATCTGTTACTAGTGTGGTCAAATCATCTGTTACTAGTGTGGTCAAATCATCTGTTACTAGTGTGGTCAAATCATCTGTTACTAGTGTGGTCACATCTGTTACTAGTGTGGTCAAATCATCTGTTACTAGTGTGGTCAAATCATCTGTTAATAGGGTGGTCAAATCATCTCATCTATTACTAGTTTCGGTCAAATCATGTTACTAGTGTAGTCAAATCATCTCTAACTATGGTAGTCAAGATAAAAAACATCAGTATCTTCCGAAGATAATGTTGCTCTAAATAATATATTAAATTGTTCCAATGGTCTCCACCTCTCATTGGTTACAAAAGATTTGAAAATGTATGATGAAGGTAAAATTATATATCAAAATCAACAAGGCCAACATGGTGGTAACATGTAACAAATTGATTTAGTCCTTTCTTTGTTCATAGTACCTAAGTCGCCTACTACGTGAACATATTTTTATATGTTTGAATAAATGAAAACCTTAGATAGAAGTAATCCAAGTATACATTTGAACTGGGGTGAGATGCTGGTGGAGACATAATGAGACATTACAGTAATAAATTCACGTCACACTGAATCCATGCAATAGAATTGGATCTTGGATAATATGTTTACAAATCGTATTATGTAAAGATTGACTGTCTACATCATTACAGTCATATCATGAAAATGAATGATTTACAATAGCAGCTTGCAGCCAGTGCTGGATTAACCTATTAGCAAAATAAGGGGTGTAGGGGCAAAGCGATAAATACATAGTCAAGTGTGTATGATTTAAATTTATTTTTCTAATTCATTAACTATATTACCGATTTCGTAATACTAGTAGAAAGAACTGTACAGGCATTAGAGCATCATGTCGTTAAGAAAATCTCTATATATCACAAATGGGTCACTCCTGGACACAGTGAAACTTAGAGAGTCGAAATGGTTCGGGCACGTCCCACAATACTTTGAGCAATATTATAATGCAGGGTGACCTTGAAGGATCACGGGAAAGGTCGCCCCTAGATGAACTGGATTGCCAACATTGAAATGTAGCGACATCTAGGGGAGGGGTCCCCCAGGATGAACTGGATTGCCAACATTGAAATGTAGCGACATCTAGGGGAGGGGTCCCCAGGGATGAACTGGATTGCCAACATTAAAAATGTAGCGATATCTAGGGGAGGGGTCCCCCAGGGATGAACTGGATTGCCAACATTGAAATGTAGCGACATCTAGGGAGGGGTCCCCCAGGGATGAACTGATTGCAAACATTGAAAATGTAGCGACATCTAGGGTAGGGGTCCCCCAGGGATGAACTGGATTGCCAACATTGAAATGTAGCGACATCTAGGAGGGGTCCCCCAGGGATGAACTGATTGCCAACATTGAAATGTAGCGACATCTACGGGAGGGGTCCCCCAGGGGATGAACTGGATTGCCAACATTGAAATGTAGCGACATCTAGGGAGGGGTCCCCCAGGATGAACTGATTGCCAACATTGAAATGTAGCGACATCTACGGGAGGGGTCCCCCAGGGATGAACTGGATTGCCAACATTGAAATGTAGCGACATCTACGGGAGGGGTCCCCCAGGATGAACTGGATTGCCAACATTAAAATGTAAAGCGACATCTACGGGAGGGGTCCCCCAGGGATGAACTGGATTGCCAACATTGAAATGTAGCGACATCTACGGGAGGGGTCCCCTCAGGGATGAACTGGATTGCCAACATTGAAATGTAGCGACATCTACGGGAGGGGTCCCCAGGGATGAACTGGATTGCCATTGAAATGTAGCGACATCTACGGGAGGGGTCCCCCAGGGATGAACTGGATTGCCAACATTGAAATGTAGCGACATCTACGGGAGGGGTCCCCCAGGGATGAACTGGATTGCCAACATTGAAAATGTAGCGACATCTACGGGAGGGGTCCCCCAGGGATGAACTGGATTGCCAACATTAAAATGTATGACATCTAGGGGGAGGAGGGGGCTTCCCACGATTTGTCTCCCTAAGTGACTAAACATCTTAACGGACAGATGAGTGAGTATAGAGTGAAACATGAATATCTCGAGTACATTGTGAGTACAGATAGGAAGTTGTAGACATTTCGAACATGTCTTGACACCGTACAAGCGGATGATGCTAACACACAAAAGACAACTGCGGAATCAAGATATGATACAATATATTACCAATATTGTAGTATTAGGCCAACCACTGTTATTAGCCCCAAGTACTCAGTATATATATATTTTTTTTAAAGTAAAGTTCCCTTTGCCCGAACGGTCCATCGGCAGATGAAGTGTAGAATTCATCTGTTTCTGTAACCTCGGCATGTAAAGGGATTGTGTGGTTAGCAATAACGCCCAGCCGCCTTTACTTCCCAACTTAACTCAGGTACCCATTTAAAGCTGGATGGACTTGTGGGACGACATTGAAACAAACTTCACCTGGTAAATGTCCATGGTTCTCACCGAGTTCGAACCCAGGACTCTGAGGTCGACAGTCCAGTATCTACACTATTCTACACCACTCGCACATCCGTCACACTCACTATAAAATACTGTGTACATAAATATGGCAGACAAAAAAAGATCTCAAATGAGATTACGCATTTTTTTTAATGGTGGAGGGGGCGCATTGTTTTTTTTAGTTTGCTTAGGGCATCAAAGGGAGTTAATCCGGCACTATAAGCAACGTTGAACGTGTATGTATTTAATAGCGTCCCAGAACTTGTGCTCATCCATTTAACTTTGATCTATCAAAGGGAGTTAATCCGGCACTATATGCAACGTTGAACGTGTATGTATTTAATAGCGTCCCAGAACTTGTGCTAATCCATTTAACTTGATCTATCAAAGGGACTTAATCCGGCACTATATGCAACGTTGAACGTGTATGTATTTAATAGCGTCCCAGAACTTGTGCTAATCCATTTAACTTGATCTATCAAAGGGACTTAATCCGGCACTATATGCAACGTTGAACGTGTATGTATTTAATAGCGTCCCAGAACTTGTGCTAATCCATTTAACTTGGATCTATCAAAGGGACTTAACTCCGGCACTCATATGCAACGTTGAACGTGTATGTATTTAATAGCGTCCCAGAACTTGTGCTAATCCATTTAACTTGATCTATCAATGGACAGCCCGAGACACGATCTGATCTTTATAGCAGACAAGAAAATACTTTATCATTCAAATTACAGATTCAAACTTAAAAAAAAAACAAAAGTCGTTTACCAATCACGTTTACTGATAGATGATTTTAATGTACTATTAGAACTAGAAGTACCTTATATTTAACTCAGTCCTCATGCTGGATGATATAATGTCTGCTTGGTTTTCACAATACATAATTTCAAAGTTTTGTTATCAGAAACATAAACAAAACTAAATATGCATAATATATACTTAGCTCACTGGCAGACAACAACAAGATAAACTATCATCTTTGATAAAGAACCAGACATGCCCATCTCTGTAAAAGTTTCACCAGCCTACCACAGACATATCTCATGTAAACACTTCATGGCATCCATATTTCATTTGTCATCTGATGACCGTGGTCATTGTAGTTTGGTTCGATCTTCTCAGTACTGAATGGATTTTTAAAAAAAAACTCAAAATGGAGTAACAACAAAAAAAAAAGAGTATATCAAGGTCTCAGTCTATCTGTTCTGTGGTAAATCAATGCACCGTGACACAACCAGCAGTAGAATAGATCTGACAAAATAGAGTGGACTTCTTTTTTTTTTTTTTACAAAAATAAATAGATAATAAAGATAATATAGAAAATAGTTTTGTGTTTATTGTCTGACGCTCATATACAAGTGTTAACATAGTGTGTTCTTTTCCCTCATTTTTATTGTTACATTTCCGCTCAATAAAAGAAAGGATAGTATCTTTTTTGTTGACCATATTTGAGTCAAATGAACTATCCAGTCAAATATCCAGTCAAAATCCAGTTTAAACGGGTTCCATTGGTTTTGTTCGACGTTCGCAACTCACGGCTCAAAATGGAGTTGACTAATGGCGGTCTTCTGTTCTTAAAACATCTTTTTGTTATATCTTTCAGAATCACGAATTATAAAGTTGAGTACATTCAACTCTACTTTTTACAAGGCCAACTATTGTCAGGTCATTCAAACTATAAGACTTCTTTTCTGAATGACTTTTGCTTTTTTTGTTTTTTTTTTATGTAAAGGTGTCATTTCCGTTCGAGTATGTTTAATCTGGAAGCTGTTACACCATGTATACTGTCACCTGTCACCAGGACATGTGAACATCCTGGTACAATTTTAATGAGAGCAGGTTTTCAAGTGCATACTAGTATTGTAGAGAGATATCAACTTGTGTGCACCGTGTGTTCAGTTCACATTTGTCACTACGAGCAGCACCAGCAACTGAATATGAACATCTTGTGCTGAGACAAATAAATATATTTTAACCAAAGTGTGTTTTACTTTTTGTTTGCGAATTCTGTGCTTATTTTAAAAAGTTGTTTTTTTCCAACAGAATGCACTATTTTTCAACAAATATCAACATTCTCTCAAACTGAAAACATTGTCTCATTTTTACATTTGTATTATGTCAGTCTCCTGGACTGTATTTCTCCCAAACTGAAGTGAAATGTAAAGTTTTCATTACATGTAATGTTATTTTGTGTGTGTTAACAATCACGTGACGTCTTTATGGAGTGTCGTAATGAATTGTTGTCAATGAATGTTGAGTCAGACGTGGAGCTAAACTTGTCAGTTATGTTGTTCAATAAACAATTGATTGTGTTTTCTATTTGTAGCTTGTTAAAGAACAAAAAGGTCGTCTGTCAGAACTGGCTAAAAACAAGAACAAGCATCAATTATAAGGTCAGTATAAGACAGACTATAATCAAAGCTTTGACTCACTATCAAACGTGACGCATCTCATAAACAAAGCTGTGACTCAGTATCAAACGTGACGCATTACATTTTGTTTGGTTCTTGAAACATTCAAAATAACTGTCAATGGCTAGGCATATATGACGAGAACACGTCTATAACTGGACGAACCTTGAATTTATATATAGTGTGTGTCTATAACTGGACGAACAATGAGTTTATATATAGTGTGTGTCTATTTACAGTTCATTGCACGATTCTGGACAAAACGGAATCGGATAATTTGTAGCAAATCTATGATTTAATTCATTGGACCGAACCTAACCTATATTTATATACAGCATTACATAAATTATCGTAGTTTCTATCGGAATCTAATTTGGAATTGGAAATTTAGATTTTTTTTTAAATGTGCATGGTCCTTTTCCCTACTTTAAGTTGCTGTGGCATATTTTATTAGAGCTATTAATATTATTCTGCCATGTTACGTCTAGTCACTGTGCTAGTGGGAGTTATATTGCGCACAAAATGTTCGAAGATAATGTGTATCTTTTAATTTCGTCAAACATCAGTACGGGTGACAGTGTTTAATCACCAGCAGTATGGGATGTGCCTCCATACACTACCATATCCTGCAAGTGTATGTGAATGTTTAGGCTTCTTCTCGTCTCGGTAGCCGTATGACCTCATCTAAATCAATCGATCAAACAGTAAATTTCAGCACCAATCAAAAACAAATATGGGATAATAAAATGAGTGATTCAAAATGGTATGAGAATGCTGTACTATAAAAACATAAACGCCCATGGACGTGGATGATAAAAAAGACATTGTTGTTCTACTAACTTAAACGCCCATAGACGTGGATAAAAAGGACATTGTTGTTCTACTGACTTAAACGCCCATAGACGTGGATGATAAAAAGGACATTGTTGTTTACTGACTTAAACGCCCATAGACGTGGATGATAAAAAGGACATTGTTGTTCTACTGACTTAAACGCCCATGATCGGGATGATAAAAAGGACATTGTTGTTCTACTGACTTAACCGTTCATAGACGTGGATGATAAAAAAGGACATTGTTGTTCTACTGACTTAAACGCCCATAGACGTGGATGATAAAAAGGACATTGTTGTTCTACTGACTTAAACGCCCATGGACGTGGATGATAAAAAGGACATTGTTGTTCTACTGACTTAAACGCCCATAGACGTGGATGATAAAAAGGACATTGTTGTTCTACTGACTTAAACGCCCATAGACGTGGATGATAAAAAGGACATTGTTGTTCTACTGACTTAACCGTTCATAGACGTGGATGATAAAAAGGACATTGTTGTTCTACTGACTTAAACGCCCATGGACGTGGATGATAAAAAGGACATTGTTGTTCTACTGACTTAACCGTTCATAGACGTGGATGATAAAAAGGACATTGTTGTTCTACTGACTTAACCGTTCATATAGACGTGGATGATAAAAAAAGGACATTGTTGTTCTACTGACTTAACCGTTCATAGACGTGCATGATAAAAAG
Organism: Bulinus truncatus; assembly: GCA_021962125.1. Lineage (NCBI taxonomy): Eukaryota > Metazoa > Mollusca > Gastropoda > Planorbidae > Bulinus > Bulinus truncatus. The sequence continues at coordinate 1,048,713 of JAGDYQ010000184.1, read as the reverse complement.
GACATTGTTCTACTGACTTCACCGTTCATAGACGTGGATGAAAAAAGGACATTGTTGTTCTACTGGCTTAAAACGCCCATGGACGTGGATGATAAAAAGGACATTGTTGTTCTACTGACTTAAGCGCCCATGGACGTGGATGATAAAAAGGACATTGTTGTTCTACTGACTTAAACGCCCATGGACGTGGATGATAAAAAGGACATTGTTGTTCTACTGACTTAAATGCCCATGGACGTGGATGATAAAAGGACATTGTTGTTCTACTGACTTAAGCGCCCATGGACGTGGATGATAAAAAGGACATTGTTGTCCTACTGACTTAAACGCCCATAGACGTGGATGATAAAACGTAAGATTTTTTTTTTATTGTGACGTCACTCGATGTATCTCGCACAGACACCAGTTGGAGAATATTTTCTTGTGTTCTATGTCCGCTAGAGCCACTCCCATATAACTTTGTTTTACAGCATATGACCAGACTTGATAATAAATCATTTAGTAATAGTTTTATCGGAGCAGCGGCCTTCCCATAAATTTCATTATTTTTATCCCATTAGCTGAAATATTTAATGACCTGTGATATGTTTCTTTTAAAGATTTATTTACTTCGTGAGCGAGGTTTTTTTACAGAACTTTACAGTCGTTAAATGTTATCAAAGGAGGAAAATATTCACGTTGGTTTTTTTTCCTTCTTGAACTAATTCTGGCTATAAGCACGTGCAAAGATTGTTTGCATTTGTTGTGTGAACCCTACAATGTGGGTGTCATTAAATTTGTTGTGTGAACTCTACAATGTGGGTGTCATTACATTTGTTGTGTGAACCCTACAATGTGGATGTCATTACATTTGTTGTGTGAACCCTACAATGTGGATGTCATTACATTTGTTGTGTGAACTCTACAATGTGGATGTCATTACATTTGTTGTTTGAACTCTACAATGTTTGTCATTACATTTGTTGTGTGAACTCTAATAATGTGGATGTCATTACATTTGTTGTGTGAACTCTATAATGTGGGTGATGTAGGTGTCATTACATTTGTTGCTGTGTGAACTCTACAATGTGAATGTCATTACATTTGTTGTGTGAACTCTACAATGTGGGTGTCATTACATTTGTTGATGTCAAATGTCATACATATATCTTTGTTTGTTATGTTTACACATCCGCTCTAAATGTTTATACATTGTACTGAATGCCTTGACACAAGTGTTGTATATAAGTTTAAAATCTTCAAATTATAAAACCGTTATATCAGTGCCTCATTTCACTCATCATAGACTTGTATTTATACCATGTATATCTAAATACGTTTTTTTTTTACACATTGTATCAACCAACAGGAAAGGTTGCAAGAGCTGGAAGTAGAACTGGCCGACGCTAGAAAACTGGCTTCACAAGCAGAAATTTTGAAACAAGTTAGTATCAAGTCAACATTCATTTCTTACTACATATATAACGTTTTGGGTCAATCACGTACATTACCATGTCTAAACCAAGGACATAGCTAGTTTTCCATTGAGTAGATCAATCGGTCATTTGTCTAAGTCCTGCTTTTACAAGAGAAGAAATATTTTGATCAATTCACTGCACTGATTGTAAAAAGTAAAAACAGAAAGTAGCCGTTGTTGTTTCTTTAATACTGTATTAACAAAATCACAATATATTATTTTGAGAATTACTAGTCCTGTAATTAGCTGTTTTTTTTCTTTTTTACCTAATTTTTAAATGTTTGATTGGGATAAAAGAAGTATCTCCAATTGCTTCAAAACATGCATGTGTCTTTTTTGTTGTTAGTTTCTATTTCTGAAAATAAAATTCCAATGAATCACTTACGATGTACTCAATAATCCTGAATCAAATAAACTAATTAAAACAGAAGTCATTAATAGTCATTGTGTTCTTATCTGTTGCCTGGTACAGTGACACATCAGAATCCGAAATTATTTCGGAGGTCGTTGTTTGTGGCAGGCTTGCGGAGCCGAGGAGCCGGGAGCCGCTACTTTTTGCTGAGCCGGAGCCGAAAAATCTGGCGGCTCCCACTGCCCCCAAATGTTTTTTGTTTTTTTTTTTGCAGCAGAATTTTTTTTTAGCTTTAAAATTGCAAATTTGTTTGATTGTTTGCCTCCTACAATTTGAAATGTTGTCATTTTTACGAACGCTACAACAGTAACAGCTTTAAAATGATAGCGTGCACGCACATCACCACAAGAAATCTTTAATGGGGAATCGTTTTGTGTTAGTTTTAAATCTTGTTTACCCTCCGAAATTTTTTAATGGCATGTTATTCTGTTATATATAAAGATGAAACAGTTTTATTTCCATAGAATAATTGTATCAATCATTTAAAATAAATTTTTACTACGACGACAACAGAACACGTCATTTCGTATAATTATTTGACCGCGAATTTGTAATAGACTAAAAACAAAATGGTCGCTTTCTGTATTTAACAATTTTATTATAAACAGAATATCTGAAATAGATTAGATAAATTTATAAGGTTGTGGTTTTAGCTCCGGACCCGTCCCAAATAAAATCCGATGTTATTTCGGACCCGTGCGTCATGCACTAAGCTTTAGCTATATTTAAACTTTATTAGACGGAACCCGAAAAATGATAATACAGAGTCCGCTTAGTGGAACCCTAGACACTGAGTAACGATTGAATCATACAATTCAAACAATTATAAAAAAAATAAACAAAAAACAATAATAAAGTTTGTGTATAGCTAAGCTTTAGTGCATATTTGCCACGGGTCCGAATAACAATCAGACTTTATTGGGACGGGGTCCGAATAAAAAAACGGAGTTTATTGGTACCTGGGTCCTAATAGTCACTTCGAATTTATAAGTAATAAATATAAATACTGAAGTCTTTAAAATATTTTAAATAATGTATCATTTTACTGTTTGCTAATTGGATCATTGAAATAACTTTTTATTACTTATGAAAATGGCGACTAGTGAAACCTTGGTCGAAAATAATATATGATTCTGGATGCACTGAAATGGTTTGTTTTTAGTTAAAAACCGACATGCGTATATTTTTCAAGTTTCTGACTATGGGGGTGAACGCGCGTAAAATTTGCATAACTTTTTATCAGCGTGGCATGTTTGCGTGGCACAATTACAAAATTTATGTCTCGTGTGATACTATCTTAATAAGGAGCCGGAGCCGTCAAATGTGTGGGAGCCGGAGCCGGATATGCCTTTTTACCGATAGCCGATACCGATATTTTTCCCCAGCATTTTTGCCGATACCGATGCCGATATTTTGCTATTAATGAAAGGGCGTCTTGCAGATGAAGAAGATTAGAAGAACAAAAGATTTGAAAGACAGACCAGTAGTTAGACCGAAAGTCGAAACACAAACAATGACTGCATAATTCAGAAATCTGCATGTTTATTGTCTAAAATTAAACTTATAACAAAATTAATTTGTTGTTTTTACTTTTACTTGTACACAAACAGAAAAGTAAGATAAAGTTTTAAATAATTAATGTCAAATCCAAAAAGTAAAGATTTATTAATTTTTAATTGTAATTTTACTAACTTCAGAAAGTTGTGACAGAATTAAAAACAATTTTCTTCATTAATCTTTGTAATTTTTACTGAATTTACTTGTAGTGTGATTTTAAAAAAGTTTGAAAATTAAAAACACTTAATTATATCTGTAAATCACTTCACTCGGGTGAACAGTTAACCGAAGTTCATTGTAAGTTAACTTTAACTCTCCTGTAAACCAAAACTTGTGTTTGAAAGGATTTGTGGAAAAAACAATGTATCGGGTACAAAAAAACGGCTTATCCGATAGTTAACTCCATAGTGGCAATCGGTCTGATTATCGGTCACTTCCTACAAAAAATCGGCCGATCCGATATTAACCGGTAGGTGCCCATATTTTCTAACTGATACCGATCCGATTATCGGTCGCTCTCTTGGTTGTTTGAACTCAAATATTGTGATAGTTTCACATCACTGGCTTCTAATTTACAAATATACGAGATTGTATCTGCTTCTATCATGTCCGTGATATTTTTCTCGATTTCAAACCTGTCTGCATATAAACATGTTATTAGGGTAGTCTCTATATAATACGCGATTTCAGTAGTCTCTATAATACACGCGATTGTGCAGCTCTAGCACACACGCGGATTATGTAGTCTCTATATTTCACTCGGATTGTGTAGTCTATACACGCGGACGTGTAGTCTCTATAATACACTCGGATTATGTAGTCTCTATAATACACGCTGATTGTGTAGTCTCTATAATACATGCTTGTGAATAGTATACTATGGCCAGTTGATTGTGTAAATTTCTATAATACACGCTATTGACAGTAGTCTCTCAGACACGCTGATTGTGTAGTCTCATAATACACGCTGATTGGGTATTCATATAATACACGCTGATTGTGTAGTCTATATAATACATGCTGATTGTGTAGTCTGCATACACGCCGATTGTGTAGTCTCTATAATACACGCGGATTGTGTAGTCTCTATAATACACGCTGATTGTGTAGTCTCTATAATACACGCGGATTGTGTAATTGTTATAATACATGCGATTGTGTAGTTTATAATACACGCGGATTGTGTAGTCTCTATAATACATGCGGATTGTGTAGTCTATATAATACATACGGATGTTTTTTATTAGTTCTTCAGCTAAACCAGTGATCTCATTAATCCATTTATTATTTATTGCTCAGAGCAAGTCTAAACTCTCAAGCTACCACAAGCTCAAGAGTCAGTCATTGAGGGCCTGAAGAGAAGTGGAGAGGAAACCGTGGTCGAGTTGGCCCAGCAAGGTTACTGGCTGATTTATTTTTTATATGTTTTTATTCTTAACTCTTATATACTTGTAAACATGTTGAGTAGCATGGCTGGGAAATATAATAGTTCGTTGATATCTGTCTCTCATTACAAGCTTTAATCCCTTTATATTTGTGTAGCTTCACTGTCCTGATGCGTTAGTCAGAAGATTCTTTAGTTGAACTGTGGGTGTACACAATGGTAGGCTCACTCTTTGAAGTCACCCACAATACAGAGTAGTCAGAAATAAAGTTTAACTATATGAATGGGACATTAAGTGATATGTCCCACAACTGTGTTCATTATGACCACATTAGAGAAATCCTGGGGAAGGGGTGGTCGCGGTAAAGCGCTCGACTGTCGATCCAGTGGTCCCTTGTTCAACCACCGTGAGGGGATCGAAAGAAGGCTCATCATAAAAACTGTCCCATTCGTGGTTTATAGGATCCAAGAGATTTTATCTCATCCTTACAGGAACTCACAAACATTAGAGAAACACTCCATATCGCCACACAAATAAAAGATCAGTTTTTCCATATGATGGTATGCACATTGTAAGGTCATTTGAACAAATAAGGCAGTGCCTTATGCTCATCCATGGTAAAGAATAATCTAGAATCTAGATAAAATTTCAGCGGAAGTTCTTAAACTGAAACCAACAAAGGAAAATCCACACATTAAAACGGAACAAAATGTTTTTGATAAATGGTACTATAGTTAGAAGAATGGACACCTTGAAGTCTCATATCAAATTATTTTCTTGTTTCCTCATTACAATTCAATTTGTACATTGGAGAAAAACACAAACACAAAAAGGGTCATTAGAGACGACATTGAAGAATCTCTTGCCTTAATAAGTATTGCATGTTTGATGTTCATTTTTAGTTCAAATTACTGTCCGTCGTACTGTGAAACGTCATGTTAGTCTGATAAGTGTCACATAATTCATCCCTGGAAGTTCTCTCAGAAACCAAATCCTGTTTCTCTAGTTTGCTATATTTTCGTCTATCTCTCCCACTATTAAACACAACATGTCATGTAATCTAATATTAGCCCACTGTGTGTGTGTGTGTTTTGTAGGTGCCACTCTGTATCCCAAGACTGAGGTAGGCTGGAGGCCAAAATTGAAACTCTATTGTCTGCTGAAGTGTCGAGACTCAAAGAGTTGTGGAGGAATAGATTTGTTTCAGTTTGCTTGTTCCATTTCACCGTGCGCATTACACGTCACAGAAACACATCACAACGCACACCCTCACCTCTGAGAGTATCCCCCTTCCCGTTGATACCAAAACTGACCGCATTTGGTCAACACCAGACAAAGTCCAGAAAAAGATAACTTTAGCATCAATTTCTTTTGTTTCACATACATAGAGCTAAAGGGGCTGGGGTGGGGAGAGTCATTTTAGCCAAATATGTATTTAGATTCCAAGATAATATGTTAAAAGTTGATATTGTACTGCATTCTGTTGTGTAAGGCACCAGTACTTGTTTCAGTTGTAATAATGTGCATGTTGAATGTTTGACCCAATGTTTTTTGGTAGTATTTTCTATTATTTGAATTCTCCAATGATTCTGTATTTTAACAAACAATATAAAATATTTTGATGCGGGGAAAAACAATAATTCTGTTATGTTTTTTTCCTTTCTCAGGGTTAATTTGTATTAGTTTATTTTACATAAACTATGAAGATGTTATATCAGAGAAAAATTCAAGATGAAGATTGGCTGATAATGTTGTATTGGTTATGAGTTTCAGCCCATTAATCTAATTCCGGCCCTGTAAGTTGTGTGGTATAGTGTACTGTAGGTTGTGTGGTAACAGTGTATTGTAGTTGTGTGGGTAGTAGTGTATTGCAGGCCAGTGGCAATAGTGTATTGTAGGTTGTGGTAATAGTGTATAGTAGCTGTGTGGTAATAGTGGGTTGTAGGCTGTGTGGTATATATTGTGGTTGTGTATAATAGTGTATAGTAGGTTGTGTAATAGTGTATTGTGGTGGGGTTGTGTGGTAACAGTGTATTGTAGGTAATAAGTATGTATTATTTGGCGAGCCGACACTTTAGAGACTAAAACAAAAATGATTTGAAGACCAAAACAGAAAACTTATTAGAAAGTTGAAGTAGATAAGTGAAGAAGATTAGTCGTTATTAGCTGTAACACTGTAACATTATGTTGAGTGACCTGTGAATCGTTCTGACCACCCATGTTAAGTATGTGTATACTAGCTTTCTGTTTCATTTTTCAATCAACAGTCTCCCTAGTCTACACTTGCCTGTGTGCTGTCTATTATTTTGTCTCTCATTCATTATGCATATCAGAAACACTGCTGGAACTGTTAATGACACCTGACTTTTCTCCATTCATTTAGAAAATAATCCCATGAATGGGGGCTGGTCAAAGGATGACCTCATCTCCATTTGTCTAACTTGGACACACACGTCTTCACGCCACTCTAGTGCACCACCTTCCCTTGCTCAGTTGTAACTTTGTCTTACACTAAGTTATATGTGGACAATTAAACTGGCTCCATAGTGCTGTATATATGTCTCAATGTCTTGGCTGTGACTGTCTTTACACTAAAGTTATAGACAAAAGGGATCAAAATGGGTCTGAGTTGTATACAGGTTATATGTCTCAATGTCTTGCTGTGACTCGTCTTGACACTGGGTTATTACAGGATGCATGGACCAAAAATGGTCTAGTTACATATATATATATATATATATATATATATATATATATATATATATGTGTGTGTGTCTCAATGTCTTGGTTGTGGATCAGTCTTGTTGAGGATCCCATTTTTAGCCTCAGATGTTGAGGTCCCCTTGAGGGTATCCTTGGCTTGTTGTTATGAGTATGAGGCTGACCAATGATGACTCCTGTATTATTTGTGTTACATGACACAGTCTCACCAATGAATTAGACGTACATAAGTGATGAACATCACTCCAAGGCTGCACAACACTAAGATTTGGCCAGAGGATGGAAGGTACCAGTCCGTGGCTAGGGATCTGGTGACTCTGTCAAAAGCAAGATATACCCAACCGCAGCAAATAATCCACTTAAATGAATATTGGGAACAATGCACTGTTAGTTCCTCTCTCTCTCTCTCTCTCTCTCTCTCTCTTCTCTCTCTCTTCTCTTGTCTCTCTCCCTTCACCAGAGACACTGTAAATCGACTTGGTCACTACCAATCTCTCCGCTGAATGTCTATTCACTAATCGACCCTTCACTTCTGAGTCGTACGGTCGATCGCCCAGAATCATATTTCATTTCTTCATATCTTCTTCTCCCACGTGACCCTAGCCAATCAAATATAATATAAGGTTTTTTTCAAACTTTCAAATTAGGGGTGGAGCCTAGATGAGGAGGGGGGAGAAATACGTCGTATAGACAAAGACCTAGTAATCGACATTTGAGCGGGTCGCTGTCCTTGAAGCAGCTTCTCACCAGAGAATAGTCCGGTGGTCGATAATATTTCCCTGGAATGTAACGTGTTTCTGTTACCTCCCTGCCTCGTACACCTGGCTGATGACGCAATTAACGGGGTGTGGTTAAAAGGGAGAAACTGGAGCACGGGAACGTATTACTATACATGGTATAATATACACCTTAACGTTAGTAATATTATTAAGTTATATGGGTTGAGTAAGGGGATAGTTTCGACATTATTAATAATAACCCGTGACATCACCCCACAACCCAAACGAAACTATAGGGGTGACGACACCGTAGTAGTGAGGCCATTACATAACATAAAAACTAATTATAATAAAAAAAAAAACTTATTCAGCAACCTTGACCACAACATAATGGATAGGGCCAGGGCAAGAAACAGACATAATTAAATAACCCAAAAATAGACAAACTGATAAGGTCTGGCCAAAACAAGTTATCCAGACAACATCAAGAAAATAGGTGAAGACTTTTCTTCCGAAAGATGGCACTTAAAAAATTAATTGTATCAAAGCCACATAGGCGTTACTGGATACGGAATAGGGTGCACTGGGCGACAGCCCCTTGGTGGGATGACTTTACATTGGCGCAAGTACAAACAGCGCTACAACATTGAACCTGAAATAGAGAGGAAAACCATGCATAAATGAATATAATAAATGACAGCAACTACATTCACCGACAGTCACTCACTCTAGCAAGCCATATCTTAATAACCTCTCTAAGAGTGGCCCCTTTTGATGCGCTCAAATGACATGTAGCCGTCGACGAGGTTCGCTGGGCAAATCGACCCATCAGATCTGCCCACATCGCCTAACCTTGAACCGCTTACACGGGGGATATATATCGCTTTTATTAGGGCCCATCTCCCCATTGGGAAAATCTCCGTGGTTCACGCGTAGTTCATGGTTTACACTCTCGGCTTTACCGCGCCTACTTACTCGCGGGGCGCGTTGCAAACAGTCTTTCAGGGGAAAGGGATCGTCTCCGAGGTGGCCCCTCTTCTTGAGGTGCTAGGTTTGGTGGCCCTAGGGGGTGTCTAAAAATAGGTCTACTCTAACCGGGAAAACCTGGGGAGTTATCCGCCCCGTCATATCGCCGTCTCTACTACGATCGTCCGTCCGTGATTTAATCACCGTCGGGGTCGTCGTCTGTCTACCTCCCTGCTCCGTCTGTCCCGTCATGAGCCTTTATGCCCTTCTACCTTCCCCCTAGCTTCACCCTTCAACTTGGGGCCCCATGGTGGGTTCCCTGCCCTCCTGACTGGGCCCCTGGATTCTCCCTTAACATGATCAAACCACGACCCCCTGGTGCATTTGGTTTGACCCTAGACTTCTCCTTAGGAGTCAATACGCCTGGGCCCCTTGACCTCAACGGCGTGATGGTGGTCCCTGTGGTCTACTGGGTTAGACCAAGGGGCCTTGGCACCCTTTATGTTACCAATAATTAAATCCACTATTGGATTTGGGGAGGACCATAGCCTCTAAAGGGCCCCGATAGTAGTCAGAGTCCACAGAAATGGTGGCTATTGGGGCCTCATTAACGGTGCCGTCAATACATCCGTATTGGGCCCAGCGACCCGTCATCGCTCCCCTCTCCTACCAGGGATTCCTTCACGGCGACCCCCCTGAGCACCCTGAGTCCCTTAGGACCTTAACATTGAGGCCATTTACGCGGCTCCCTATCACTGGGAGGTTTTTCTCCCCTGCTCCTATTTCCACTACTGCCCCCATAGGTATGGGCCTACCCTCTAGCAAGGGGCGCATTTTCCCGTATCTATTGTTTGTAGAGCGTTGTCCTGGGGCCCCGCACGTGTAGCACACCGACCTAGCGTCGTGGTGGCTGAACACTCGGTTCCCGTTTACTGGGGCCCCGTCCTATCTTTAGGGGCCTCCCTCCTGTCATCTATCTCACTTGTTGGGGCCCTTCGGCCTCCACCGCCTCTCCTTTCCCTGCTTATGGAAGACTCGCGCCCCTGCCGTGGCGAGCTTCCTGTAATTTTCGGCCAGGGCGAGAATCTGTCCCATGTCCCCTAAGTTTACGCTCCTTTAGGAACAACTCTGTAGCCCATTAGGGGCCCTGTCCATCAACTGCTCCCTGAGCAGGGGGTCCATCACACCATCAAGTTATGCTCTGTCCCACTGAGCTCGACCCACCTCGTCAGGAGGTCGGCTAGACGTGCACCAAATAGGGGTAGGTCTCCCCTCTTCTAAATGGGCCCCTAAACTTTCGTCTTAAGCTTTCCTCCGTATAGTCGTATGACTTTAGGAGGGCAGCCTTCAATGAGAGTCAAAGTCATTTGACTCGTCAGCCGTCAAGCGGGTAGCTGTCGTCAGGGCCTGTCCCGTGAGTAGTGATGTCAAGCAGGGGCCCACCATGTCGTTCCCAACCCGCGGACAGAGGTATCTTTCAAACCTACGAATGTAGGCGTCTATATTGGCTGTCTCGTCAAGTTTGGGGAGTTTGGGTTTGGAGGATGTCGTCGACTGACTGCTTGGGGCTGGGCTTGCCGGCCCCACTTCCCTCTCTAACCGTGCTAGGGCCACCTCTTTATCTGCTGCTACTTTAACTGCCTCCTGCTCGGCAGCTATTCTAGCCAACTCAAGCTTTCTATCGTGTTTAGCGCGTTCAATTTCTGCTTTCCTATCAAGCCTAGCTCGTTCAGATTATGCTTCTCGTTCTAGCCTAGCTAGCTCCACCTCTTATCATTTTTAACGCGTTCAGCTTCTGCTTCATGCTTAGCACGTTCAGATTCTGCTTCGTTCTAGCCTAGCCTCTTCCACCTCTCTATCCCTTTCGCATTTAGCGGTGCTTTATGGCCGTATTAACGTCGCACCCCAAGCCTATGAAGTACTGTACGTACTCCTCCATAGATTTCATGGTTGGTGACGTTAATACGAGCCTAAGATGAGTAACGGTTAACCCAGACAAAGCTCGCCGTGCAGTTTAACACACCGGTCAGAGCACTCACAACTGATCACAATCAAAGAAGTGTATTAAAATGGCTTACCTGACGCTTCCTCCTCCTTTCAACAGAATATGAAATATCTTCCACCGTACACAATCTTACACATGTATAAAGTCTAGAGTCTAAATGTTATTTATTCGCCGATAACAGTGCGGCTTTTCTTTTTACTGTCTTGTTGACTTCGTCTGTACTTTCCTCGGACGATGTGAGTAAGCGTGGCACTTACTGCTCCTGTTTCAAAACGGCCGAGTCTCTATGAATGACTCCTGAAGACTTGGGTGAGTCCGGTGTGACTCCTGATGACTTGGGTGAGTCCGGCATGACTCCTGAAGACTTGTGGGTGAGTCCGGTGGCGATCCCTGAAGACTTGGGTGAGTCCGGTATGACTCCTGAAGACTTGGGGTGAGTCCGGCATGACTCCTGAAGACTTGGGTGAGTCCGGTATGACTCCTGAAGATTTGGGTGAGTCAGGTATGACTCCTGAAGACTTGGGTGAGTCCGGTATGACTCCTGAAGACTTGGGTGAGTCCGGTATGACTCCTGAAGATTTGGGTGAGTCAGGTATGACTCCTGAAGACTTGGGTGAGTCCGGTATGACTCCTGAAGACTTGGGTGAGTCCGGTATGACTCCTGAAGACTTGTGGCAGAGATTAAGCCCCCGAGTCTATGTTGAATCAGCTTTCGGCCCCGCCTGGTTATTGTAGAACACAACTTCAGGTGAAGGTTCGATCCCGAAACGAGCCACTCAGATGTTGAGTCTCCCGACGAGCCCCCAGATGTTGAGGATCCTGTATTAGCCCCTAGATGCTGAGGTCCCCTTTGAGGGTATCCTTGGCTTGTTGCTAAGAGTATGAGGGCTGACTCAATGATGACTCGTATTTATATTTTGTGTTTCTGCCACACACAGTCTCACCAACAATTAGACGTATAACAAGTGATGAATAATCAATTCCACAAGCGTGTGTACAACACTAAGATTTGTTTATTATACATAGGCACTAACTGTAATAGGATCTGGTGACTTGTCAAAAGCAAAGATAATTCAAACTGCAGCAAATAATCCAATTTAAAATGAATGATGGGAACAAATGCGTTATCACTGTTAATTCTCTGTCTCTCTCTCTCTCTCTCTGTCTCTCTCCTCTCACTCAGAGACACCAAAAATCGATTCTCGGTCACTACTCAGACCCTCCGTCGAATGTCTATTCACTAATCGACCCTCTCACTCGAGAGCCCACGGTCGAATGCCCGCGAATCTATATCATTCTTCATATCTCTTCTCCCACGTGACCCTTAGCCAATCAAATATAATATAGGTTTCTTTCAAACTTTCAAATTAGGGGTGGAGCCCAGATGAGGAGGGGGAGAAATACGTCGTATAGACAAAGACCTTAGTAACTGGACATCGAGCGGGTCGCTGTCCCTTTGAAGAAGCCGACCAGAGAATAGTCCGGTGGTCAGAGAATATTTCCCCTCTGAATGTAACGTGTTTCTGTTACCTCCCTGCCTCGTACACCTGGCTGATGACGCAATTAACAGGGGTGGGTTAAAATGGGAGAAACTGGAGCAAGACGTGGGAACGTATAGTTACTATACATGGTATAATATACACTTTAACGTTAGTAATATTATTAAGTTAAGGGTTGGAGTAAGGATAGTTTCGACATATTAGTCACAACCCGTGACAGTCTTACACTAAGTTATAGATGTATGGACTTAAATGGTCTAGCTGTATATATATATATATGTGTCTCAATGTCTTGGTTAATTGTTCTGATACTCAAGTTATAGATGCATGGACTAAAATGGTCTAGTTGTATATATATATATATGTGTCTCAATGTCTTGGTTGTGACTGTCTTACACTAAGTTATAGATGTATGGACTAAAATGGTCTAGTTGTATATATATATATATATATATATATATATATATATATATATGTGTGTGTGTGTGTGTCTATGTCTTGGTTGTTTCTTTTTGTTGCTATACATTTACGTATTTTCATGCCCTATATTGGATAGTATGTATGGGTAAGGAATTAAGTGTTTGTGTTTTATAGATAGATGTAACATATTGTACTCCAGCCATGTTTTAAAACTTGCTGTGAACTGCTCTATGTCAGGCTGTGGTAGAGAGAGATGAGACAATACGGTCCACACGTGAAGAGAATTTAAAGATCCATAGATCACTTGAGGATCAGCTGATTGAACTGAGGACTTCGTTAGATGAAACAAGTGTAAGTCTATGTAGAGACATTGACTGCACAGCCATAACTGTGATCTGACTGAAAGTAAAGCACATCTGATTGTGGTCTGACTGAGAGTAACACATATGTTTGTGGTCTGACTGGAGAGTAACACATATGTTTGTGGTCTGACTGAGAGTAACACATCTGATTGTGGTCTGACTGAAAGTAACACATGATTGTGGTCTGACAGAGTAACACATAAGTTTGTGGTCTGACTGAGAGTAACACATCTGATTGAGGTCTGACTGAGAGTAACACATATGTTTGTGGTCTGACTGAGAGTAACACATCTGATTGTGGCTGGACTAAGAAACACAGCTGATTGGTTTGACTGAGACGAACACAGCTGATTGTGATAACATATCATTGTTTTTTGTGTGTTTGTTTTTTATTTCTCTAGCTGTATATTTTACAAACAGCCAAACATTGAGTGCAAGAAATGTCCAACTATTTCTTTGTTCTCTGACAACAAATGTAGATGGTCATAGATGAGATCGAGAGAAAACACAGGAAGTATTAACACCACTGCATCTATCAAAACATGTCCTCATGTTTGAGTGTCAAATAAGTCATTTACATCCTTTGTTAGAGTTGTTTATGTCATTATTTCTTCTCACAACGGGACTTGTACTTCGTAAACACTGTCATAAAAATAACTCCATCAATAAAGACAACCCAACAGCCCATCAGATCTCTCTCTACACACAACATTGTTGTAGTGTATAAGGCAGATGTAACTGAAGCAAGTGTCATTTGATTTAGTAATATGGTTGGAAGGGGTCAGATGTCATTATCTTTATTTATTTAGTAATATGGTTGGCACAAATGTCATTATCTTATTTGGTTTAGTAATATGGTTGGAAGGGATCAAATATCATTATCTTATTTGGTTTAGTAATAGGGTTGGGGTAGGGGTCAAAAGTCATTATCTTATTTGGTTTAGTAATCTGGTTGGAAGGGATCAAATGTCATTATCTTATTTGGTTTAGTAATAGGGTTGAAAGGTCAATTGTACAAAAACACATACACGTTTGTTTACAAAAAGAATTGAACTTAGGTCGGAGTGCATAAATGCATGACACTGATGACATGGATACATACAGAATATGTTCTGTGGTACATTCTAAATGGAGTTAGTATACATTACATCTTTCAGTGGTCTTATAGTGTTATATCTGAACATAATGAACTCTTCGATATATGTATGTATTTGGAAGATTTCTGACTGCAAATTTGTTACTGCTGAATAAATGCTTTGCAGCTGCTTATGCTTACAAAGGTGAGTGGTAATCATGTAACTGAAACATACTTGGAACCCTTTCTGAACATACTTTTTAAATCAGGGAAGCTTAAAAACTGTCAACCAGAAAAAGATAAATTCCTCTTTTAATTTATATATCCCTTTTACATCTAAGTACCTCTTTGCAAGCCTAAATTCTCAAAATACATTAAACATGTATAAGATAAAAATAACTCTCAGTATGTTATCAATACTGAAGAAAATATGACTGCAATAACTAAGTAAATATAGGTTAAAGTTCCCTTAGCCCTTAACGGCCATCAGTACAGATGAAGTGCAAAATTTATATGATTTCTGCAGCCACAGTGATGTTAAAGGGATTTTTGTGGCAAGAAAACACCATCTCCTGCCACCTTTTCTTCCCAGATATACCCCTTTAAAGCTGGGTGGACTTAAGAGACTTTCAACCTAATTTCATAGTATCTGAGTTTTCCAACCACAGTAAGAACCATTCTATTAGACTTTGTTGTTTTCTGAATTAATAATAAATTTAACCACTTACTTTCGAAAAAACCATAAAAAATGTCTTCTTTATCAGTTCTCCCTTCCTTGTTACTGAGCTTTTCAAAACATTTCTCTAAATATCCCATGACATCTGTTAGCTCTACCAAATCATGGGTTTCCAAGGCTACACTATAAGTCTGAAAGAAGTTATTTGAATTGGTTCTCTCAACAGATAGTCAAATAAAAAAAATGCTCTAAAAAGAATAATGTACACATTTAAAAATATCAGATAAAATCATACCCAGAGATAGTCAGCAATAATCATCAAAGTTCGAACAGGTTCCTGAGTTTCTCGAGACACATCATTTATAGGAACTGATTTTGCTGCATTCTTTAAATCGACAGCCCACTGCCCATATTCTTGTCTTTTTTTATTTCTTGGTATCTTTCCAGCTAACTCTTTAATCAATTGATCATTTAATTCTGCAAGAAATTATTTAATCGAAAATAAAAAAAAATGTTTGCCATTAGTATTTATAAATTTTTTTAAGATATAAAGCTAAATATTTTGGTTATAAAAAAAAAATGTATGAATACCTTTTGCAGCAAGTCGTACATAATCTTCAAGTTTTGACATTATACTCATAATTTTATTCAAAGCATCATTGGCATCTCTTTCTTTAAGCTGAACATCATCTGAAATTTATAATAAAAAGATCTGACTGAGCAGGATAAAAATAAATGTCTTCTTCTGCTGTTGTGATTTTTATCAAAAATTTTTTTAATGGTTTGGTATTAAAGTAGAAAACTTTCTAGTATAAATAATTAATTTTTTAAATTCTGTTAGAGAAAAATTGAATTACATTCTTCTGGTACAGGAACAAGACTCAAAAGCTCCATCTTATTTTTCTGTACTGTACTTAAATAAGGAGCATCCATATTACCACATATTTTTAAAATGTTGTTAGCTGCTTCCTCCATATTTCTGGCTCTATCAACACCAATAGATGCAGATAATCCAACAATCTGTGGGAAAATGCATACCAATATGCCAATACCAACACATATTAAGTTAAAAAATGAGACTAAGTATAATATTGCCTGAAGTCATGCAGATCTGGCCAAATCAATTTCATAACCTCTTTGAAAAAAAAATGTGTCTAACCGAAGATGAGTAGCCGACTATGATTTTTGTCCAATTAACTTTCTGTTTTATTGAAGGAAAAAACATTGGCATAAAACTAAACTGAATAATCAATGGCATTAAACCACAGAAGACTCTCAAATATAAGGCCTAATGTAACAGATAGATATACCAAAAAACAAATGTTATTACTTCCTGATAAATTAAAAAAATATTAAACTCCAGCACTTATATATAATTTCTGACAATTACCAAATAAATGTTTCTTATGAACTGCACAATGTGATTTAAAAACATGTCACACAAACAGTAAGTTCTAAAATAAAAAATGAAATCTAAAAAGAAAATAATAAATAAAAAATTAGACTTAATTCTTATAAAAAAAAAAGAGAAAAGATAGGCATAAGCTGAACTGAACAATTGAATTTACTGCAAAAGCACTTTATTTCAGAGACACCTATGTGCTACATAAATCATTTCGCATTATTTTCAGTAAAGTTGTCAGCTTGATAGTTAAGGATTTAAAATATTTGTTACTAGATAATTATAATTGGTGAATACTGTAAGATATTTTGGGTCACTACTGAATGACTATTGTAGTTATCAAACAGAAGAATAGTAACAACTCTTTGTTTTTCTGCAGTAAGATAAATAATTCAATATTTTGAATTTTTGGTTCTTATTTGTAATGAAACGCATCTACCATGATTTCTATAAATAGCAAAATAAATTGCACAAATCTGCCAAGATTTTTTTTACTTTGTAGTAATCTTCCATGATTAATTTTCTACCAAAACCATTAGATATATATTTGTAGAAAGTGTACTTTCCAAAGAAACTATAATTATACAAGTGGTAGTAGGTCTTATGAATTTTTATATAGATTATGAGAAAAAAGATTAAAACTTGCAATGTAATTTTTTCAAATAGATGAAAATAAAAAAGATGTACATTTTCAAAAAGAAAAGCTTTAAAAACCTGAGGCAAACTGCTTCTTATTTTCTCACTGCCTTTCAACTTGGCTTGCAGGTACATAAACATTAGAATATTGTAGGGTTCTTCTTTCCTTGTATGATGACATTCATCAAAAATGATTAATGAGAAATGTCGCATAAGCACACTTTTTTTTCTTAAATGATTTACAAGAATCATTGGTGTGAGGACAACCACATTATTTCTTTTTACAAAAGTTTTCAGTTCCAAACTGTCTTGACTTTGTCCTGTGATGTAGGTCACCTGCAAAATATAATAATCATCCCTATACACATGAAATTAATTAAGTTTTAAAGATTTTGATGACATTGGAACTAACATCTTAAAATTTGTTTTTAAGGACAGAAAAGCATAGCTAACTGAATATACCAACAATATTTAAATTAAGTAAAGATCTAGAAGTTCTCCATTATCAATTATTTTATAATTTTAATTTTTTTCTTTTTTTGTGTAAAAAATAGTTTTTAGTGTTTTGAATATATTAATATGGGTGTACTAATTAGCTAAACAATTTTCATTTTCTTGATGATTAATTCCACACATGCAAAGTAAAAGATTAAATATCTAAATTTTCTATCTAGTATGATGCCAGTGTATTTAAATTTTATGCTGATTTTCAGAAATTAAAATAAAAAATTTTTTTATGGTTTTCAGAAATGTATTAGAGAACGTAGATGTAGATATTCTACTAACCACAGTCAAAATCTAATAGGTATTACTTATTGTAAATTTAAGGGTCTACGCTGGAGAGTTTTTAAATAATTTTTTTTATTTTTTACATTTGTATTTATTTATTGTTTGAAAATGATGTAAGATTATTTATATAATAATTTTTTCATTTATGTTACGGGTTCTTTCTATTTAATCTTTTTTATGACTGGCTTGATATCACATAAAGTATACAGTTACGTTCATATGTATCTAGATAAAACTCAAACACATGTTGATGTGAAATATAAATCCAGTTGAACTTTATTTTAGCTACTCGTGACTGCACTTTAAGTAAAATTACATCTATTTCAATCTCTAAATCTAAAAAAACTAATACTTCTACCTTGTCCCCGAATGAGGTGGGAAGGGAGTAGGAAGAGGGGCGTTTCTGACATCAAGAGTTTTCTCTGAATCCAGCAGGGCTTTGATCTTGGTCAGTGGCCAAAGGTGCAAAGTTGCACCTTCGTACAGCTCCAGAGCGCTAGCTGACCACAACCCATGAGGGGGTGGGGATGAGAAGAACATAATAGGGGGGTAACTGTGGTATTGGAAGAAGGGTGGCTGCGATCATAAAAATCTGAATGAGAGTATGAAAATTTTATTTTGAAGTTGAAATATGAATATACAGTAATGGAAAAAGAAGGTTTCCCCTTTTTCTCTGCATTTTTTTTTATTTTCTTTACCTAAATCTCTAAGTCTCTGTCAACTGCAAAGATATAAAGCTAAAAAATGGCAGGTATATTTGTATATATATTAGCAACAATTTTATATTTTGGCATAAGATATATTAAAAACTTTTTAAAATATTGATAATTGATAATTTTTTTTCATAAAAATTTTATAACTTTTAAAATATCTAAGATATAATAATAATATACCGTAAATTTATTATATTTAAATTCTGAACAAATAAGAAAAGAGATATAAATGTTCTTAAGCTGAAAAAAGTTATAGCGTTTTTAGTGAACACTGTTTTCAAGTTTTGTGTTTTCAAGACAATCACAAGCAAGTTTTTAACAATTTAACATATTTTTTTATTTAACTAAAATGTGCGGTTCATGCCTCTAGGTAAATGAGACATGCATTTAAAAATTTAAAGAAAGATGTGTTACTCTGTCTAATGTCCTAAGAAAGTGAAAAACCTATGGAGATTTGGAATAAATGCTCCTTTGAAAAACAGTGTAAAGTATGTAAAAATATAACTTTATGAGAACATTATCAATAAGTAATGTATCACAAAATATTATATTCATAAATTATTCGCACAAATTCAAAGCCTATTAAATGCATAAATTCTAATATTACTTTATAGCAAGAAGGTAGTGAGTTTCTCAAAACTTTAAATTGCTGCACAGCTAATGGTATTGTCCTTGCCAGAAAAGCAACAGTCTTTTCTGTATAAAAAAAGTTATACATGTATATATAAAACTGTTACATTTATTAATAAATTAATATTTAATAAAAAAAAATTAACATAGTAATAATATACAGTGGGTATTCGGTTAACGAACTGTTCAGACAGCGAACAAATCGGACAACGAACACTTTCAGGAAGGATTTTTGTGTTTGGACAACGAACAAAATTCGGATAACGAACAAAAACTAATTCTGACGAAAACGCCCCGGCTTTCGAAACACCCGACATCAGTTCTCAATTTGTCCTGAAAATGGATGCTCGCGTGCGCTGACACATCATCATTCATACTACATAGCAGTGAGGCAGCACCATACGAAGCGTAGGGTAGTGTGCGACGACACATCGTCAATAGTGTACCATACATGTGTAGTTGGTTTATGTCCTTGTGGTTTTCGTATGTGCTTCTCTAAACGCCTTATAAAAAACCCCTGAAAATTTGAAAATAATATGGGACCTAAAAAGAGTGGAGTGTCAAGAACTGTGCTCACCATAAAAACCAAGCCAGAGATTATAACTAAAGTAGAGAGTGGACAAATAATGACTGATGCTACCAGGCAGTACGGCTTGAACAGGTCTACTGTAGGCACAATCCTTGCTAAAAAAGATATCATCAAGAAGACTCAAGCCGCTAAAATAGTAACGAAAATTACATCTGAGAAGCAAAAAAATTGTTATCCATGATAAAATAGAGGGTTTGCTTTTAGTTTGGATAAATGAATGGGAGGTGAAAAGAGATGTAACTAGAATGGCCATCATTCAAGAGGAGGCTGGAGAAATTTTTGAGAAATTGAAAGAACAAACTCCAGGCTCGTCCTCCAAAAATCTAGAATTCAAGGCTACCACTGGCTGGTTTACAAAATTTAAAAGGAGATTAAACAATTTGATGTCAACAGGGTTGCTGGTCTCCACAACGACATTGATATCAATCATTTCCTGAAAGTCCTGAAGGAGAGAGAAAAACAACCGACATTGGACATGTTCTTTAACGCCCAAAGAAAGGAAAAGGACTGATTAATAAGCAAGACTATATGTATGTAAATATATTTGTAATAATAAATAAACTTACTAAGAAATTATTCTGTACATGACAATTTTTTTAAATAATTTTAGATTCTCCAGAACTAATTAATCGAATTTCCATTAACATATATGGTAAATCGATGATCGGTTAACGAACGATTCGGATGGCGAACATAATTGTGGAACGGATTAAGTTTGTTAACCGAATACCCATCTGTTCTATAATTACATCTGGCTAAATACTTTTATTTTGTTTGAGATGTTCTAGTATAATATGGGTTTGCAACTCTCGTTTTTCTCCCTGATCCTGTTGGAGCACAAATGACGGTATTTAATCCTTGAACAGCCTTTTCAGCAAGTTCTATCTGATATTGTCGTAGATTTAATTGATGGGCCTCATTCATTGGTTTGATTTTTGTCTTGCCTATTTAAATAAATGTTATAAATCAAAATATAATAAAATAAATCATTCTTTTTATAAATATCTTTAGCATTAGAAGGAATCAATAAGATACAGTGATAGGATTTAGGTGATTTTTTTAAAGACACTTTATATTTACTTTTACAGAATTTAAGTACTTTTAAGACTAAGTAAAATCATAAAAATGAAAAAAAAAGCCACTATCTGTGTAAACAATTAACAGAATAACTGACCCTAATCAAATGATTGAGCATTAAAAAAAATAGTGTGTGTTAGGAGGGAGAAGGGGCTTTTGTTTATCTGAATGAAGTGAGTCACATAAAAAGAGAAAAGAAAGTATGTGAACAAGTGCAATTTGTATTTTTTGAATTGAGATAGTTCTGTTTTTCAATAGTCAAAATGAATAAAATATTAAAAAAAAGAAAAAGCATCACTATCTATGGTATTTGAAGAAAGTAAGAATATGAATATTTTCAAATCTGTCTTAATATACAACAGTACATGTAATTAGTTTTATAGGTAGGTACCTTTAGAAAGATTTTCATCAAGCTCATATTCATTATCAGAATGTGTCACTGAATTGTCACCAATGTTTTGACTTATTACATCAAAATCCTGTATAACTGTTATAAACTTCTCTTCAAATACCTGTTTATTCAACAGCACTTTAAATTCAGCAGAATTCCATTCTTCTTCAGTTACTTCTCTAGTGCCTAAAAAGATCCATTCAATTAACATGACACATACCCCAGATTAAATGCTGAAAAATAAAAGTTTTTAACTTTATTTTTGTTTAGTACAAAAGGTTAAGCAGTAAAAAGAAAAAAAACATGTGAAGATGAGAAAGTATCGATTTATTCTTGTTAATTAAGAGAAATAATACCACTCTGTGCTTAACAGACACAAACACACATATATACATATACATTTTTATATTTATCTCAAATCATCCTACCTGAAACATGATTTCTAGTGTCAAAGTAATCTAATGACAGTTCAGAAAAGTCACTTGGTGACATACTTAATGGACCTGAAAATTCTTTGGGCTCATATTTTTCCCCTTCATACTCAGGATAAGGAATCATTATATTACTTGCAATAATAGAGCTATTACTCTTAATCACATCTGGAGCAGTTTTCCCAGTTGTAGCCCCTGATGAAGTCAAATTTAGTCCATTGTCCAAAGTTAGTGGAGGACAATGACAACAATCCTGATCATTATCACTGTTCATAGAGGATTCACTGACTAAAGAACATTTTAAAAAAAACTCATAAAATTTACTCAAATAGGCATGCTAAACAAATTTAAATAGATACAGTACATTAAATATCACTGTAATGCTAGACAATTTGCCTTGAAGTTCATAAAGCAAATACACATTCATTACTTTAACCTTAATTCACTCAATGCAGTCATCAACATTAGACCAATGTTCACACTGATGCTGCATCAGAAAATAATAGCAAGTGAAATGAATACAAGTAGAGGTCAATTATTTTTATCAATGACACTATTAAAATGCTATTTAAAGAAAGGTTAGGTTTTATTTTTCTTTAACATTTATTTAGAGCTGTATTGTTTAGCCCCAAAAATTAAGAGGTGTATGATTGTAACAAGAAACAAAGCAAACATTGCAATAAGAAGGCAATCAAGGAGTCATTGGCGAAAAAGCTGTAAATGACTAAACAATTTAAGTGACTTCAGTGGCCCAAGACTGTAATAAGAAAAGTATCATAGAAAGCATAAATAAAGTTCTTTTTTTATCAATTTATTTCAATTTGATAAAATTTTATTAGTTTATGGTGCCTAACATTCCACTTTAGACTACTTTAAATTTAATATCTTATATTGTATCCAAAACATAGTCAATTTTATAAAATGTATACTTAATATAGGAAGGTTTAGTTAAATTCAATATTAGTCTGGTAGGAAAAGATTCAAATTTACCTCTAAAAAGAACTTACGTGTACATGTTACAGTAGGGTGATTCAAACAAATCTTTTTTGCAATTTAATATTACATTGTTGTTAAATTTTTTCCTTTTATGTTCCTATACTCTCATGCAAAATTTTATTGAAACTGATTAACATTTAGGGGTCGCTCATCGAGACTGAACTTTACAGTACCTTCTTTAATGACATGAATTCTTATAATATAAACATTAAATTAAACATTATCTTAAAATCAACATTAAACATTAATTACAGCGAATTAGATATGTTGAAATGTTAAATAACATAAAATAAAATGATATGCAACAGTTACTGCTTATTTATTCATGTATACATTGTATTATAAACATAAACAATACATTTTACTAATGATCTTCAGTTCAACGCTTCTTATATAACTTCAGTGTACTTTTCTTCAAATTTGGCACTCTCTGTCTGTGATCTTCTACAACTTGAAGCAATCTCTGCATTTCAGATTCCGTTTTAGTGAATGACTTATTAAATGATAATATCAGTGCTACTGATCGCTCGGCTGTATCATTGACGCCTTAAAGGAATCAACAATACACTTAGCTTCAGCAAATGATGGCAATTGATCCCAGGGTACTGAATCAACTTCATCGAAGCTGATATCAATATCGACTGAACGAATTGCAGATAGTGATGAGGTACCTACAAAATGATGCAGTTAGTGTAATCCTTCACTTTAAACACTCGATCCGTCCAATCATCATCAGTCTTCAGCTTCGTTTCAGCAATACTGCGGTTTTCATATGGAGAAACTTTTTCAGAAAACAATGCAAGAAAAAGCACCTCTGGGCTACTATACCAAAGATGGTTTTCAAATTTCCTTTTCTCAGTATCAGATACCATTTTGTATATGACAGAATTTTGTGAGATCTGCTTGAATAACAAAAGATCGTTGAAAGAAGTATCACGACTCACAGGACATGAGATCCCAGCTTTGACGTAAATGTGAGTGGCAAAAAAGCAGAATTCTGGCAAAATCTTTACCTCTGAAGGTGTGAGCTAGAACTGATTTCTAAACAGGTAGATCTTGAAGCAGTATATTACTATTGCCACCCAGCAAGCCATATGGTAAGCGCCTAGCGCATGAAAGTGGTATGGTTGGTTGCTTACACTGACGCCAAATATCAACAATCAGGTTTTGATCATCCCTCTGTAAACTTCACGTGGTATGTAACTTGAGGCACTTGACTGTCTTGCAGGAATGACACAACACTGTGTTTGTGTTCCACCGAAAACGGATCATCTAGACTCGAATCTTCCAGCAAACTATACAGCTGATCAACCTTAGGCCGAAATCATTTAAAACGTTTCAACAGTGAAATGTTAGGGCTGTTTGTGGAGCCACAGAGAAAAAACAACTCCAATTATCAGTTCATGCAGATGATGTCTGCAGGCAAAATGTAACAGCTCCTCTTGCAACAATGTACATGTCCGATTAATAACACCAGTGTTGATGGATGTTGTGTCAAAACACATACCAATAATCTCATCAGATACCTCCCATAGTCTTAACAGCTGTATTGTTGCATAGGCATGTGCCTTACCAGCACGGTTGGTATTTTAGATTAAACCTAAAATCTTTTCAACTTCTTTCCCAGTTAAAACTACAACTAATTTGTCTACGTGTGACTGCAGCTCTGGACAATCTGTAGTATCCTCCATTATCTTTCCATCCCAGTGAATGACCAATGGGCATTCACTTCTAAATTGAAATTCTGATTTCAAATTTCTTCGTCTGGCATTGAATTCTCTGACAGAAGCTTCTTATAGTAAACAGGAATCTCAATTTCAAAATCGTCGCCATCTTTACCTTCATCCTCACTTTCGCTGTTGCTTGTAGACTAAGTAGTAACAGTTGCCTCCTGATGTCTGCTTTCGCCTTCAACTACTCTGATTCTCTTTTTGAAGATCATTAACAGTTACATTAAAGCTTTCGGATATTGTCTTCTTCAGTACCTTGCGATTATAGAAAACCATCTTCATAGCATGACCCAAGGTTAGTAACACATTGCTAGGCAGACAAGAATCCAATTGTCAAATCAACCAAACTTCAGTTATACGTCTTGTCAATACACTTTGTGAATTACCACTTGATGTGGATGCCATATCAATTCAATAATTTGTAGTTAGTCAAAAACTACTTTATTAACCAGCAAGCTTGAATAATAAAATTCAAATATCACGGTATACTTTTAATTTTACAATGAACTAAAATTGCACTATTGCAAAAGCAAGCAAGCGACACATCAGAACTGCTGCATTATCTTATACAGTGAAACTTCGGGTCATTTGAGCCACCTCTAAAAGTGGTAATTTTTTCAAAAAGTTTAGTTTTTGTTGATTTGCTTGCCAAAAGGGAAAAAATGAGCCACAATGCATTAGAAGAGGAGAAAATGTTTTTTTTTCCATGCAATGATGAATCAACCTAATGTTACAGATATGTGAATATTGAAATTAACATTGTATTTCTGATCTTACTTACCTATCACTTGGCTATTTATTGATAGAATTTGAGGTTTTATGGTATTTATAATGTTGATAAAGTAAAATGGCCAATCTGGTTTACAAGTTTTAATGGATCTGAATATTTCATAGCGGAATTCTGAATCTTTCACTGTTTTGCAACACAATTTTGCATTTTGCTAAAAAGAAATGCAGATATATTTTATTAAAAATTGAAGTACAAATTTTAAATATCACTAAGCTATTAAAAATAAAAAATTCTTTTTTTTTTAATATGTAAAAATGTTATCAAAATATTTTTATTAATTAATACTCTTTACCTCTAGTATAAATTTGTAATTAACCATTTTCTCTAAAATATTAGTCAGATCATCTCTTCCAAGTTCCTTAATCAGTGTGCCATCAATCATTCGAATAATATCTGGCAAGTATTTATGGACAGGCATTTCTGTGCCATTTTCATCTTTTATGTATGCGCTCACAAATAAAAACTGTAAAGCTTCAAAACAAACAAATTATTCTTAACTTCTTCAAATACCTAATATGCATTAAAAACAATGGTTTAAATTAAATATTAATTTAAAAAACTACACTTACTCTTCAATAAATTATGTTTGTATATGTCTCAATAACAAACAATGGTAAGGATGTGATTCATCTTGTGATCTTAAAATCAAGCCTGTAAACCACAATGGTCAGAGAGGCAAAGATAACTGGTATCCTGTGATGCAAATATATAGTATATAGCTTGCACAATGCCTATTAGGCTCTCAAATCTGCGGCTAATGGTTCATCTAGCTCACTAACAGAACTTGTCCAACTATTTAAATGACTGACTGACCAGAATTTAAGAGCATTTAAGAAAAAAAAAAAGCAGCAGGGAATTATACTAGCACTTATATGTCAAAGCTAGGATTTCTCTCCCAGGATGACAGGTCAAATATTATCTTGTTCAAAGTTTCCCAGGAAGTGACGGGATACCCTGAAATAGTTTCAGTATATGCAGAACTATATTTTAACTATATAAATGTCACATAGAGCTGCAGTTTACTACCGGTGGTATGTGTACTCCAAGGGGTATGGGAAAGGTTATGCAGGGGAATGCAGCAATATATAAAAGCTCAAGTATCGCATTAGAAAGATAAGCACATTCAATAAAAATAATTGCATGTATTTGCCACTAACTTGTAAGGGGTACCAGCGGACATACTTTCACACCTTTTGGGGTACAGTTAAGAAAAAAGGTTGAGAACCACTGATCGAGAGCTTGAAAATTTCATCTGATCTTCTGGTTCCCATGGAAAAGAAAACAACTGTGGGGAAATATTGAGTGGTTTTAAAAGACATACCTTTCTATGTTGAGACATTATGACAGCTTGGATAGTTTTAAGGAAAATAAAAGTAAAGGTTTCATCATTGGTTTTAGATGAAGTAAAGTTCATCTGTTTCTGTAGCCACGGCTATTCTATGAGATTGTGTGGCTAGTTCAATGCTTGTCGCCTTTACTTCCCCCCAACAAATGTCAGGTACCCATTTGTAAGCTGTGTGTACTTATGGACATTGTTCGGACTTAAAAAAGTCCCAGCACTCACCAAGGCTTGAACATGTGACCTTTCAGTTAGCAGTCAAGCGCTCTACAACACTGCTATCATGTCCCTATGGCTAGGTTTAAAAGTTTGACTTTTTCTCAAGAATATTTTTTAGAGCATTTTCGAAAAAAAATGCTCTATTGTCCCCGTTTTGTCTGTCTGTCTGTCTGTCTGTCGGTCATCACCCTAGATCTCAACAACCATAAGTCCTAGACCCATGATGTATATATCATTGTGTAGGTCTTGGCCTGCCAAGTGTACATCAAAAGTCCATTTTGCGATTTGACCTCTCAGGGCCAAAATATAAGAGTTTTTTATGTACCGTTTTGCTTATATTTTAAATATAAATAATAAAAGCTAATCAAAGGGGCGTAATCATTATTTATTTTTGTAACAGTTATTCAACATGACTTACTTCCCGTACTTTATATAAAACAACAATTGACGGAGTTTTCGGACGATTAAATGACTACAATTTAGAATGTTTCAATTATGAGTCCTATTTCAGTCACATATAGGTCACGTGACTGGTCTCGATGCACCGTCCTGATGCTAGCGCCTAGCGCCAGATGAGAAGGGGGAGGGGAACGACTGTTGTTTCACCCCCACCCACATCTCTTATTTACACACCTGTCCAGGTGACGAATGGTGCAGTGCCGTGTGTTAGAATATGAGGGCTACATGTGCTAGAATTGAGAGGGTTACAACAATACATAACAGGCGCATCAAATGAAATGGTTATTGATCGGAAGTGAAAAAAAAAGAACTGGACAGAAGTGAAAAAAGAGGATCACAGACGGTTGACGAGGAAAGAAATAGACCATTGTAAAACAGTGTTTTATGTGTGAGTTGAATAAATATAAAAATTTGAATGTAATAGCCTAATTGTAAAGTCAAACACAGTCAGCAGCATTTTGTGCTTCCAAGAAATTTGGATGAATAACACCGATGATGCGGAGATTCCAAATATGATTGAAGTCGTGAGAAATCCAAGCACCAGTAGAAAAGCAGAAGGTACGATTATCTATGCAAACACAAATTCTGGATTGATGACATCACAATCAAAATCGATTAAACAAGAATCTGGTCAACATCAACACATCGAAGCAACATCGTGTATGATAGATAACATTGTTATTATCAACGTATACAAAAACCCAGCAATAAACAATCGGTTTGTAAAAGATTTCTTCAATGACAACTTTGCAGCACAACTCAATCAACCAAACGTCATCATTTGTGGGGACTTCAATCAAGATTTCAAAGAGCCTGGGGCAGGAATTGAAAACTTCTTCGAAACAAACTTCAACATTGAACTACTTTCACCAAGATTGGCAACAACAATTTATCAAACAACAATTGACAGAGTTTTCGGACGATTAAATGACTACAATTTAGAATGTTTCAATTATGAGTCCTATTTCAGTGACTACAAACCACTTGTAGTTAGATTTAAGAGAAAATAATTTTGTTTTCAATTATAAAGAAACGTCTTTTTAATATCTTTTTTCAGATATATGCATTACACAATTGAATTTGTAAACATTTCCAAAATTTACAAATATTTACTGAAAGATAGCATACGTACTGATACATAATATGAAAATGCGCTAACATGTCCTGTGTCCAGAATGGAACAGGCTTAATTGCTTGTTTAAAACAGTAAAGTAACAGTGATACATGCATTTGTTTGAAAATTGACAACTTAGCAACGCATCTGTTATAGTCAAATCAGCAAAATTTTACTGCTTTATCTTTGTTAGTTGTTGAGCCTTAATGATTTGAATTTCATGGGTGCATGAAAATGAATAAATGGAGACAAAATGGTTAAAAGATAGCTAATCCTTACATTCAGTCAGTTTTCTACTAAATGTATCAGTTTAGTTGAGTGCAAAACTAATTGATTTTTCTTCAAACTATTCATAAAATCTACTCTTGTTTGACTTGCGTAAAATTGGAAATAGCGTGTTTACTATCATCCAGTCAAAACTCCTTAAAATATGCTGTGAGTGTAAGTTATGAGATGTTTTAACTCTGTAATGAAATTTAAATGATTTGCCTCTTTTTGAAGACATCCACAAAAGCCATTTAAAGAAAAAAATGTCCTACAATTCATTTCTCTTTTTCCCTTCATTGGGCAAGATGGGTTCATACAGCAATAAAAGAAAAGGGAAGATGACATAGATTTAAATGGGTTTCTCATTTCTCTGCTTTTTGTTGACCTCAAGATATCAGGATAAAATTGCTTACTTTTGAGGATATCCCAGAATAAACTAATTTCTTTTAAACATATTTTAACAGAACTAAAAAAAATAAAGTAAATAAAGTAAAATAAAGCAATAGAAATCACTTACTTTAAAATCCTTAATATTTCACACAACAGCAATAGTCATCACTTATTTTAAAGACTAAGTAAATTAAGCAATAATGAGGAGAAATATGAGAGTATTTGTAAAAAAAACTAACACCGTTCTTTAGCATTTGAAGATTAAATTTTTTACAAAAATAAAATTGTCTGCTTCAGCAAAAATTGGAATAAGTAGAACAAAAAAAAACTTTTTTAATAAAAAAAAAAAATTACCACATATAAAATAGTACTGTAAATTTATTACTTAATTTTATCTTTTTAAAGATAATAAGAATACTGCAGCTGAGAATTCCCTAGCCATAACAAGTATGTTGTAGAAGTAGGCTTATAAACATGTAAATGTGTCTTTTCACTCTTATCCACTCCAAGGAATATAAAAAATGTTACCAAATGTTGGGTATTGTGACACAGTTTTTGACTCTTTGAGAACCAATCATCAAAATGTTTTCTCTAATAAAACAAATATCTAAAAGCAAAGCCCTTACAACTGTATACAAAATTAACCAAATCATTTTTTTACAGCAGAGTTTAAATTGTCAATTATTGAATTTAGAAAGCATCATGGGATATCCCAGAATGAGACAATGTTAAGGGAAATTATACAGAGATCCTGCAATCCTAGTAGTAAGTAGTAGAAGAACTCAGTGAAATAGCATTGTTCATCTGACATTTTTTAAGTAAGACATAAAAACTAAAATACTGTTTACATTAATGCAAAAATAGCAAAATGAAAAAAAAAATTGAGGAACAGAGAGAGTGCTTTTTAACATAAGACATTTATATGATCATATCCTTTGTGTTATGTGGGGGTCTGACTGTATACTTTCATTATTCATTTTTCTAAAAAAAATTCTTTTACATTAAAAAAATAGATTTGTCATAAATGTCATAAATTTGCTGCTTATTGGTTCTCAACATTCTTTGACATTCTTTTACATTGTTAGGGGAGAGGGGGAACAGACACACATCTATACCAACCCACAGTTAAAACAAATGGAGTTGGCCCTAAGATCATACATGTCTGCATTTTCAATAGTCATTAGAATCAGGAAGGGAATTCTCTGCTGCAGTTTTTTTTTAGCTAGACTAAGATCAAGATCAAATGATAAATCTATCATACAATCAATACTTGATAAGCAAAATTGCATGAAATGAGAAATCCTAATCAAAACTAATAAGAGCAGATAAACATTAAATCATCTGCCCCAAGAGACTTTTTTATGGGGAATCTTTTTTTTTAAATTTATTTTTATGGCTTTTTACAAACATAAATTAATTAAGAAAAATTTACTTGATTTGTTTGATAGCTCTTTCAAAGATGAAATAAAGTATCCAACCATTTCTGGACTTTTGTTACTTTCAAGAAGCCATTCAAGAAATGCTTGAACTAATTCTTTTCTGTTTAGTTCATTTTGTGTCAGAAATTCTTCATTTAGTTTTCCTTAATCAGTAATAAAAAATAGAAAAAAAAATTATTTATTTATCTTTCTTTTTAAGTTTTGAAAATTATAATTCTTAGTATGTAAATCTAATTTAACAAGCCTAAATTAATATCATAATAAACATAAAGTTTATTGTATATTAATAACATTATTTATTACCATCTTGAATAAATTTTGTTATAATTTGCTCTGGCTGTAAATATTTCGGAAATGTTTCCTTCAAATGTTCCATGACTATTTCCATATAGTTATCATCATCAGATGTCATCTTGTAATGTTATAATTATAAATTTATTTACAGAATTGTCAGAATCCTCAGTTTAATGATGTTTAAATTAAACTTTAATACAAAAATATTGTTTGACATCAGAAGAGGAGCCAGTTAGTTGAGTTAGTCAAGGACCATTTTACACAATGGCCGCTCAATCCTTATTTTGGGGTGATATGGCATGCTTTAACTTCTTTTTTTTTTAAATGTGGAAAATCATAATGAAATGATATTATTTTTACTAAATTGTAGTAGTGGTTTATTATTCATTGATAGATTTTTACATTGTTTGATTGTAATTAAAAACTAACAAAAACACTATTGACGCATAGCTTCACAGAACATATCATTTTCCATTCTGTTTCGGTTTTACTTTCATAACTGGTAAACAAAAACAAAAATCGGGTTTTCCATGTGAATGTGAAGATCAGTAAACGATGTCAGAATCTGTTGTGAAAACTTTCATAATCGATAGACAGATAGTATGTCGCATTGTCGCGGGTTGGATTACAATTTTTTTTATAATTGTGCAAATTAAAATACCTTTGAATTAAATAAATCTAATTCGCATAAAATAATGTTATTTTTTGGGCAATTTTCCGAAAGATATTTTATACTGATTTAAGTGGATGTCTTCAATTAAAATTTATTAATATGATCACATTCGCGATTAGGCTGTGGCTATTTGTAGCTGAATACAAATATTGTGGGGGCGTAGTTCATCTACTCAAATCTACTGCGTGCATTATCTGGGAAAATCCGATGGTTTGTTATTAAAATACAATCCTCGGTTTCGATTTTTTTTCCAGGCCTGATAATGAATGTATCAGTTTCAATTTTGTTGTATTATATGAGAAACCACAGCCACAGTCTGCACTTCTGATTACTGAGTTTTCAGAAGTAGATATAGCAAAAACTAAAGTATCAATGACAATAGTCTCATAAAAGTAATTTATGTCTCTAAAATAAGATATTTCTTGTTATTCTTGTTGTTATTTAAATTAAAATAAATTTAATTTAAAAAAAACAACAACTTCAGATTAATTCAGTGTTCTGATTACGGTATACTATATAATAATAATAGTATATAGATTATTAATACTTTATTATTTTTAAGGTTAAAACGAAACCATCCGAATTCTTAAGTGACTGTTATTTTCAACTTTTGTGGATCAGACTTCGTAAAATTGTTCTTGTAACTTTTTCCTTTAAAAATCATGTCTTTGACAACAAGCCAGGAACTTGCAGAAGATATAAATGACTATAATAAAGATGAATACTTTTCTGATGGAGAGCTTTCTCAGGATGGGCTTTCAAAAACCAAAGGTAGTAGTAATATTACTAATAAGTAATACTAATTAGCATAAATAGTTTGAAATGTGTTAGCAATTCTTAAATTATTAGATCAGGGCAAAGGCAGATTGAGGGGTGTGGGGGGGGGGGGTATCCTTTGACACCACAGGAAAGTAACTGGGGGCAATGCGTGCCAATTATGAACTTTTTAATTGTTATTACTAGTTATTAGTAGGAATCCAGAATAAAAAGAATCAGTACTTTTTGCTGGAATCAGAAATAAATTGAAAGATTTTCAATGTAATTTTCTATTCCATTTAGATTCCTGGTGTCATTTGTATAAATGGTAGTATTCATGTAATGATATCTGTTATCATATTGGCAAAATGTATGATATCAGCCGGGCACATTACGTTGCACTAACATCATTACATCCTCTAGTTTAGTATGAAATCAATGCATGTATTGAGATACATATTATGAAATGACATCAGTACACAACACGACACCAAAATTACAAGATCTATTTTTCACATTACATTAGTGTCTTGCCATGAACTAACCACATCCCCAAATTGTCTTTTGATCAGCATTGCCATTTGTATGCATGTAAAGTGACTAATTGTATACTTGTAGTATTTTGTCACATTACATCATTTGTATACATGAAGGTGTCTCTGTATCTATAACGATATCTGATAGCTGTTATATTGGTGAAATGTGTGAAGAAACCTGTGTACATGGTGGTGTATTAATATAATTATACTA
Source organism: Bulinus truncatus (assembly GCA_021962125.1). NCBI lineage: Eukaryota > Metazoa > Mollusca > Gastropoda > Planorbidae > Bulinus > Bulinus truncatus. The sequence goes on along the minus strand of JAGDYQ010000184.1, from coordinate 1,015,586 downwards.
TATGTCCTGTCAATAGATATGTGTATTATAAGTGAGAGTGAATGTCTCCTGTCAATAGATGTTATGTCATTGAGTCTGTATGTATCTTCCATCAGTGTATTTGTCTGTGAGTTTGTCTTTATTTCCTGTGAATATGTGTTTCAGTGAATATGTCTGTATCTGTGTCAATAGATGTGTCAATTAGTTTTTATCTCCAGTCAATAGATGTATGTTTCAGTTAGTCTTTTAGCATTTCCTGCCAATAGATTTTGTCATTGAGTCTGTGTTTATCTCCTGTATATATGTGTGTGTGATTGTGTCAGTGAGTTTGTATCTCATGTTAATAGAGTGCTTCATTGTGCGTATTTCACGTATTCTTGTCAGAAGATATGGTTCGTGAATTATGTTGTATTACCCATTAATCAGGGATCTAGGCGTGAGTGTTGCCAGTTTTATTATGAATGATTATGCTAACTAGATAAAATCAACACAGTACCATTATGTAGCTATAAAATGGTCCGTTTGTTAAATATAGCGTTAGCATACCAATAAAAAATGACTATATGTTTAAATATATATAACATCAGTTATATATAAATCGTATATGTCGTTAGTCTA